>VYXF01006601.1:145070-176765 GCA_013397295.1 Polioptila caerulea | reverse complement strand
TGCAGTATTTTCAGTTGAAAATCAGCAGTAACTTTCTAATCTTTGAGGAGACGTAGAATTGCTTTCCATGAAGGTAGGGTAGCTAGAAATAAAGATGAACACGTGAGTTTGATTTATAAATTTCTTATCATAGGCAATAAGCTAGTGATCTCTTCAGAGCTTCCTATGAAACTAATGTAGAAGTGGTCAGTTAATAAGAATTACTCAAGTTTCCACTCTCATTTTTCTCAGTTATTCACATTTTACCTTAATTCTCAGAGTTCACTTTTGGAGAAGGTCTCGTCTTTCTCTGATTTCTTCAAGCATTAATACCAAGACATAAAATCAATGGACATGACATTCCCTTTAAACTTAATAACACACTTTACCATGAGTGGGGAGATGTGTGCTAAAGTCTTACAAACAATTCCATGGGTAAGGGTATGAGTGTTACCATCTTTGAAATGGGTCTTAATGTCTCCACCAGCTTCAAGCAGCAGATTTGTTACTGAGCCCAGACAGCTTGGCTCCCAAAATGGACAAGTGTGTCTGCACAAACCTGAGTTTCTGAGCTTTGGGGTAAGATGACAGGTTCAAGGGGAGTATGTGATTTTGGGAAGGCTGGACCTTCCCAGTACCTCAGCCAGTGAGGAAAGGAAGAGGGCACCGTGTGGCCGGGAGTTTGGGATGAAAGGAGGCTGTGCCCTCCGAAACATGGAGAGAGGAAACCCCACAGGCGTGGGCCCCAGTGGATTCTTTCCCTTTATTGGAATAAAGTTGCAGGACTCCGCTGTCTCCTTTATAGACACTGAATTTTCATAGTGGGATTTTCTGTACAACCGCTTGGATGAGGTGAGCAAGAAGCAGTTTGTTTTGTCTTGCTCCAAGGCTGAATGGAGGCAATGCAGTGGCAATGGCAATGTTGCAATGGCAACAGCCTTCTAGTTCCTGATAGTACAGGAAAAGAAAAAAGCCAAACTTTCACATATCCATAATAAAATGTCCCTCTACCACAGCTTGAATTGCCAGGACAATGTCATGTTTGGTTGTTGTTTTTTTTTAAAGGAGACTTATTTTTTCAGATTTGGTTGATTAATTATGTCATGTTACATTATGAGAGAGCTTTATTCCTGACTAAGTTACATTCTTAGAGCCTTTTTAGAAGTTTTACCTGATGTTAAACATGATTTAGATACCATAGCAATGTAACTGTTGGAGGAAAAAATTGCTTTCTGCTGCCCAAATGTGAGTTTACAAATATTTATCAATAAGGAAATGTAAGTAAACTTTCCTAGTGAATTGATGCAGTTATAGATTTATGCTGAGCTATTAGAACAGTTTGCAACCTGGGATTTTAATACTAGTACTGCTACTAAATGATATTTCTTTTATGAAAAAGAATAAATGGAATGAAATCCACAAATATAGATTCCAAATATACTTGTTAATGAAAAGATATGAAGAAAAGTATCATCCTAATTATTCAAACATGAGTGGTTTTATAGAATTATTTAGGTTAGAAAAGACCTTTGACATCAAATATCATTGTTATAAGACCTATATCATCAAATCCAACTGTAACTCAGCACCACGAAGCCCACCACTAAAGCATGTCCCTAAGTGCCACATGCAAACATCTTATCTCTAGTTCCCCAGATCCTCTTTCAGCCCCTTTTGTAGAAGGGTATTTAAATAGGTGGATTACTGAAGCAAAAGAAAATGTGGTAGAAAAAGAACATTTAATTTTTCAAAGTGTGTGTGGAGGANCTGCTACTAAATGATATTTCTTTTATGAAAAAGAATAAATGGAATGAAATCCACAAATATAGATTCCAAATATACTTGTTAATGAAAAGATATGAAGAAAAGTATCATCCTAATTGTTCAAACATGAGTGGTTTTATAGAATTATTTAGGTTAGAAAAGACCTATGACATCATCAAATCCAACTGTAACTCAGCACCACGAAGCCCACCACTAAAGCATGTCCCTAAGTGCCACATGCAAACATCTTATCTCTAGTTCCCCAGATCCTCTTTCAGCCCCTTTTGTAGAAGGGTATTTAAATAGGTGGATTACTGAAGCAAAAGAAAATGTGGTAGAAAAAGAACATTTAATTTTTCAAAGTGTGTGTGGAGGAATTTGCACATAAAATATTAAAGAATAATTCATAAAATAGCATTTTCTTCCAAAGGGTTATCTTTCTCCACAAAAGATTAAGATATTAAATCATAATTTAATTGGTCTTGAGAAATAATTATGTTCCTTACCAGTCACTACAGGCTATTTGGGTTTTTTTTACTGTCTATGTTCTAAAATGCTTGATAGGAATGGCACAAGATCAGAGCAGTTCTCATGGCTGTGAATCTTATCTAATACTCACATGCTACTTTGCCATTCTTTCTGTTATTGACATGCTAAGGTCTGTTGCTGTAGAACTTTCATGCCATTTCTTGATTTTAGAGTAAGTTATGTGGTGGCTTTTAAAGAGTAAGAGTGCAGTTTAAAAGCACATCTGCATTTTTTGATACCAAAACTCAATTTACCAATGAAGACTGTAGCTTTAAAGTCTTTTTGCATACTTTAGACTTTTTGCTTGATTGGCTTTTTGTTTGTTAAAGGAAATTATTTTCTTAGAAAAGAAGTGGAAGATGTCCATGTAGAAAAAGCCCTGTTTCACTCCTAAGAGCAATTGAAATCAAAAGTAGGAAGCTATGACAGGAAATTAACTCCAATACTAAAATTTTCTCTTATGTCTAGTGTCTACCCATCCTGTGGGGTAATACTGAAACGTTTAGGTAGACGTATATTAAAAGCCTCCATGGTCTAGAAAATTAACTTATATTTAGACAGGTAGATTTTCTTCTAAAATGTATTTCCTATTCTCCTAATTTAAATGCATCCAGTGTTTTTAAAATATATATTTTGCTTACATTCATTATTGAAAAATGCCTCATATTTTTCTTAATCTTGCATATATTTTATGTCATATGCACTCACATGGTTCATTTAGATCACAGAATAACTTCAAACAGCTATTAATATATCTGAAGAGAGAAAACATGCCCACAGCTCGTATTTTTCATGGCTCATATTTTTAAGGTGGATCATTCTTTTTTGTTTATATTGCATTACCCTGTATAGAATCAATGATTCCCTCAAAAATAATAATATTCTATAAAGGCAACAAATGTTTATTTGGAGGAGTATTTATTTTCTTTCCTTCCTGTTTCTGAGTCTCTAGGATCTATTCAGTTCATATTTTCAGTATTTCTCCTCTCAAATACAAACATCTTTATTTACTTCTATTTTTGCAAAAAATGAAGGTGACAGGTAGATCAAGGAAAGGTGTTTGTGAGAAAGTAAACCATTATTAATCTTCTGAAAAAATATGAGTGTTTGTTTAAGTGTTATAGCTTGCCATAATCAAGTATCAAACAAATAAAAAGCTGTGAATAATATCATTGAAATGTATTGTTTTTGCTTCAGCTATAACACAGAAAATGTTTGTAGTCCTTAGCCTCAGACAGTGGAAATAACAGATGACAAAATGTATCTGACCTCACTGCCTTTGCTACGTCTGTCAAGAAATCTGTCAAATCACAAGAATTGCCTGCTAGGGAAAAGTGCTCCTAATTTTGCTAGTACTTTAATATTTTGTTTTTTTCTGGTAAATTCTGATGTAAGATAATTCATAGACATTTATTTGGCATTTATCTCCATTCACAGCCAACATTTAGCCTCACAGAGTGTGCATTGTGAAACCTGGAATACATAAAAGCATTCTAGACACAAGCATGCTACTTAATTTATAAGAGAAAAACATTATTTGGTTTATTCAGAGTATACTCACAGTCTCTCTTATGGCTGAAATTTTGACTCATGACTACTCTTTGTCAAAGCAACTTGGATCAATTTCCATGCTTTTAGTTCAGGAAGGAAGCCACATGAAGGCACCAAAACATAAAATAGGATTCATTAATCAAGGCTCAACATAGAGGTCAAAAAGCAAACTGGAATCACACTCTGCACTGGTCTGTAGAGACAGCCATTGAGAAATTACAATAGAAGCATGATATAGACATTACCAAGATGTTTAATTGTTGTATATCTATGTTAATACATACCTTTAAATGTATACATCTTGACATACAACTTTCGATAAGCCCTCTTAAAAGTCTGGCCCATTTATGACCTGGAAACAGGAAGCAAAGGAAAGGACTGTCTTGTCCTTAATAGTTCTCAGCACTGATGCTTCCATTGGAAGAAGCACCATGATTGTGCAATACAGTCTCTGAGGCACTCACAGACCTTCTCTAGTGGCCTTGGTGTGTGGAGAAGGTAGATGCGTCACCTACACCTAGTATTTATCAGCATTCTTTAAAAGCATGGTTTCCAAGACAACTACCTGAGTCTAAAATGGAAAGGTGAAGGAGGTTATAACTTTTGAATCATTCTTTCACCTTTGCTTTGAAAACAGGCTTGCATGTGTTGCCTTTTGCTGATCTTTACTCCAAACAAGTGTTTGCAGATTAAAGCAATATTAACTAGTCTAAAAAAAATTTTCCTTTCTTATAGAAGGAAAAGACAAGTGCCTAATACTTAATTTTTTCTTAATTTTCACCGTACATTTTTTATGTACAGTGCTCACAGTGAAAGAACAAACTGGGGGAAAAATGACCCTATAAATAACTACAGCTAGGCTGAAGCAAGATCTTGCTGAGCTCAGTGGGAGCACTAAGATATGGAGTCCTGCCTCACATCTAGCATTTAGTTCCAAAACCTTCCTTCACCTGAGAGGCAGCAATTTCCTGTCGTAATTGCAAGATTTCACTTACAAACTCAGCAATATCTTGCTACTCTGACAGGGAAGACCTCTCAGCTTCCACATCCATCTGAGTTGTGGGAGTTGGATGACCCTGGGAGATCAATCTTTCCCGAATGGCATGACCCCCAGGCTCCCCATGAGCTCAGAACTCAGGCGGATCTTGCATTCTGCAATATTTTGCACTGACAATGGCAGCTGGATCACAGGTCAAGAAGGAAGGTTTCTTCCCCTTTTGTTCTTTTCCTTCTTGGCTCCTATCTGCTATGTTAGCAAGAATCAGTCAGCTAATTTAAAGTAGCTTCCTCTTACTTCTGCAATGAGTTTTAAAGCTATCCATGGTGCTTAGAGCTGTTGAAGGGAGGCAGAAATGGGGGAGCCCAGAGGGAGAAAGCACTGTTCTTAATTGAACCAGTGGTGTTTGTAGAACATAATGAAAAGGTAGAGAATAAGCTAGGGATGTCCCAATAATAATTGTATATATATGTATAATAAAGCTCTCATGTTCTTTGGAGTGTCAGCCATCCAAAACTTAAATCTGAGTTATGGGGTTATGATGTGTAGGCTAATATTTTAGAAAAATGGGAGTATATGTTTATCAGTCTATTCAGGGGTTTTGATTATACAAAAGTTGTGAACTGCCCCTTTCTTTGCATTTCTCAACTAGCAACCCACCAAAAAGATTTCCAGAAGATTGTCTGTCTTTCAAATTTGATCAAGAATTTAATTTCTGCAAGGTGCTGAATGTACTTCTTCTTAGTGATCAAAATTCTTCAATATGTACTAAAACTAGAGCATGCATTAAGTGCTTTTGTCTTTAGTGAAAACGTTTCAATAACTTCAATCCAATCCACCATCCCCAGAAAGCAGTGAAGAGATGTGTTGCAAACATACCTTATGCCTAATTGAAGACTCATTAACATGGTTACCATGCAATGAAAACATCACAGGATAAGCAAAATCCAAACCCAGATATGTGGAGAACTACAGTCATTATCAGCTGGAATGCATCTCTCTAACTCTATTGACATCAAAATATTTTTATAAGACTAATTAATAAAAGGGGCTTGATAAATTGATACAGAAATAACTATTGTCTCTGTTTTAATACAAAATGACAAAGTATTTTTTTTAAGTTTTGTTAAATATATATTACATCACTGCAAGATAATTTTCCTTTTTTATTTTATTTACTCTCTTTAAAGTCAGGAAACCTCATTTAGAAATCAATAATGAGTGAGAATTCTGTGTGCATTTTGAGTTTTTTTATATCGTGCTTAGAATTTTTGCTTAAAATGTACAACTTGAATACTGAGTGTTATTGAAAGATTTAAATAAATGGATTAAAGAGTTGTAAGTGTTCTCTAATGGTGGAATAAGTAAAGCGTGCCTCATTTGTTTTTTTTTTGGCTTTGGTGTTCTTGAAATCAGAAATTTTGCGTGGTTTGTGTGAGGCTTCTTTCCCTGTAGTTCTTAAGCATGAGCTCGCAAAAGGAAAAAAATGTATTCCCATCTTGATTTCATGTTGGGTTCCTTCTTGTAAAAGTAGGATGTTGAATGAGAAGCAGAAAATTTGGTAACCCTTTAGCTACCACCATGCTGTCCTATCCTTAAAGACATGTAAAAAAGTCTCCCAATTAGTGTGCCACAATTGAGAAAGCTTTTTAGCTAGCTAGGAGGAATTTTAATTTCCTCTGAGTTTAAAAAAGAAAGCAAAAGTTTATCATAAAGAGCTTTTCAGTGTTTGCTTAATATAAGTGGTGTTGATTTTTTTTTTCAGAATAATATCTGTACAAGAGGATTTTGAATTGCACTGTCAGAGAGTCATGGCAAGACTAGTTGTAATCTCTTAAGCAGGAGTAACACAATATTGAAGGGGATAGGGACAAGAACATGAAATGTACCAGAATGTACATTTCAAGAATAAAACTGTCAGGAAGTATTTACACGTGGGGTATTTAGTATGGATAAATGGATGTGCAAAGCTTAGCATTTAGGTTCCTAAAAGGATATTGACAATTTGATCAGAAGAAAGAAATATATTCTTTATTTCCAACTCATTTCAATCTCTTTATGCTTTAAAGACAATTAGAAATGAGAATATTTGTTCAAAATAATCCTTGTTAATTAAATCTCATGTTTGATCTTGAAACCTGTCTCAGTGTAAGAGGAGGAAAATCTCACATTGTAGTCTTGAATTCCCCAGTATACGTGCTTCCTCATTTGATACTTTGCTTAAGGTGTGTTTTCACTTTTTCCATCCATTTTTTACAGCAACAGAATTATATGAATCAAATCAAGATATTTCTCACGATAACTAAGTTGTTCTTTATGAAGTATCTTTCATTATGAGGTATCATTCATCTTTCAATGACCTTTCTGGTCATTTTCTTTTCAGACTGTTGCTGAGAAAGTCTGCTTTCAACTGAAATTATTACAGATATACAATACTTCTTTATATTATTAAGATTTTCAAATACAATATGAGAAATGTATTTGGCTATTATTATTACTACTACTACTATCATTATGATTATTATGAGGAACAAGCCTCCCAATTTCCTGCCCTTCATGAAATTCACTTATTTTTTCCCTCCTCCAACATAGAGAATTTTAATACAGAATTACAAGTTTATAAGTAACTTAATCTAAAATTCAAGATTTCTTTATAGCATTAATAAGGTGTTTTTAGAAATTATCCTTCTCTCTTGTCTCTAAACTTCAGGTGTTTTCAAATCCATTGCTCTTCTGTGAACCTTTTCTTTAATGGCTACCTGCTTAGTCTTTTTAAGGTCTAGACTTTTGTTCCAGGGATTTATGATTCATATTTATTCTGTCACGTTGTATTTTATTCCTTGCTATACAGGAATTGTCATAAATAACAGGGCTAATTATCTGAAGTCATTTTAGAAGTGTTGTTTGTTAAAATTCCCAGTTTTCTCCAGTGCAGTCATCTAACTGTCTTAATTTCAAAAAAAAAAAACCAAAAACCCAAAGCCAATTTTTTTTTTTTTTTTTTTAATAAATAAAACTAGAAGCCTTCTAGAAGTATATGTCATAAATTACAGAATGATAAGGAAATTGTTTGCTTGCATCTGAAGGATTTTATAGTAATCTAAGTTTGTAATGGAAAACTTTTCACGGTTGCCCTGTAACTTGTATGTATTTTCAATGGAAATCAGATTTTCAGCCTCCAGCATCATCCTAATGATGTAGGTAAGCTACTGCAGATAATGATCCTCCATTAGGACTTGTGTGTGTATCAGTAAATAATAATTTTATATTTGAACAGTTTATATATTATGTGGAATTAGCTGTTTATGGCAGATATAACTTACATTCTGATTTGTATTTTCTTAGTTTTCTGTGAAAGCTGTGAATTTTATATTGGAAGAAAAATAATACACATTTCTTAGCAAGGATATCACAGGCTAAAGCTCTAAACAAAACCTTGTGGATCCGCCCCCCCCAGCTTCAAACAATGTAACTACTGTTTGTTAAAGTTGTTAGAATTAAGAATTGGTATCTTAGGTGTATGTCAGGCCTCCTATAGGCCTCTGACATTTAGAAGAAGTGTGCTGAAGAAGGTTGTAATGACTGCTAAAATAAAACCTCCAAGTGATAAATGAACAGATTGCTACTGTGAAAGTGTTTAAAGGTTTAGGACTCCTACTGATAAAATCACCAGAGAGAGTATGTTGAAAATTACTCTCTTCTCACCTTTAATTGCATTATTTAACTTGAACATTTTCTCCACTGAAGGGAGTGCAAATAATAAAACCTTTTCATTTACTATGCAAAGTCCTTTACAAACAAAGTATAGTGACTATATGACTTAGGCTTGCTTTATTGAATTAAATAACTGGCCATCTATAATGAAGTTCATGGTGGAAAGGAAAATTGAAATTTGACTAAACCAATAGTGTGTTAGGACTTTATAAAATGCAGATGTTGCAGATGTCTTCTGGTGGATAAAAATGCACAAAACCCCACATTTCCACCCAAGAAACAAAGAAGTCTGTCTTAGAGAATGAACTATCTAGTTTATGCAAGCACTGGAAGATGTTTCTGCTGAGGACTGAAATTCTTAATGCCTTGTTTTCTACAATTATATCATTGATAGTACTGTCTGTACACTAACTTTCTTTTTTAAATTATTATATTGAATAATGGAAGTCACTTTTGACAGAAATGTTAATTATGAAAGAATGCAAAATACTGTCAAGGAGGAGAAACACACAACGACAGCAAAAATATCCTTCTATTTGCCTTTAACCTTTATATTTTTTATCTTATTGATAATAGACATAAACTAGAACAAATTTTTTAATTGGATGCGATTACTTCAGAAAAATAAGATTCAATAATGGCACCTTTTAAGCGAGAGGAAACATCAAATTAGTTTGAATGCACTTTGCATTTTTCACATTTCCTCGTACATGAACCTCATTCCATTATATAAATACTTGGGCACAGGATAAGAGGTACCTTACATGTGAAAATGTAGAAGTTCCTCTGTGGCAAGATCTATGAAAACACTTGACACATATGTAGACAAAATGATGTTGCTTATAATTGAAATCATAGCTTAATTTTTAATTTCTTGTGGCTATTGCAAAGATTTTACTTCTATTTTATGGCTAAGCAAACTTAAGGTAAAAAAAAAAAGTAAAAACAGAGAAAAAAATCAGCAAACCATATTTGCTGTCTTTTCAAACTTTTTTGTCAATAACTGCTTTTTGAATCTCAAAGGACAAGCTGATAGGAGAGTACTTTGTGGGGAAATTGAAATTCTTATTGCATACAGAGGGGAGAAAATGGTTGCAAAGTGCAACAATATATAGAAAATTGTCCATAAATTGATTAGTCATACTTTTATATGCCATAGCTTGCGCAGCACAGATTTAGTTTAATTTATTTCTCTGTAATTGGCATAAAATGGTTCACTTAATCTTTCAAGCTATTGCTTCTCAATGTCAAAATCTTTTTCCCATGATGTGATGTATAGTTGGTTCCATTTCATGACCAGATATTCTTTTTTGGGTATAAAGATTTCCAGAGATTATATTTTTTGGGGTAAGATATGTTTGGCCATTTAGATAAATGACAACAGTGTGAAAGTAGAGATTGCTGTAGAATTAAATGCAGCTAAAGAGAAATGTAACATCAAAATCTTCATACTATAAATAAAACCAGGAAATTCCAATAACCCTGAAATCAAAGGCTACTAATTCTAAAATGGGCAAGATCACACATTGGTGACAGTTTTGTCTTTATTTAGAAGATGGTTTAAATGTGAACATTCTTGTCTTGTACATTTTTTCTTTAGCTGAGAGCTCAGTACCTCTTCTGCAGCTTCTGCTAGCCAAGATCCTATTCCCCAAAAGGGATCTAAAATATCTAGACTTTCTCAGAATCAAAAGTAAGCTAAATGTAGAAGCAGTCTATCTTCAAATAGATTTTGAGAAATCTATTTTCTCAGAGAGTATGTATTATTTAATTTCATTTTATTGTGCTATCTAACTTCAAAACCTGGTATATATGTCCCATGTATCAGTCAGTTTTACCTGTTCTATGTCTAAATTGCCCGTTCCCTGTAAATTTATCAGATACAGGTAGAGAGGAAACTATGTGATTTGGTAATAGTTTTATAAAGGGATCAACAGAATTAAAGGATTTTACTTTTGATGATTTTATATAGATTACTGCATTTTAATATGTGCAAAGATTTCTTTTTTTACATGCCCTGAGAAAGGTTATGCTTTTTATATGGGAGCCATCATTCCAACATTCTGGCATGTTAACAGTCAGCTTGCTGTATTTCTTCATTACTCCACCAGGCACAACACTTGGGACAATCCAGTGTATTTCTTATCAGAGTAGCAGAATGTTATTTCACTCTTTAGAAAGTGTTTCTCTCTTAGTCTTTATTTTGTAGACAGCTTGGCTCATAAGCCAAGATCCCAGATAAATTTAAAAGTCTGGTAGCAGAGCTTGTGCCCTCCTCACCCCGATTCCACCACCAGCTGAGAGCCAGCTCCTCTCTCTGCCTATGGAGCTGTGTCAGTAGAAGCTTTCACTAACAAGCGAGGCTTGTTAGTGGGGCCTGATATGGGCAGATTGCTAACTCTACTTGAGGGTTAGTGTCCACATGTGCTGAGGAACCCTAACAGGCTTTAATTTAATCTTAATGGGATATTTTAATATTTTAATGAATTAGTAATGCATCTTATATACTTGTTCTAGGTTTTCCCCCCTGCAAAGACTGAAGTACTGTTTATATACTTGAAGCAATTATAGATTACCCAGAGCTATGAAGGACAGTGCCTCATTTTCCAGGCTTCTCTGTGTGTTTACAGAGTAAATAGGTATTTTTTTCTTTGAAAATTCCTGACAGAATGAATTATTTTTAACAGAGGTTCAAAACCTTTTCATCAAATAGCGTGCTATGTATGAGGAAAGTAATATTTCAAACGCACGCTTTCTTTAAAAAATATGCCAATTGATTTTATCCAGTAGTCTTATTTTCAAAGAAGACCATTTCAGACAAGTATTGTGCAGCTGGAGGCTAAAGAATAGAAAGAGACTGTAAATCTTCTCTAGTCACATAGGTTTGGATTTTTCCTACTCAGAGAGTATCTGGACACTAAAAAGATGGTGTAGTTATCTCCACACAGACTTTGAAAACCTTCTTGTATATTCTGGGTGCAATGGAACTGCAGTCTGGAGACGCTTGGATTATGTAAACAGCTCCTTGAAAGCTATCAGTGTTTCTGAATGTTTGCCACATGTGTCATATCTGAATAAGGTAACTGGGTCCAAGGTCTGAAGCTGCTGATGTTTTAAAGCACAAGTCACTGATCACACATCATTCATCTCTTTTTAACACCTGCATTTGCTTTACCTTACCACTCTTGGTAAGATGGTGAATGCACATAGCAAAGCCTCTGAGAAGTGAGAAAGGGAACTTTGCTCAGCTTAAAGTTGTTCTGCTTCCTTACATTATGTTGTCTCCCAAGAGGGAACCAGAAAGAATATAAGACCATTTTATGCATGCTGATTTTGCAGAGGCTCTAACAAATCATGTAATTTCTATAACTGAGTATTTCTGTATTATTCACTGTAATTGACAGTGCCAGAAACTAGCCCTAAGCAAATGAAATGCAACACAAAATCTGCTGTAAGCAAGTTAATCACAGTCTAAGGGATAGAAAGCTTGCACATAATTTCTTTTCCAGGATACATTTGTAACAGAAATATTTCTGAGAAAAATAATTCTCTTTTCTCTCAAAAGACTAGGGAGATCATCAGATGCTTTGGAGCTATCAAAATAAATACTTTATGCCTCCAGTAAATAAAGATATGAAATGTTTGTATTTGTGAACAAAGGTCAGAGTAACCTAGTAAATCTGACATTGTAGGCTTTGAATCATGGGCTTAGACCACTGACAAATGGGTCACTGCCCCAACTCTCTGCTCTTGCACTTCTCATGAACGCACTTGCCTTAATCTTCTGTGCTATACTTTAAGGCTACCTTGCCAGAACCACTTTTGAAGATATCTGCTTTAAAGATTGTTCTGTCCTTAGTGCCTGGAAACATATATTTTTAATTAATATCTGTGTTGCTCAAGATTTTTTCAAAAAGGAAGCCTCTTGGACTTTATATAGCAGTGCCCCTGGGTTTGCTGTTCAAGAAAATTGTTTAGACACATGATTTTCTGGATATTTCACCATCCTATAATGAGGATATTTCATATCCTTGAGAGTCTTTATTTATTCATTTTTCAACAAAGTCTCTTTCTAATGCATCTTACAAGTATGTTTTGCACTTTGAATACCTTCCTTTAAATTTCAGAAAATGGAATTAATTGTTTTGTTAGCTTAATTTTATTCTGATGTTTTTGGGTTTTTTTTTTTCCCCACTAAGCTGTCCAAAGCCTCTGGTCACTGTGACTCACTTTTCCTTCTGATCTAAACTTTGGGATGTCATCAAATTGTAGTTTCCAGTGGAAAAGTCAGAAGCCATGACAAAGCACATGACAAATGAAAGTCTATGAAAACCATGCTTTCCAAAATTAATATTTGCTATGTATATCCTGCTAAGGGGTATGGTAAGAAAAAAAAAAATCACTTTGCTAGCAACCTATATCACCATATTTTCCTCTTTGTAAGACTACCAGCTTTTTCCAAGCAGCAAGCACAATTGCACTATTGTGCAAATCCAGAAGATTTTCTTGTAATTTAAAAGCTTGAAAAACTTCAGGTTTTCTAGAGGAAATTAAAACCTAGGGTAGCTTTACTTTTTTACACTTTTCCATGGTAAGTATTCTATAGCACTTCACTTGCATTCATTGCCTTCTTCTAAGACTAAGTCCTTTGAATTAAACTTGTGGCTAGACAGACATTCAAACCAAATAAGTACCTGTTTTCATTATATCATTGCAAATCTCAACTTTTCCAGTTCTCTGTTTCCTGGTTGTTTTATGTCTTCAGCAACAATAAGGTCATGGTCCTAATTTTTTGTTTGTTTTTTAATAGCTATTGCTTTCGTTTAGAAGCTTTTTTTTATTTCATTAATATCTTTTGCTGTGTTGAGAAATTAATATGAATTTGTCATGCTGGTTTGATGGGGCTTTTTCCTCCATATTTGCAAATGTTTATCCCTTACATTTCATACTCAAAGGTTCAAGGTTGTTTTCTAGAGCAGATCAGTCATAAATTCATGGATAAATTCATGTTTTCTTCTCTATGGCCTCAGTAAAACCACCTTCTTCCTCTTTCTTGCCTGTGTCAGATACAGCAGTTATCAAAATTTTATGCTTCAGTTTTAATGTTTTACTCTGTGTTTAAACCTATCAGATTACTTAAAACTATAAAGTGTATCAGAATCACTTACAAAAATGTAACTTCCTAAAGCATGTGCACACAGGCACGCATTTCATGCCGTTGCAAAGTGAGGAACAGCTTGAATTTCATCCCGCTGCCTAGACAGTTTAAGTCTTTGCAGTTAAAAACTGTTTTATTGTTCTGCTCATTACTTTTGTTCTCATTTCTTAATTAATTTTGGTGTACTAATGGCTAGTGTTCCATAATCACTCCTCAATTAAAGAAAAATGGAAAGCTGCTCCAGTGTCTCAATTCCAATTTTTCCATTGCGTGACTTAAAATTTACCGACAGCACTGGTCAGCCCTACAGCTGGCATGCTCATGTAACCACACTGGACTTCATGGATTGCTGTTCAGAGTGGCAATAATTAATTTGGACATGGCGTTCACTGTTATAATATTTAATTAAATCCAGTTTCTGAATTAATTTTTCAATGTTTTTCACTTGGATACATTTTTGTCAGACTTGCCAGAGTTGTTATATAAAATAGAGTTTTAATGATCAAGCCTTATGTATATTTTCACTATGAGCCTCTTGAAGTGGTTGGTGGGAATCCACTGATTTCAGTTCTAAATTAGTGTTTCTATTTTAGGCTGAGAAATGGTCTCATATAAATGTAAAACTAAATTCCTTCTAAAACTGGAGTATCTATCAAATGACAGAAGATTACAAATGAATGGGATATTCCAAACTAAAATTCTGGAGATTGCTTGCTGTATTTATTTCAGAATTCGTGTTTTAATCAACTTCGAGATATAAGAAAATAATTAAAAATTCTGAAAGGCTGATTATTTCCAGGTCTTCTGCAACACCCTAAATGAGGAGCTAATTAAATTTAGTATTTAACGCCTTCTTGTTAGTTCATGAGTGGTAGGCACTTTTTCCCCACGGTATAAAGACATAAATCCTGCCTCTGCACTTTGGTGGCAGAAGAGCTTTGTAGGCAGACCTATGCAGGGTTCAGTGAGTAATCCAATCTCAAAGTGATAAAGGCTAAGCACTCAATCTGCAGGTCAGGATGCAACAGGAAAGGCTGTAGTATAGCAAGAGTCTATAAAAGATAAAAGCTCTCTTTGGCCACAGGCTACTTACATTGATTAGAATGCACCACAGTCCCAGATAGGTTAAAAATATATATAGTTTAAGTGTAAGTAATTTGAACTATTAGAAGTGATTAACTTTCTACATTTAAAATTTTATATCATGGTTTTTTTCTTTTTGCAAGTTTGTTTCCTCTTTTCAGCAACATGCTTTAATATGAAGAAAGCTCCATAGTTTGTGAAGAGAACTCATATTTTTCTCTAAACAGTTGATTTTTCTTCCTCCCTGGAGTAATATAAAAACATGGGGGCAGATTTTACTACTGTACTGCCTTTTCACTCAACCCTTTTATTTGAAAGCTGTATTTAACCCTTTAGATTTTCTATTTGGTATTTTTCCCAGTTATCTGAGCATCCGTTTCCTCTGTTGGGATTAGGGAATGCTATAATAAAGCCATCAAAAAATAACTTCTTAAGGAAGACAGCAATAATTCTTTTGTCTTGAGGCATAAAGAAGACTTGGATTTCAGTACTTCTATCATTACCTTTTAAAATTACCATAACCTGAAAGATAATTTGATATCCTGACTACCCGAAATGAAGCTATCAGTGATATTCTACATTACATGATATTTATATCTATCTATATCATCTATATCTATTTCTGTATCTATACATCCATTACTGATAAGAAACTCATGATTCTGTTACTGAAGTAATGGTGACAGAGTTTGAAAGGGGCTAAGAAAAGTTTTCTTGCTGTTTTTAAAAGCAGTAATGAAAAAAAGGAACTGTTCAATTCAGGCTTAATCAGAGCAAAATGGTAACACAGCAATAAGCACCAAAAATGATAGCCTTGAGTTCAGAAGTTATGTTGTTGCTGATATCTCCCTGCTATTATTCTTCTCCTCTGTCTGGATATTTATTGCTACCAGAACATAGTATCAAAATACTTAAAAGCTCTTGACAATGTATGAATTAAAGAAGCAGATGAATAGGGATGGTGAGGATACGTATCACATAAGGAATCCAATACAGTTTTATTTTTGAAACTTTCTGAATAGTTACTATCTTGCACTGAGCTGACAGTTGCTCCTTTTACTGAGGTATTTTCTGTATCAAGGAATGCAGCAAAGTAGCACAAAACCTCCTTGAAAATACTTTCCCAAGACTGCATACAAAAAGTTGTAATTTCAAATCTTTATTGCTTTCACTGTAAGTAACAATGCATGTTATAGAAATTCGCAGATTAGAGAACACTATAACTATAGTTGGCTGAGAGAGCAAGTAATCATAGTTAGCAGTAAATCTGGAGGAAAAAAATATTTTTGAAAACTCTTAGAGTTGTTTAATCTTATCCATAAACCCCACGACTGTTTGTCTATAGGAAAAACATAGATGAGAAAGAAGCTGAATGTATCATTGACTAATGCTGCAGCATGTAATTCAATCTGTAGCTCTCGTTTAGACTGAAACCAATGACAGTCGCAGCAGCCATACAAAGTCAAGGTTAGTGTATGCAGAAAGCTCTTGTCAATTTACTGTTCCTCGGTGTGCTTGCAAAATCTACAGTTTCCCTTCTGGCATCATGTAATACAAATGGAGGAATCACTTGTTACTCATTCTCTAATGATTAGCTATTGCTTATGGATATTGCATGAACATTTCTGGTGGTGCTTTTCTGCCTGAGGAAGTTGGTACAACCCTCACCCACTTAGTAGAAACTTAGAGAAATACTCCACATGAGTGCTTCAGGTTTACTGCTGCAGCAGTTGCACTTGGTCCTAAATAGCCTGTTGTGGACAACTTCTAAGCTCTTTCTGGAGGGCTCTGGGATATGTGTATATATATATATCTATGGTATTGTCATGGTTCAATGGTTCAACCCCAGACAGTGACTAAATACCACACAGCTGCTTGCTGATTAGCCCATCAGCACACATATACCCCTCCTACACACTGGGAGAGAATCAGGGATAAAAAATCTAAAATTCATGGATTGACATAATAGTTTAATTACTTAAACTGCTCATAGTATTACTACTACTACCACTACTATACCTACTACTACTAGTACTAGTACTACTACTAATAATAATAGTAAAAAGGAGAAGTAAAAAGAGAACAAACAAGAAAAAACAAGCGAGGCACAATAAAATTGCTCACCACACACCACCTGGTGTCCAGGCTGTCCTCAAGCTGTGACCAGCACCTCTGAGCCCAGTTTATACACTGGGCATGACATTCCATGGAACAGAATATTCCTTTGGCCAGTTCACGTCATCTGTCTCAATATTGCATGGAAATGGAAAGTCCTAGACCTAGGGTGGACACTACTTAACAATAACCTGTGCATCTGTGGATTACCCACATTCTTATATTGAATCCAAAACACAGCATGTACTAGCTACATGAAGCTAGAACTGCTAGCTTCTACAAAGAAGAATAAATTCTATCCCAGTTGAAACCAGGACAGGCGTATGCAATCCAGGCACACTCAAGGCTCTTTTCTGCAAGTGGGGCAGTATGCACATGCAGGAGACTGGAAAGGTACCAGCATGTCACCCTGATGGCCAGTTATAGCTAGAACTCAAGCGTGAAATTTTGGTGCGGCTATTTTGAGGAAATGCTCACTCCCCTCTCCTAACACGAGGCAGCTGTTATGTAAGACAGAAGGAATTTAGTAAATGCTAAAAGGTAAAGTATGTCAAGGTAAGATACAAAGTAACTTTCAGAGTGAATAGGATGCAGAGTTGAAAGTTAGCCGCTTTTTATCTTTCTCCTGGGAAAATGATCTTACATTCAGTATTTCATTCTGGGCAGACTGAATAATCTGTGTAGTCATTGACAGGAAACAGTAATATAATAGTAGACATTGCAGTATATTCTGCCTGAATATTTCAAAGTATCTTCTATTGAGGATATAAATCTAAAGTACCTATCTTTCTTTTCTAATGCCTTAGGTCTAAATATGTTCTGTTTTCCATAGAGAGCATCTATAATTTAAATGATTTACTCTATGCATAAAGAGTGTGAATTCTCCAAGTGTTCTTGCTTTTATTTCTCGAAGAAAGCTCTTAGAAAAAAAGCAACTTAAATATACAGTCATTCAAGATGTGGGTAGAATCTCTGAAGTACTGCTTCACCTTAAACTATCAACATAGAACCACATTTTGAAAACAACAAAATGTGCTGAGTATATGAACAATACTGAGATGGCAGGGCAAGATCAGTCACTTCTCGCAGGTCTTTAATATTAAACCAAAGACAGAAATTGACTAAGATTAAGGTTACCACAAATAAACAAAATACAAACATTTGTCTTTTCAAGTGGTGACTAAGTCAGTGTGTAGGGGTTATATTTTATATCCACACTATGTTAGAGCAGTATTTTCTTCTGGTGTTGTGCTGTGCTCATTTTTCCTGTGACAAAGACTTTTTGGGGTATGTGCAAATGCCTCCCATTATCTATAACACAACACTGCTACTTGTGCAAAGTATGCAGGCGCTGTGGTTTCTTGATTTCCAGCTATAAATTCGCTAGCAATTGGGGAGAGGAGTGGAATTAGAAAACTGTAAGTAGAGCTCTAAAAAAGGCACCTTACTGTATTATATTTGTTTCTTGTTCTGTTGAACCTTTCCCATCCATTCTCTTTCCCCTTAAAAATGAGACTGCATGGACATCTGCAGTTTTCCGAGAGTTAATTACAACTCTCATAAAAAGAAGATTGTTTCATCATTAATTATATATATTAGGATGACTTACTTTAAAAAATGTAATTTTAAAATTTCTCCCATTCTTTTAGCTATATGTTCACATCTTATTTGAAAAGAATGTTCCAAGAATAAGTGGTTAACCATATCAAAGCATTTTGGAGGAAGAATCCTGAGGATAGTGAGGTAAAACAAATGATGGCAATAATGAACTGTTAGGATTTGCAGCAAAAGCAAACTTGCAACTCATCTCCTGTTGCAAGTCTCAAATAGAATGCAACAAAACTTCCTCTAAGCTGGGGATAGATTATGTTGAACAAAAGTTAATCTCATTAAACCTAGTTTAAAAGCTTTAGTATTACAAGAGAAAAATCTGTGTCCCTTTTCTCTTTTGTAGTTTACACCACCATGTGAAAAGGGGTGGCTTGGTTTCTGATACCTGGTGTCTCAATGGACTCTATTACTTTCTAAGCATTCAGAGAGATGTTGCTATTCCTGTTTTGCTCCTTCCCCTTACCAAGACATTGTTAGCCCCCTGTATATACACTCTGTAGTGGATGTGTGCTGGTTTTATTAATTGCCTGAGGAACTGATATGTACAGAAAATCCTTTCTTACTAAAATCAATTGTAGCAAATTTCATAGAAATTGGTGAATGGAGAAAACTAGAACATTTTATATGCGAGCAATAGTCTTTGAAGCAGAAGGTTCTATATTGAATTGAATATTTATTTTGTTTCTCATTTTTCTTATAGTACACATGCAAATACTGACCTTTTGGCAGAGGTATGTGTACTTACATATTACATGAATACGAGAAAAACTGATAAAATTTCTTTTTCAATTTTTTTGCACAAAGCAGTGCTTATAATTGATTTTCTTTTAGGAACACAGTATCCAAAGCATGCATTTTGATTGTACACATAAACTCTGCAATTGAACATGTAAAAGAGAACATTGCTCATGAAAATATGGAAGAAAGCAATGGCCTTAGGTTTTTGAATTGATTAGTTTTTTATTTTTATTTTAACTACTGAGGCAAAAAATACTGTGTAGTCTTTTAATTAAAAGTAATCTGCGTTTCTTTTACATTTTCACCATGAGGTGGTTTGTTGTAGTTATTTAAAGAAAGACAATGATGTGCTGTCTTAGACTTCCACATAATTCACAGCCAGTCTGTCATGTAAAGGAGGAGCTTAACTTACAAGCCAGGTGTTTTGCACAAATCTATGTCAAATGTGCAAGGATGTTGCTCATTATTCAGTTTTTATTGATTTCTACAATTATTTTTTTTAAGCTTTAGGTTTTTAATTTTCTAGGTCATAATTCAGCACTGCTTTTAATTTTCCAGTTATAAAGTAAAAATTAATAAAGCATTTTTGTCTGTTAATATATATAATTTTTGGAACTTCATCTGTACTTTTCTATGATTAATAGGCTCTAACCAGTTTTCTTTTAATAATGAGGTAAGTCTTTCCTCTGCCATGGCTGTCTTGTAAAATGAAGCACACTACATTAGGCTTCTTTCTCTTGCTAATCATTCATATTCAGCTATTGACATGTAAAGTCCATATGGTTGACTTCCTGACTATCCTAATTCTTTCTTTTGAATAGCAATAGTTAGCCTTTTGTCATGTATTTTCTCCATTTGTAAAGGTTTTTGTTATTTGTCTGCATTTACTGAATAAGCTTACATGTTATGGCACTTAATAAGTTCTAAAATTTTTAACAAAATTTTCTTCAGATGTGACAGCATAGTACCTATGTAGGAATCCTGTAGATTATTCCGTGATATCTCAGGAAAATCTGATGGTGTAATACTATTTCCTTCATTTATTTACTTTGGTGAAGCCATGTCAAATATTAGGCCTTATTAAAATATGCAAAATCTAATGAAAAACAATTGAAATTAGTGTACCTGAATTTTACATTAATTCTATAGGCCAAGGAGATTAAAGGGAGACATAATCATAGCTTAGATGCAGTGCAACAACTATTGCATGTCCATTCATATTATTAACTTGTGGGTGGTTCTTCTGCAAACTTATAGGGGGTTTTTTTGTTGCTTGGTTTTGCATATTTTCCCAGTTACGTGATGCTATGTCTCTTATTCTTTTATACAGAACTCTCAGTAGATCTTTAGTATGAAATGCGCCATAAATCTAAAGCCATTATGGCTATCATGGTTTTACTAAGTATTTGTCCCTCCTAAGAAGAGTGTGACAATAGAAAAATATATCCTATGACAGCAAATTCCAATACTGTCAATCACAGTGGTTTCCTTTTTTTCAATTGGTGGAAAACTTGATGTTGTTTTTGAGGTAATTTACTTAAGTGCTAAATCACAGTGTGCACATTTTCGTAAGATACTTCAATAAAAAGTACAGAATGTATTCCATAATCTATAATATACTTCAAACTTCCTCACAACGATGGTGCAGATGAGTAAAATTGCATTTTGGGAGTTCTACATCTGGGAACACTGTGTGAAAAGATAATTATGGGTAAATGGAGCATTTTTGATACCAAAGATAGCCTTAGAATCAGAAAGAATAAAAAGATATCCTATATTTAGTTTCTTCAAATGAATATTCCATTCTATAATGTGAAATGATTGTGAGAAATTACAGTTTTAAAGTGACTTTGAAAAAGTCCTTGATTATGAATTCTGATTTTATTTGAAATTCCAATGTCAAGCAAGGCTCTTTATATCTTTAAATCTTAATATATAAAAATCTATTTCTATTTTATATTTGTAAACATTTGATCGCCGAAAATATTCATACTAAACTTCAACAATGAGAAAGCATCAACTTTCATCACAGAACTTAAACTTCAGTAAAGATATTTTAAAGATAACATTTTGTGTCATAGTCTTTGTTGTTTATTTGCTTTTCTCTTTTTTTTTCCCCGTGAGATTTAAAAATAAATGTTTATTGCTGCTGCCATAAAGAAAGGTTTAATTCCTAAATGGAGAATGTTGTTTTCCTTTTGATGTGTGAGCCTCCAGATAGGCTATCCATCTTAAGTGGAATTTAGAGCTGTCAAAACACATCTGAAACAATGAATTTGTTCTCATGTTCAATTTTTATGAAACTATTGGTTTTGAATAATGTATACACAATAACATATTTATGGCACATGTTAGTGGCGGTCCAAAAGAACTCATAAATACATGAAAAATGATTTTGTGATACAAATTGTAGATTCTATACTATTGTTTGATAATTTTTAGAATTTAATGGATAATCCTAAGAATCCATAGATAGGGTTATTGCTATTTTCTGTTCTTTGGGGAAAAAAAAATTATCATCATAGCTAAAATGCTGTAGATGTAGGGAGTAGGGGAATTATCATCATGTCTAAAGTTTACCAATACATTTTACAAGCCATTTAGGACAAAGCATAGATAATTAAATTATCTAAAGATAATCCTTTAGAACAAACTCTATCACTTATGACTGCACCAATTATTTTACATAAAAATATTTAGGCTTTTAAAAAACAGAAAAAAGTGTAACTTACATGAGACAGGTATTTTAAAAGAATAGTATCTTAGTCATATTTGGGTCAAATATGCACTAAGCACTATAAAATGGTGCGTTTTCCTAGGAAAAAAAGAGTCCTGAGCTGCTCTTACCTTCCTCAATAGGTACAGATGGCATGCAGAAGGCAGGCACAGATGCACTTGTAGAAGTACAATAGCCTGATCCCTGAAGACAGTGAAACCAGTGTCTGTAAGTCCTCACTTAGGCTTTTGCTAAGCGGGTTTGAGTGAGGCTTGTCAGTAATTCTTGTACCCTTCAAATAAAACCTTGACTCAGTTTAGGATGACAGTATCCTTTGGCATGAGCACATATTCCAGGCAGCTTAGAGCTAATGTGCAAATTTTGTTTTCCATTTGTTTTCAATCACTCAAGCATGCAGTCAAACAACAGAATTATTTTCTGTTTTCATTTCAAAAAATGTTTGCTGACCAAGAATATAAAGGTCAAGTAATGTATAAAGAGAGAATTAGCAACTGTCTTGTTTTAAGTTAATTTGACTATGATTTATTAAGTGTTTAAAAAGTTAATGACTGGAAAGTACTTTTTTTAACATTATAGAAAATGTTATGAAATAAATATTCTTGTGAAAATTCATGTATGAAAAATTTTGCTTTCCTTTCTCTTTACCATTTACAGACTATCTGTATTAGCACAAGAAGTAACATTTATTTCAGTGACCTTTTTAATTCATGGCATTCAGGTTTGTACTTCTTTTTCCCTGCAGTAAATGTAATGTTGCAATTACGACAGTCAGCAGTTCCAGTGGAAACACTGGTGAGCTCATTAAGTGCACTGTCAGGTGTTGCCAACCCCACATGTCAGCCAACCGGATCATGAGATATAAATAACTCTTACGGAAGAATTGCAGTCTAACAAATTACCCATCTTAGGCAAAGCTAAACCAGTATCCTGTGGTTTGGTTTGCTGCTTACTAGCTGTTAATGTGTGGAACACGTGAGAGGAGCATATGCCCCTTCCTAGAGGATATAAATCAGATAAATGACTACCTGACCCCTAGAAGCCAATTCAACAGGTGTCCACGCAAAATAGAATTTAAATGCAAGAATCCATTACTAATTTAAATGCAAGAATCCATACTATCTTTCTCTTCATTTTCTTTTGTATCACTCCTTTCTATAACCAAGCTACTTGCAAAAAAAGGGAATTTCTTGATTAGTAAATTTCTGCATCCTCTGAAATTTCTGTATTATTATTTTCTGTGGATTTTTAGGAGCATCTAGGTGAGAAGTAATACAGAATGATAGCAGAAAGTTCACATGCAGCAGCAGCAACAAAGTGGGGGAGGAGAAGAGGTGAGAAAGAAAGAAAGTTTTACTCCCCTTCTTCTCATGATTCAGTGTTTTGGAGTCTAAAAGTGTTGGAAATTTTGCTGTCAGGTAGAGATGTAATAAATTTCATTTGATAACCTTTGCAGAACACTTAGAAAATTTCCACCTTTATGACTTTTAATACTCTTTTGTGTAGGGCATACCTTTTATTTACAACAAACCTTCTATTTCTGGAATTCTTTTGCAGGTTAGAATGTGTCTCCTATATTTGCATTTTTGTTGTTTTACAGCTAATTCTTACCTTGACTGACACAGCACTACCTTAGATGTAATGCAAGAATACCGAGTTTCAGACAGAGAACATGTTTTATATGTACTGATGAATGTGGATGTTCTTGGCAAGCATGATCTTGTAACAGAGAAAAGCATGAATGGCAGTCAGTAGAGTTTTGAACTTTGTAGAAAAGTGACAGAGTTTATGTTACAAGCAGCCAGATGATTCATTTCATTTTCAAAAAGTCTGGCATAGTGTTCTACTATTAAATACTCATGTAGATTGGAGGTCTGTCTTACCTTCTTGTCTCAGAAGTGTGTCTCTATTGTAGAAACTGTTTACATGCGCTTGGAGAACTGTGATCACACTGAATTTCAGGTGATGGCAAATTATTTTTTCACAATTTGTTTCTTAAGTTATGTGGTATTAGTCTCCTTTCCAAACAGAATAGAAGAGCTGCAGATCTTCTTTGAAGAGCTTAATTGACTCAGACACGCAATGTTTTTTCAGATAAGAAATTCTTAAATGAGTTAAGTCTGAAATGGATGTTGGTGTGGGCTTTGGCTCAGCCTAACCCGAGAGGCATAGGTATAAACTATACTTGTGGCTGCAGCAAGCAGCTTGGGGACATTGACTGAGAGATGAACCTCAAAAGAAAAAAGTGGCCAAGTAGATCCTCTGTGAATAGTTTTTATATAATAAGAAATAAATCGTATAAAAAGAATAGTCCTTAAAAAAAATCAAAATATCAGCAAAAATGTTGAAATAGGTATTGTGTTATATTCTCTTTGCATAAATTGAGATTAATATGAATACTACTATCTCTTCTATTGACACACCTCACAGTTCTTATCTAGTAGTTTTAGTCTTTGGCTGTATTGTCACTCCAAGTATTCATTTAAGAGTTTTTGGTTTGGAAGGTACTTAACTATGTACTCTGTTATTTTGTGGTGATTCTTGTTTGAGTGACACCATAGGCTGTTTTTAATTTGTCTCATTGGTGTTGTGATAATTACAATTATACCTGAAGGTTAAGGATGGAAGTTACACATAATATAAATGGGGAAAAAAATGCTAATACTTGTTGGAAAATGTGATTTTGATTGTCATTGTTGTAGAATACTTGTAATTTACTTGCGTCGAGCTGGTAAAAAGTTACCACAGGTGGGACAGGACAAAATCCAAAAATCTAGGGAATTTTGTTCTTTAAATTACATCTAGAATCACATAAGTCTTCTTTAACAAAACCACTTTAATTTGTCCATTGACCTATTATAAGGAAATTGAAGCTCTTATTGGGGAATTAAGAACAATCAATATTAGTATTATTGTCTGATCCTCAAAATGTTCCATGTCTTTTGCAGCCTTCCCATCTTAGAATTGGTAACATATTTGCCTTTTCCACATACTGTCATGAACCAGTAAAGGAAAGTAAAAATATATGTATTTTTACACTTCAACATCAAGGTTAGCTTAATTTCTAGATTGGCATTTAATCTCTGTTGTCTTGGCTAGAATAAACTTCCTAAATGTTTTGAAAATATGCTGAAGGTTCATGTAGGTTTCTTTACTTTCCTTCTGAGAGCACTCCTCTTTAATGGCAGTTGCCATGACAAGGAAAGTTGTGGAGCTGTAAATCCTTATATCTAACCCTTGCTGCTTCATCTTTTACATGAGTGATGATCTGATCATAAATACTATTTGCTTCTTTCTTCCAAATTAGTTCATTTTTCATTATGTTTCAGTCAACCATTCATCTTGATCATTATGAATGACAGAAACAGTGATTGTACAGTGCAGAAATAACAACTTTTAAACAAGTTAATCCAAAAAAAATGCTATCTGTGTGGTGTTAACATGACAAAAAGGTTTCCATCTTGGAATTTTAGTTGCAGTAGTTTCTGGGAAATACCTAAAGATTTCAAAGCAACTGCTTTGGTTACAAAGTATGGTTTGGGTGAATGTTTTCCGGTAAATCTCATCCCAAATGTTAGCAGGGAAAACTTTAATATCTTGGATTTGAACTAGGTGTGTTTTCTTTAAGGATTAAACTGTGTAGTGAATGGTTAATTGAACATAGAGTTTCAGATATAATACATTGTTTAAGCATTATCATAACCTTTGAAACTACTAAAAATACATTTTTTTGATTATTCCAGTTATCACTGTGATGTGAACTGTTTGCATGTTATCTGGTAAAATATAGTTTCAATTAACAGGCAGGCACTAACAGACTGGAGGGGTGAAATAAACTTCCATATTTTCATATTTGTAGGAAATTCTACTGTTTGTCTTGCAGAGGGTGTGCCTTTAGGAGAGCGTCTATCTCCTAAAACAAATCTCAGAGCCTAGAATAAGTAATTTTGTATCCCTGACTGGTTTCTGCAGCCTGTCTCCGGGTAACGTGCCAGAATATCTACACACTGTGCAGAGAGACGTGAAGTCAGGAAATGCTCAGCACGGGGATGTGTTTGAATTGTGATTCCTGAGAAGCATTCAGTGACTTCTCTCATGCAGAATCTGGAACCTGTAGTGTCTTACTGAGGACAAGCAGCTGTGCATGTTCCTTGAAAGAACAAAGTAAGTATTTTAAGAAACAACCATTAAGACAGATGAGATACTGATTTACATTTTTGTTGCATTTCAGTGATTCCAGCCTTTATCTGGAATGTGGGAAACCCAGATTCATAATCTTCTTAACCCTAATGTTTAAATGTGTACCTTTCAGCTGTGTAGACATAGGTGATATCTCTCTACTGAATTTTTCTGCTTATCATATACTTAAATCTGAGTTTAAAATAACCAAATAATTAAAAGAGGGATTTTTTTCCATCCCTTTCAGAAAATCACATCATAAAATAGTTTTCAGAGGAGTTAGTTAATTATTTGAAAGCTTATATGGCAAAATTCATGAAGTACCAAGAGATTGGCAGTTCTGGCAGTGATGATACAGGAATCAGCATTATGTATTGAATTACAATGTGTGAAGGATTTCATCTGGAGAAATTGAAATTTCATAACTCAGCAAGCTGTTTTATTCTTCTGGTGCAGGACATAATGATTTTGTTACAGCAGAACTAGGTTCCGGCAATAGAAGACCAACAGAACCTATAATACCTACAGCTGTAGCTTTGATTGTTGCACAGAGTTTAAACATTATTTTGGCCACAGACAGATTGATTTGAAAATAGTTTTAATATTCTAATAATAATAGAAATGGCTGTTTCATTAATATGTAATGTAAGAAAAAATCATAAAATGTATTTAATTGGATTCATTATTGTGAGCAAAAGGCTATAAGATTGAAATTCACAAATTAACAACTCACTTTCACCTGCCATCACCTGGTGTTATTGAAGATAGTATAAACTAGCCTCAATAACACCTCTATCTTTGAAAATCAGTTTTTTCATATGTAGCTGCAGTTCAAGCTTAGTAATGTTGCTTTCGAGTAAACAGAAGTCATAGAACGTAAAATACAGTTTGTATAGCTGTATAATGTGTTATATACTGTGCTGATAAAAGTTGGTGATGTGTTGATAGTTTGTTGGGTTTTATTTCAAATTCACGCTTAGTTCTTTAGTAGGAGATATTTCTTTACTCTGCATGTTGTTTTTTCATTCTTTTCTTTCTGCTTTATGCATTCTTTTTCTTAGAGATTTGCTCCATAGCTTATTTAGCTAAACAAGAAGGAGAAGTAAAATTAGGGGTATTGCAGAAAAGTTTTTTCTATCTTCAAAATACATGCTACCAGGCAAGGTTAGTCAACATCCATCTTAGATGGCATCACTCATTTCAAATATGCCCTGAAGTGATGACCTTTTGGCCCAAAGAACACTTAAACACTGTGTGCGTGTAGTTTGTGTTTACTGTAACAAATAAGTTTAATATCTGTTTTTAGTCCGCTGTTGTCCTTACTATCTTTCTTTAAGGGTACTTGACTTTAAATAAATATGAGTTTTTGAACTCTAAAAGATTCAAGACTGGAAAGTTTTAGCACAGAGCACACATATAACTGCAGGTGAAGAGCCTTGAGCCTTTTCCTTCTTTTTTACCTGGCTGCAGACATCTCAGGCAAGGTACAGCAAGGTTCCCAAAACGAGCAAAGGCACCCTCCTGTTTTGGGTGTGTGCAGTTCAGAGAGACAGCAGCACACCTCATGATGCTGAAGCACAGTATGAATTCACACCTTTCCTTAGCTTGGGCTGCTGTTTTTGATCTCTCATGTAGAATTCAAAGCAGATTTTGGTATGAAAAAGCATTTTTTGCCATAATTGGTTATTATAATACAGAAATAAAAAATATCTGAGCATTCTTTATGTCAGTTGCATTTAAATCCAAATATCCTTTCTAATCTTTAGACTTTTATTTGTCGACACTACACAGTGATAAGGCAATACCTCATCATGATGTTAAATATTAAGTTTGGGAATATCTAAGCCGCCAGAAAAATGTCGATATCCTGATGTGACATTCACAGAGCTGTGTCCTGTTTGAATTACTAAACAGCTGTCTGCACTGTCAGTGACACAGTTTTAAATATTTGACAATAAGAACTTCAAACCCTTATAAAAAGAATTTAATTATGTACCTGTACCTTATTTAAGAAGTTTCAGCTTGCATTAATGAAATTGTGCCTATATATTTTAAAATCACCTCTCAAAATACCATTGTCAGAAAGATAATTCTCTCTCTCTTCCCACTCCCTACTCTCCCCTTCTGGAAAAGATACCTGATGTAAAAATGTAATGTCACCCTTTATTGTCTGACAAATCTCCTGAGGTAATATAAAGTGATAAAAGTATAGTCTGTATATTTTTATGCTATTTTGACATTTTGTCTCAGTGACTAGTATTTTAGAGCAGATCTCTTGCGATTCTTATTGAGCATTATTTTTGTTTTCTGCAAATGACAGTGTGATTTCACTTGTTAAGAATTTTATCTTTTTTTTACAATACACCACCAGATGCATTGACTTCTGTATGGTGGAAAATCTGTGTATCTGGTTTCCCCCATATTGATTTGTATTGAAGCCTTTTTCAATTTTGCTTTAATTTTTATTATAAAAGCTTGCAGTGCAATCAAAAGACATGCTTGTAAGACACTTTTACCCTAAATTGAGACAGTCCAAACAAGCCCAGTCAATAAATAACACCAGCTTGGCATGGGTTGCAGAATATGTTGGGAAAATATGCACCATGGTTTTCATATTCAGCTTCCAAAACTATTATGTTCTTAGGGAAAAAAAAAAAAAAAAAAGAAAGAGAAAAGAACACTGTATCATTGGATTGCAAAAACAGAATAATTTAACCATCCTGCAGTTCTGAAATTAACTGAATTTAATAAAAAGTTTTAACATGCTTCACAAATCTGAGATCTAAGAACTCTGATCCTTCCACTTCAAACACATGGGCCTGTAGCACTTGATATAAAGGGCGAGCTTGTTAGCTGTTGGCAACAGAAGTCCTTTCTGAGCTGTGCCAGTCAACAGGGGACAATTTATGCAGACAAGCATTGTGCATAAGCTTAATGCCATTGAAGGCAACAGCAAAACACTGTTGTGACATTATGGTGATCAGCACAGGGCACAACACGACTGACAGAAGTGGTTGCTGAGCAATTATCTGTTTTCATGGGTTTTTCTGGCTTGTAAAATGAGAGCATTTGAAAAGATAGTAATGTCCTGTGTGTGAACTACTGCAAAACAAACCCTGTTTGACCAAGTTAGACTATCACATTGCTTTTATGTGCATTTTCTTCATATTTACATATTACCATCAAATAAACTTTTATGTCTTAGGAAAACCCAGTTTTTCAGCCCAAACACCAATGTCATACAGGATTCCTTCACCAATAAGTGCCAACTTATGCACAAGAATAATCAGTCAGTCTGCATAAAGCTTATAGCTGAAAGTCATGGCTAAAACAAAGAAACACTGATACTAATGTTAATACACCCTTATTGAAAGAATAGATTTGAAGTCAGTGTATCATCAAGTGAAAATGCAAAACTTGCATTTATATTATCAGAGGTAAAGTAGTGAACACTTTTAGTGAAAGGTTGATTATTCATATATCTCAGTTTGGAATGTATCTATTTACTGATAAAGCATCCAAAAAGTATTTGGGTTTTAAACAAAAGCAATCACAAGTGGATAAAAATCCCTAGTTTCTTGTGAGCACGTGACATCTATTTACAAGCAATGACTGGGTTAACTTATGAGAGAATGATTCACATTCGTAATTACTTTCTTTCTGAAATCAAATCTGAAAGTATATTCAGTAAAAATAGATAGAATAGCAGGTTGGCATTTCAGGTTGTGGTTTGCTAGTTTATTATTCCCTCCCTTTACTAAAAAGTATATTTCATATCCACCCACTAGTATTTTTTATTTCTAACTCATCTGTTCAATTCTGTCTGTATGCTAGATGAACATGTAAGTATCTAAATATAGAGAACTCATTTTATTTGTTCCAAGGGGAAAATTTATACATTATTGAAATTTTTATTTATTAAGGTTTTATGTAGCTTTTATATGATTTTGAATTTCTATTTAAACATTATATTTTAGCTGTATTGCTAATAAACTATGCACTGTGATATGCATGGTACTCTTTCAATAGTGAAGCTCTTTTTGTTGTGTCAAAAAGCCAATGATAGAATTGACTGCTGTTTTCACTACCGGTTTTTTAAATGAATTTAAGAAATGAGTGCAAGACTTCATAGGAGAATTGAACATCATTTCATTACTTAAAATGTGAACTTACATATTTTGAGTATATATTGAAGCTTGAAATATACAGACTGTGTTGGACACAGAATTGCTGATAGTGCTGTGTGGGTAATGAAAAGACAGCTCTCCTTGTTTCTGCCTATTGAGTACATCTAACAAAGCCAAGGATCCAGCAGCTGGGTTTTGTTGAAGTATTTCACAATCTTCTAGGTTTGAAGTGATGGAAGCAGGCTGTAACCAGACCCCCCCATGGATCCAACTGCCTGGCTCCTGTAGGAGGCAGCACGGCCCTAGGGACTGCACCTGGACGAGGGGCTGGCAGGGCAACAGGCTGAGAGCTGGGCTTTTCCACCGGCAGAAACAGGATAAAAGAGCAGTGGGGAATCACAGAAGGACAACAGTGTAATGTTATTAATGTTATCCACCTTTCTGCTCAGTCAGGGTTATTTTAGGTTAGAAAGCTCCCTCTCAGTGATTTATTTTTTTTTTTTGGTCACAAAATAAAATCTGAGTATTAACTACATGGGGACGGAGTATTCACAGGAGCTAGAAGACTGAACAGAAGACATATAAATCATGTGAACTGATGGAGAATGGTTCTTTTTGTGAATCCCAGTTGGATGTGATACTAGTCTAAAGCTTTTCATTAGATGCATCTGTGAAATAACTATTGTGGCCTGAAAAGCTTTCTAGAATTCTGATAGAGGTAGTGAAATCACTTTGTTTTTCTGCTTAAAATCTAATTTCACCTTTACTGCTGCCAAATGCAGAAGTCATTGCCACAGGTGTCTTAAGATTCATGAGAGCAAAGAGGGAGCTAGACTATGTGTCTTCCTGATTAGGATGAAAGAAGGAGTTTTGGTTTTAATTTGTGTTTATGTGCTCTGCCTTCAAGAGAAAATAAATAGAAGTGTTGAGAGCAAAAGCCAAGAATCTCTCTGGGGATTGGACTCATTGCAAGGCTAAAGTCTTACTACTTTGTCCTCCTCGCCCTGTCTCTGAATTTTCAGATCTCGTAAAATAATTTTAATGGAAAACACAGCCAAATGCTTCCACAGTTTTTTTTAGAATAATTGAGTATGGAAAGGAGCTCCAGAATTTTTGTTCAAGCATGTGCTCAGAGCAGGTCTTATTGAATCAAGTTTCTCACACCCAGGTCCACTTCATTCTTGAACAGTTTAAGGGTATCCACAGCTACTCTGGGGTGGAAAACTCCTCTGGTGTTTCATCCTCTATAATAGTATAGCATTTTTTACTGTAACTTATCCAACTTAGATCTGTTGCTGCTTATTATATCTCTATGATAAAAAAAAAAAAAAAAAACAAAAAAAAAAAACAAAAAAAAACCCCAAAAACACCAGAAAAAAAAACCACAAAAAAAAATAAAAAAATATTTAAAAAAACG
>VYXF01006601.1:88090-144915 GCA_013397295.1 Polioptila caerulea | reverse complement strand
CAAAAAACAAAAAAACAAAAACAAACAGAAAACAAAACCACAAAATAAAATCAGAAAAGACATAAGAAAACCTGAAAATACATAGCTTTAAAAATAAAGCTAAAATTGAGCAAAGAATTGTGATTAAACATGCATATGCCTGTGCATGCTGTTTTGGTAGCTTAATACAATTGGTATGGGGACAAAATAAATTCCAAGTGTATGCAGCCAGATACTGCTTTCTGCTGTTGCTGGGAAAAGGAATGAGCAAAACAAGCTGAGAACACGCATAGTTGAAAGAATTCTTAAACAACACCAACCCAGATTTTCTATAGCTCTATGCCCATTAACACCCAGACCACTAGCAAGAGCTTGGATTTATTGGAGCTTTGTTTTTTCTTACATAGGTGGTGTCTTTTGGTGCCTTCTGAAGTTCCCCAAGTCAGAGATACATGGAATGAACAAAGGGCAGTTAATACCTTGCAAAGCTATCAGGCTTTCTGAGGACTCATTAAAAATAAAATAAAGAAAAAAAACACAGGGAAAAAACAAACAAACAAACAAACCTGTAGATACTGATAAGTCAAAATTCACTTTGCACTCATTTTATAGTATAACACCTGATAACCTGATGATGCCAGTTAGGTTTAATCAATGTTGGGCCTTTGTTCAAAGCCACAAAATTGGTAAGCTAGAATAATAACTTCCTTTAACAGTTAACAAGAATGTGCACTTTTGCAAAAATGCTTTAGAGCAATAATGATTAGAGTTTGGGTTTTTTTTATTTTAAAATTGCCTATGAAGTATATTTCCTAATTACTTTTAAGTATTAAAATATGCATACAGAGAAATTAGCTTTTCTAGAGCAATAATTTCCAAGCAATCAAATTGTTTCCTGCAAATTACCCAAGAAAAAATTATATTGCATTTAATTGACTGGATTTTTTGTTTTACAACTTACGACATGAAAATTCTTTTTCTAGATCCAGCTTTCACGAATGCTGGTCTAATTCTTTTCTGAGGACAAAGACTGATGCAATTTATGGAAAGGCAAAAGAAGTGATGAGGGATTACTGCTAGAATGTCTTTCAGGAGTGAAAATCCAGATGAGTATTTGGTAACAGCTCCTTAGCTGGGGAGTAAGGCATGTCCTTCCTTTGTCTTGCAGGCAATCCTCACCTTGGGCAAACCTAGGGCAAAGCAATGTCCAAAACCCAGCAAGTTGTGCAGTCCTTTTTCCAAGGCACGTTCTAAGTCAGTCACCCTGAGGTGTATCCTATCTCTCCAGTCCCTCTGCACAGGGGCAACAACCCACACATGTGTGAGCAGTGGATGAGGATGAGTGCACTCCCACCCATTCTAGAAATTTATGTCTCCAGGAACAGCAGGGCCATCAATTTGAGGAAGAGAAATTCTTGGTTATTTTAACTTTTAAATGAACATACATCATTATTTATATAAAATACATAAATAAACTTTTTAGAAACCCTTTAGGCATCCTCAGTGTAACAAAAAATATCTTAAGACAACATTTCAGCAGAGTGTTCTATACACAAGAAGAATTTTAAGGTTTTATAAGATACCATATCACACACAGCTGAGAAGTAAAAAGAATATACATGAATGTCAGAACTAAAAAAAAACCAAAACCTATTTGATATATCAACTGCATAATCTTTTAAAATAATCTTTGGTTAAATCTGCTCTGATTCAGAGATAACTTCCTGATAAAGCAGATAACTTTTAAGCTAAAGTAGAGAGGATGAGAAGCCAGCTGGAGAGGTAGTTCTTCTTAGAGCCAGGTAGGCTTATAAGAGCAATGCATACATCTTTTAGAAGGCCATTTCTTAGCTGTAATAGAAGACTAACAAAAAAGAAATATCTTCAATGATCAGAGACTTTTTAAAACTACAGAAGATGGGAAATGTGATACGTATATTCAGGGAAAATGTTAAATATGTAATTAGCTGTGTTCTTTGTGATTCAGTTTTGAATTAGACTTCTTACACATTGTACCCTCCTTTCTATTGTTTTTTTAGTAATCTGTTTCTCACAAAAATACTTTTTTTTTTCATGTCATCTGGAATTAGGGAGACAGATGTTGTCAGGTTAGGATATTTGCTTCGGCAAGACCTGAATAGACATAAAATGATATGGTCTGTGTAAGAGGGAAAACCAGAACAGAACTGATTGCACAGGATCTCTCTCCCAAGAGAAGGGAAGCCAGTTACTATGCTACCTTGGATGTATACCGGGGCACAGCAGCTGTGTGTGTGTACAATCTTAAGCAGAAGGTAAAAAAGGAATTTTGTTGTCCCTTAGTTGCCATCTAAATTAACTGAATTTGCTTCTCATCTGCTGTGCACACAGTTCCCACAGCTCAGCTGATCTGTCATGTGTTGTTAAACCAGTAAATTATTTATGTACCTAAACCTGCAGGCAATGTCATGTACAAAGAGATAAATCTACCCAAGTTGGATTTAATTTAAAAATAATGTAAAGTTTTTGAATTCTTATCATAAACTAGCTGATTTTGAGGCTGAGCATTTAGAAAACATCACAAGAACATAGTCACAGATTATTAAAAATTATCCTGTGGACTAGTTTGTAGTCTTGCAGAACTGTGACTTGCATTTGGTTTTAATTTCATTACATGCCAGTAATTCCATTGTTATTTCCAAAAAGATTTGTAAAGAAGACAAAAAAAGTAGTGTTTGATAGTTTGATATTAATAACATACTAAAATACTTGGATATTGAGTATTTATTGATTAAGACCTAGTTTAATATTCCTAGGTCTGTTGTGGGACAGATCCCTCTGCCTTGCAAGGAAAAAACAAATTATTTCCAGCTGAAATGGCACAGTACTCAAATAACTTTTAGAAAATTCATTACTCTGAGAATAAATGCAGAATGTCCACAAATAAGAAGACATGATGGAAGTCCTTATCTTACCTGTTGGGGTATATGTGTCTGGCAGACTTCCAGACTTCTGTGGTAGCTCCACAAATCTTTCTTCTGAGTCTTACATGTTAATTCAGCATTTGAGAATACATACAGAAAGAAGAGTCACCCCATTTTATTACTTTTTTCCCCAACTACTACAAGAGCATTGTCAAAGCAAGTTCAAACTAATATTTCTATTACGTTTTGTCTTCCTAGACAATATTTCTATCAGTGTATCATTGACCATAGCCTTTTCCCCAGGCTAAAAATTCTATCCAGTGCATATATGTGTATGTGTGTATATATGTATATATTCCATTTTTTTTTTTCATCATATCCTAGGAAGATCAGCTTAGCAAATGTACTATTGGGAAAACAAAAAAAGATGAACTAGAAACAAAAGAAAATAAAAACCTTTCCTGCCTTTCAAATATTTCGAAATCAATTATACAGACAATATCTAGTTTTTAAAAAAAGGAAAAAAAAAGAGGTTTTGTTTGTTGGCATAGTGGCTGGATAATGTTTCATTTGGCATTCTCAGATGAGATCAGTAAGCACAGATATATTTGGGAAATTACCTGATTATCTTGTGCAAGTAGAAGTTCTTCCTCAGCTAGATAGTGTACACATACATGAAAACTAAAAAATATATTAAAAATCAGTCATATAAACTTCTTAAATAATTTTAGTCGTTTCATTATTTAAATAACTATTTTTGGAGAGAGAGAGGGAGAAAAAAACTTCCTACTTGAATTCTCTGGTTTGTTATATTTTATGTTTTCATAGTGTTACTCATTGTCTCTGATCTCTTTCCTTTAGGGAGCTTTCAGTGTACTTGGCAGTTGTCCTCATAATTTTCTGAACTGTACGGTTTGATTCTTGAAATTGGAAAACAATAACCACTAATGATGTTTTAAATTAAAGATTAACATACATAATGGTATTGGGACATCCTCTATACTATTCTCCATTTCTTTTGCACATTTTGTACATCTTGTTTGATTCTATGGCAGGATATGAGTATTAAATTAAGATAATCAGTGAGCTTTTTCCAGGTATTTTAAACCACTAGATATTCTTTGGATACTTTATTTTTCCTTTCAATTCTTAATTAATCAACTTTAAAGGTTATTTATTATTAACCTCATAATTCACCTTATATTCCTCTATCTTTAAAATTTTCTGTGATACTCTTCTCTTGAGTAATTAGAAATAGAAGTAACAAGAAACAGAGATTATTAACTGTTGTTTATAATTTTCTAGTTTTGCCTTTTGATCATTTAATCTATGACCAGTTGAAATCGGTTTTTTTTCAAAGACTATATATTCACAGCCATATTTTCCCAGTGGTAGCATAATATTCTAAGAGCCTTCTCATTAGTTTTCCAGATAACTTTTGTTTAGATAAACTGCTATTCCCAAGTACAGTAGTATGTCTTTAGAATTTATGTTTTCTGAATTCTGCTGAGTTTCTGTGTTTAAGCATTTTACCCATTCTTTGTTTATTGCCAGCACTCTGTTTCCATTCTGCTCAGAAGTAAAGCCATGTCCTCTGTGTTAAAAGGGAGAGCAAAAGGCTGTTACCAGCTGCTCTGATGGAAAATGGAGGAATATCTGCAAACCCATCGTATTTATGGGCTGACTCATCTAAACAAGTCTGGGGAACTTTCAATAGTGCACTGGTAAACCAGTGTACCCAGTTTATTCCACAGAGTCACCTGGATAATGATTTTATAAAAACAAATAAACCCCACCCTACTGTCAGCCTTTTAAAAAGCAGCTAAATGTTACTCTGACATTCTTCAGAAGAATATCTGGTTGTTTTCTCACAGAATGCATACTCTAAAATACAAACTGAATAATTACTTCTGCATGTCTATTTAAATAATAAAAATACTATATTTTATTTGATAATTTTGCAAAGAAGGAATGGACTTTTTTTTAAAGTAAAAGCAGAAAATATCACTTTTCTAGATAGAAACTGCTATTTTGTTGGAGGAAGTCTAGGATGTGCCCACAAACTTTTGTTACTGGAACCTGAGAAGAAAAATAAAATTATTTCATTACCATCTAATCAGTGTGTGTAATAGATCAAAGATACGTACAGCATCCTTGATGTAATTTTTTTCTCAGTTGCATGAATCCAGTGGATTTATTTGCATTTTCTTTCATATCATAAGATATATACGACTCAGGGACAATTAGTAATAAAGAAACATTAAGTACCAGAAATTAATCTCTTCAATGTTTTTTGGAGGTTTTTTTTCTTTGCCTGGAGGGTTGATTTTATGGCTTTAGAGCAATTACTATTTATCATCTCTTGGTTTACGGGAAAGAATTAGAGTTATTAGCTATTAAATTATCCATGAAAATTTGACACTATACTAGACCAAACAAACCCTGGGGCTTGCTGATTTTCCCAGTATGAAACATCTGTGACTTCAGCTAGAGAGAACTTAACATTGTCTAATTAGATTTCCAAGATTTATAAGGCTCAAATGCTCTATTATTAGAAACCTGAAAATCGGGGCAAAAGTTGAAACTTGCATTTACTGAAGATTATTTAAAAACATTTTTAACAGCTCTGTGTGTTGCTAAATACTACTAGCATGTAATTGGTGAAGATTACCAGATAATGTATTATAGTCTGTAACAACAGGAGTCCAGGAAGAAATGTGCTCCCTACAATTGTAAATAAGTCTCACCTTTTGACTGCAGTAATTAAAAATACTTTATTTAAATGCTGCACTAATGATATGCTTATTTTTATATTCCAATTTAAATATACTTTATATTCTCTTGTGGTCTGCTGAGGCAAAAAATAGAGATTGTGTATTTTCCATTCTGCAATATTATCACTCATGGACAGTGAGAGATAATCATCAGTCATCAGCATAGAAAAGTGGGTTTCTATTGGCTCTGATTCCAAGTCTGACATGAATTAGCCACTGTTTCTTTGGAGTCAATATGGCTTCTTAACATGTAATTAGATATTTCATTCTATCTTTCTTTATTGGATCTAAAAATGGTTCAGAATGTTCAATCTGTTAAAATAAAAATAGCATTATAGTATAATCATTGCTGCTATTGAAATATAAGAGAACATTATTATGTTTGCAAAGAACTTGGAAATTAGGGAAGGGAAGAATCAGAATTATCACTCACTCTTAGTTTGTACCTTTTGAATTTGGATTAGAGCAATCTTTAGTTACAGGGTCCCTTTCTTAGCGTATACACAAAGTAAATACTGCTTGGATAATAAGCAGCTTTTCAATATTTTCTCTTGTCCTAATTGTTCATTGCATTGTCCCATTTATTATTTACTCTGGTCTATTCAGTTCCTGCTGTAAGGAAGAAATTATTCATTTCCTCAAGTGTTCTTCAGCAGTGTGCATCAATATACTATCTGAATTTTTCACAAACACTAATTAATCTTCATTACATCCTTCTGGAGGAGGGGTGGAATTAACCCCAATTTGTAGAAAGGAAACAAAATTACTGAGAGTGAAAGGTCACAGATATCCATAATGTGGGTAACATTTGCTTCTTAGTTTCTGAGTCCTGAGTGTTACATAAGGCTTTATTTATGGAAAATTTCTATTCATTTCCATTTCATTTGTAAGATAGAAACATTTCTGCTAGTGGATTCACTTCACTACATCAGGTAGTAGTAATAAAAAATAAAAAAGCAGTAATAATTAAGCACAACAAATCTGCTCTTCTCAATTGCTGAAGTCAGGAAGAAAAACTGTTTCTGTAGAATAGAATTCAAGAGTGTGAGCCGGGAAGCCATCCTTTTCTTATTTCTGTATTTTTCTTTTCTTTCTGATGTATTTTATATATTATATTGTTTCCATTTCTATACCAAGTCAGACAGAGGTCCTACGGTGAACAGCTTCCTTCATTACTCTGCTTTGATTCCATGGAAGATCTACTCAGTGTCCTGGAAAAATTGAATCATTTAAGAAACAGTGTACGTGATCTTGTAGTTAAGATATTCTCTCTTAGCAATGTAGGTTAGTTAATTTTGTGCTGGCAACCAGAAACTCAGCTAGAGTGCTTGACTTCATGATTTCAATGATATCAGTTATTTTTACTGCTGATTTCTTTGTGTTCATTCCTTGACTTAAGGAGGTGTGGGGAATGGCAAACTGTAAAAGGCCCAAAAACGCCAAAAAAGGAATATTTTTCTTTATAAACAATGTATTTCATCAGCTTTGTGGTAAACTCATAATTCACATTCAACTATTATCATCAGATTTTCCGGTATATGGCTCCTCCCTCTGTGGGGGTAGCTGGGAAAGGCTATCATAGGAAGAAAAGTCATTAGTATGGCTAGAGGATTCCTCCTAGCTCTAGGGGATTCTCTGTTTCTGCTTTTTGGGTGTGGAAGGATTTTTGAAAGGTCTGAAAGCACAACAATACTGTTAATAATGTTTTAATCTTTTGAGATATTAAATTAAATATTCCTGTCTATGAACATTATTTTTATAAAAGTATGGAACATAGGTAAATCCTGTAAGAACTTTACATCCCAGACAACTTACATACAAATTAGTTCACATGAAAAGCCTTAGCACAGAAGTTACTTGCTGAGTTCAAGTCCTTGATTCAAAGTTTAGAGGTCCCAAATTAAATAACATTTTTGTAATAGGCACAATGTCATGTTTTCTTTGGGAAGATTTTTAAGCTTTAATGACTAAATATTTCCAGAAATTTTAGCTTAAATAAAAGCCTGGCTATATGATTTTTCATACAGAATGAATTATGATAACAGAGCTTGAAGGAATTGAAGTGACAGCCTTACTAAAGGAAATTATTGTGTGATTTTAATGTCAGGTAGTAATTCTGGGTTGGTTTACTATTACAGTAATGAATACTGAAAAATATTACGGAAGTTGTGCAGTTTGCCAATACCACATTGTGAGTCTTTCCTGCTGATTCTCAAGCAAGAGTTCTAGAGATCACTTCATAAAATATAACCCCATTGCTTAAACAATTAAGCTTTTTTTTACTTATAAAATGCTCTGGTCAAGAGGGGCACTTCCCAGACTGATGCTGATGTACCATTCAGACCGTGTGTACCTATAGTACATTTTATGTGCCTCCATCAGTTGAAACAAGTCACATTTTGAACTCAACTGCACACAGTGGCTTTTGACACTTGGGTCGCATTTTTAGTGCATAGGTATCTTTTTTCACTGTGTTAGAGGGTACCTGAGTGTGCAGAACACTCAGACTTGTATTTTCAATTCAGAATTCTGATTCCCATGAAGTTTGTCGGCTTGCAGGTAGGAAATAGAAAATATAAATTGCATCATTTGCCTTAAAATCTCACACTTTGGTTTGACAATAAGTAAGGATGTCCTAATCTTTCCATTACAAAACCATGTTGTATGTTAATTTTAATGGTCCGTGATTACATATTTGTACACTAACATTTTGCTATTACCTTCTAGGTTTATATACAAACCTGTGTAACATTACTTCATTGTTCTCCCTTTTTAAAGTGCTATTAAGTGGCACAATTTAACATAATTTCAAAATCTTGTTGCAAGCTCATAGTCAAGAGTGATCTGTTCTAGGAAGGGGATTTTGAATGGAAGCAATACTTTCTGTATTCATAAAAAAAACTAAAGGCATAAGTGCTAAAGCTCTTTTGCACTGTCACTTTTCTGCTTAGTCTTGATATATCCACTTTAGAGCAGAAAATATGGCCAAAGTGACTCTGTGTGTTTCCTTGCACCACTGCCTGATTTTCTTGTGGACCTCTAATGTATTATACAGCTGTGCTGAACCCTGTGTCTGGTTTCCCAAAATTTTGTATCGCATCTTCTACCATATGAAAGATGCCAGTTATGCTTCAGTTGAAGACCTCAAAGAGATGAAGCAATATTTACATTACATATTGATGTTAAAAGTGATAAATTAAATGAACAGGTGCTCTGCTTGCTGATAGGCAACAGGATATGAATAGATGTAATAAATACAAGATAATATTAAGTTTCTAAGTTTTGCTTCATGAACATGTTTTAGGAAAATCTATCATCTAAAGCATAGTAACTTGCATTTATTATTTAAAAACTATTGTTGACAAACTATTTTGCATTATTCCAAGAAAATAATCAAGACATTACCTTAAATTATTTAGTATAGCCTATTGCACTTAATCCATGTATCCCTTTTAGGATGTGTTAGTTAAACTATTAATTTTTAAATTTCATCTCAAATTTAATTTTAGGAGTAACTGATGTTTTGTTAGATTATAACTGCTAAATTTGTAGCATCTTGATGCTGCCACCTTCAGGCACAAAGAAGGGCAATAGAAAGCCAAACCAGATCCTTCACTCTAACTAAAGGTGAATGTCTTTTATTCATATTAGGGAATACTCCCCACCACCACCTCGTTTCTAGATGAAAGCTGTTTCAGCAAGCTCTCTAGATTCCCAGCTCATTTACAGAGTGTCTTGAACAAACGTATTTTCAGGCATTTGCTTAACAAAAGAAGTTTCAGAGAAGATTCTGTTTACTGAGGGAAAGGCCACAGCATTTCTTTTTTATCCTTGATTAAACTCCTTCTGAGCTTTGCAGGGTGAGCATGTTTGGTTATGAAGTTCCACTAGTAAAAAAGCCATGGGAAAGTGCATATAAAGAGGAATCAGGATTTTGTAGGTTCAGATTTTGTCTGTTTTACTATTCAGGAACATGCAATAACATGGTCCCTTGGGAAAGACCAAAAGTCAATATTATCAAATATTCTGTTTCTGGCAGTAACCAGTAACACTTCCCTAATGAAGAGAGAAAGTGCATAATGATACTGTGCTAGAAAACTACCCCATTAGAAAGCGTTTGAGATTCAGGAGCCAGAATGTATACCCTGAATTTCTTCCATAGATTTGGCTAGTTGCTTTCAAAATCATACACCTTTTCAGCTGCTCATGTTTTTTCGAGTTCATTCTGTACTTTGGCTCATCCTTATTACCCTTCAATTTCTTCATTGTTGAAGTTTTTCATGTCAGAAGTCAATGCAACACAGCTGGAACAGCATTTGTGCGATTTTATGTGAAGGCTTGACACTTTTTGCTTTCATTTTCTATTTCTTTCCTGATACTCCATAATACTTTATTTCTTTTTACTGAGAATTAAGAAATGTACAAAAACAATCTATAAAGATCTGAAGATCTCAAGCTGGGGTAGTATTAATCAATGAATAGTTAAGATTTAGTTTGACTTTTTTCCTCTCCTTATGTTGCACTGTGTTTCTCTTCATTAAATTGGATATTCCATTTTATTGTTTCCATAACAGATAGTACTTGTTGTTATGATTCTGCATAACTTCATATCATCACTGACTTGTCACCTCACTAGTCACTTCCTGGGTAATTTGTGCTGTGAATCTCTTGAACAGCATAGGTCTCACTCCTTACTCTTCTGCAACTCCATTAGTAATACTCTTCTCTGTGATAGTTCACCATACTTTCTCTTGCCATACTTTCATAAAATTACTGTTCCACATGAGAGACTTTTTTTCTCTAAACAACAGCCTGATCTTGATTTTTCTTTGATGAATTGTGGCTGGTGGACGTTATACATCATATGGAAGCCTAACTAAACCAGATGAGATGGATCTTATGGCTCGTTCATTCCTTCAAAAAATTCTAGTCAATCTGGTAGGCGTTCCTTGCCTTTCAAAAGCTGGCTCTTGTCCGTGACATCTTATTTATCTGGGTGCCTTTTACTACTTTTCTTCAGAGTCGTTTGCACTAATTTATTTGGTACAAATATCATCTTAACGGTCTGCAGTTTTCCAGGTCTTCCTTGGAAGAAAAAAAAATAAAAAATTTTCACCAGGTTAATTATTCTCAAAGCCTCTGGTATAAGAAACAGTGTTAAGTGAAATTTTACACACCATCATTAGTCGTTAAGGTCTTTCATCCTTGAGTTCCTTTAGAACTTGAATACTGTCTGATGTAAGTGATTTGTTACTACTGATTCATATATTTATTCTGTGATCTCTTCCATTGACCCTTAGCTTCACTTTTCGACTTTCTAAGTACTCGTTAAAAGGATTTGCTATATATGCAGCTCCCCAACCTTTGGGTCACCACAGATGTAAGACATCCATTTGGTTGTTTGTGCTTGTTTTGTACTTCAATCCTTTGTTAACCTTAAAGGCACTGTGATGAGCTTTCTGCTTCTGATGTGCTTCGACAAGGATTTATTTCTGGGCTTTGTTCCTTTGTACTTTTTCTGCAAATTTTTTAATGGTCTGTCATATTTGCCTGTCTTCACTGAAAATGTGAGAACTTAGGATTGTCCTTTCCAAACTCAGATACAGCTTCACTTTTTCTTCTGCTTTCTCATTGTCATTTTTATCCTCACTCTACATGCTGGTGTCATTTTGGACCTTCCTTGTTTCTTAGTGGCATGGTTGCCATTATTCTGAATCTTGAGAATTTTATTCTTGTACATTTTCTACACCACCATTAAAAATGCAGCTTTTAACTTTCATTTTTTTTCTTATGAGTAAGTCCTCACATTTTGCTGTAGTGTCCTTTTTTTAAAAGTCAAGTATAATCGTAATTAATTTATTATTATTGCTATTTAGTTTGGGTTTTTTTCCTGCAAGGATATATTGAATGTGTGCATTATGATTAGTGAGGAAGAGGATCTGTTCAATATTAACATCCTCTTCTGTCTTACCTGTACACCATGCCTCCCAATGGTTGTCATCCTTCCCTGCAGGTTCTGATCTGATTATTCTATCAATAGCCTTGTTTAAGAACAGTTATTCTCATGTCATAATTTTATTTCTTAAACTTCTTGTGTATCATTGCTTCACTCTCCTCTGTTTCACTGTCAGTGTATTCTGACAATTCTCTGTTGCTTCTGGCTTGAATACTACCAACATCTGCCCTAACCTTCGCTTTGGGATACAGAATATTTTGACTACGTGGTGGATGAGTACGTCATAGCAAATTTCAGCACATCTTGGTTGAAAGCTTTCTAAAATACACATTGGTGTTCCTCTTTTTTAACTTTAAAATCTTGACTGACCCTCTTGATATGAAAATGCAGCAGCTTGGATTTCATAATAGTTGAAGGGAAGCCTGACCTTCCTGTATGAGCTTCCTCCCTTCCTGACCCCTTTCTTTTTTCACTCTATGAATCAAAAAATACATTTCTACTTTGCATCCTCAATAACATTTCTGTCTTGTTTTCTGCATTCTGAGAGAAGTTTCAGCACAGAGAACTTTTTAGCTTTCTATGCAGCTTGGCCCAGTTTTGCTTCTGTAGCTTCTGGTTTACTTTTTCCTATAATGCAGAACCATGGACCATGACTCTGTGATTTTCTATAAACCCATTTAGACACATTGTATAGTCCTCTTTTGGACTATACAATGCCACATCACTCTGCATTTCTTTGAGATTACAAACTAACCTAGAGTTGTAAGAGCAGAATTATTTACCCTTGTACCCAGCCGCCTCTTTTCCCATGGGTTGCCTAGCTCAGCAAGGCTCTCCTTTCCACAAGGCACACATGGTAACATGTGAGAAAAACCTTCCACTAAAGAGACCATGTCACAAGACAGCAGCTCCTGATTTGGAAATGGGACTTTTCTGTAGTACTTTGGAAAGATTCCTTTATTCCTAGTATTATGTTTGTGTTTCTTTTTTATTTGCTTCATATGGGAGGGAAGGAAGGTGGTTGCTTTATTTGTCTTGTAGTTGAGGTAATCTGTTACCTTTAATATTTTGTCCCTTTGGTCTCCCCCACAGCTGAACTTGCAGTATAGTCACCTTCTTTCCCTCTCTTTGCTGACCCATCCAGTTCAAAGGTTTTGCTCACCTTCTTTGCAGAAGTACCCAGAGCCTCAAGTGAGACTGTGATGAAGGAGTCTGGAAAAGAAAGCAAGAGATTCTTTCAGACTGCCCTAAAATACACTTCTGAAACTTCTTTTACTTCTCAGGCAGATAAAGAAATCTGAACAAAACCAGAGTGTAAATTGGCACGTTATATTTGGGTTCATGAAAGAGAAGTGAGAAAATGACTGCTTTTGAATCTAGTTTTATGGCTTTTTTGTCTTCTACAATCACTGCAAAAAAGCTAAAAACCAAGAGATGAAGGTATGAAGAGAGTAAGTAAATAAAGAAGTGTAGGATCCAGTTGTTAAAATTAGCCAATTCATGATATTTAAATTCCTTTTATCTTGTCTGGCCTTGGGCTTCTGCTGCAGAGGCATTTCAAAATGCAGTTGCTAAAGTTAGACACTGTTGACATGAAAAAGCCTTTAGTAGTTTTAACAACATCCCGTCCATCTCCTCATATTTTAAATATTTCAGGCTTTTACTTTATAGATGTCTTTAGGGTTTGGGTCATCTGTGCTGTTGGGACATTTTCCTTACTGCAAGTTCATCAATAGTTTTTAATCTTTTTTGATGTCATTCTCAGTTTTTTATCTTCCTGCCATAAAGTTCAGATTTAGGTAAATACTTATGGTAAATACTAAATAATCTAGGCCAAACATGTATGATTGGGAGAAAAAGCAAAGAAAAAAAATGCTAAACAGAATGATAGATGTGGAATTTATGCAGTCTAAAGCTGGATCACACTTTTCTAAACTTTCTCCATCTTAGTGTTTGAGAGATGTAAAAGATAAAAAAGTGATAAAAGCTTGGAGCATGATGATTATGATTTTATAAACTTCAGGCTGTTTCTTCCAATGTTTGTACAACAACTTGTAGCACTGTGATGGCAGTTGGCAAGTTGTGAGAAGAATTGCTGGTGATCTAAGAAAAACATACACCTTAATGTTGTTCTACATTTTCTCTTCTTTGGCTGCCATACATGATTTATTTGTTCAACTGCACTGTGATGCTGTCTCTCATGTTGTAGAATAGGAAGATTTCTTTGGAATGTACCCGCAAAACAAAGTTTTAAGGATCAATGATGTTAATTAATAAAGCTAAGTGTAATAAATATTAAATATCATTATTTTTATCTGACTTTTGATTTTATTACCCACCATTATTTCAACAGTACAGTTAAATAGTAATAAACAGTATGTTCTATATAAACAGATGCCAACGACTCTTTTAATTTAGATTTGGTGAATTAAGGATATAATTCCCCCCCCCACCCCCTTTGCATGTGATAGTATTGCTGAGTGGGTTTTGTCTTGCTTTCACCTTTTGCTTTTGTGTACTCATTCTATATATATAATCCTTATGGAGAAAATTGATAAATTGGTTGTTAACACAAAGTCATTTGTGAAGTTGAATGAGGTTAAATATAGGTCTCTTCAACATGTAGGAAGAATTTAATTAAAATGAAATTAAATTCTAAATTAAACTCGAGTAATAAATGGATGTTATCCAATATAGTAAGCTATTCTTAGAAGAAATGAACACTGTCCAGTAAACTGATTTTAGGACTTGAGGCAAGGTTTTCTTAAAAATAATTGCATGACTATCAAGTAAAGAAAACTTAAGTTTTGGAGGTTTTTAGATGTCTTTTTTGCAGTAGTGTAAAGTGCCACAATACAGAAAAAACTAAATTCCTCTTCTTAATTCTTAGAGAATGACAAAATTTATTATTTCTTGTAAAGGATGAGATTAACTATGGTAGCTATAAAGAAAAAAACATGGTCCATATAAGTGAGCAGCTAACTTTGCAGTCCATTTACAGTGTAAATTCTTCTTTCAAACATCTCGTTATGTTCATTTCCAGCCATGTTTTTTTTAGAACTAGCTAGTAGTCTAAAAGCTATGAAGTGTGAAGAGCAAGTAATATATTAGGTATGTTTTACATGTGCATCCTTTTAATGTTAGAATGTTGAGGTAAGAGAGAAGTTGAATTCCAACGCTGTTAGAAGTAATGTAGGAAAGAGTAACTGCATAATTTCATGGTGGAAAAATGCTAAATTTTTGGTCTTTTCTTAGGAATTTCTTGGGAATTAGGGAATCAAGGTGGGAAAACACTGGATTTTCTAGAGCTTGTATTTGCTTTGAAGCTAGAGCACTTTGCTGGAGTGCTGCAGATACATTTATCTCTTCCAGCCTGGAACTACTAAAATTGTTACATGCTATCTTTGTTCTGCAAGCAAAGACTGACTTACACAGCCTTATTTTATCCTCCAGAGTAGAATGGAAATATCATTGAAAAGAAAAAAACATTATACATTTGAGGTTATTATCATCAGTGTGCTTCAGTTCCAACTGCAGAGTGGAATTTTGCAGCAGGTAGGATGTTCAATGTAGATTTATTTCCTCTTAATGAAGTGGCATTTAAATTGCTACTTTCTCTTGTTTGCTTTCTGGATAAATGATATCAGGACAGGGAGTGTCATGTTTGGCATGTTTTAAGCCATATTTTTATTTTCTGTAAAACATGTTATAACTTCATCTTTACATTTGTACTCTGGGAATTGTACATATAATCCAATGAAAGATCTTGCTGTAAACAACAGAAAGGATTAGAAGAAACTTCAAAACTGAAAAAAAAAAAAATAGGTAGATCAGATAAAACATTTTCTTTATCTTTTGAGTCTTGAATATTTTATATTCACTGACAAACTTGGGTAATCTTTTTGGGTTGTTTAAATGTATGGATGTCTTCAGGTGCCATGTCCTACTTTCCAGTTATAACATATTTTTACATTACTCAGATGTATAACAGAGAAAGATTTTCCATTTAAAATCAAAGAAAGGGATATGTTTTTAGAGAGAATTATTTGCTGTAATATTAGATGTATTTCCATACAGGTTCAGGAAGTGGACTGGCCACTGATAAGTGGCAGTGCTAGAAGGAAATAAAAGTGCACATGCATCTAAAGGAGATAAAAGTAAAAAAAAATTCTTTGAGCATTATTACTATTTTTAATTCATTGTTTTCACTGCTTAGTGGTGCAACTACTCCAGATTTCATACAGAAATTTTAAACGAAGATCACTTACAACCGACAAGTGAATACAGGGTGTAAAAAGAGTCCTATAAAATATGAGAAAAGAGCTACCTTGTAGCCAGAATGAACCTGAAATGAACCTTCATTAAGAATATTAAACCAGCTCCTAATAGACACAGGTATTGATCTAATTAACAGGAAGTGCATAGCTGAACAAGAAAGTCCGATAGAATAAATCCTGTCAAGTTGACACCATGTTGGCTCAGAATTTAGGCAGTAAGAAAACTCTCAGTATCAGTATCTCTCTTCTGTTCTCCCCACCCCCATCCCCAAATACTCTCATTTATGATCAAGTCACCTGGAAAAGCTTTTTAGCATGCATATGGTAACACTGTGCTTTCATTGCAGAGTAATTTAGCAGAAAATAAGAAGAAAGAGACTCATACAGCTTTAGGTTGCCTTGTGTTTTGAAAACAAGAAATGCAATGAAGGGAGAGAAGATGCACATAAAACACATCTTTCTATGTGCTCTAAGTATTAAAAAAAGATAGAATGTCTAGATTTTTTCACCAGTATAAAGCAGGGCAAAGCCATCCATTTCAGTGAAACTACACTGCCAAAGTGAGCTTTTGACCGAACATCTTGTTCATTCTCAGACAATATGCATTTTATGAATCTATCAGCCATAGTAAGGACTGAAAGACCATAATATACTACATACAATATACTAGTAAACTCTTACTCATATTAATTGGTGACTCCCTGTATTCTTACAAGGTAGAAGATTAAATAACATTATTTCTTAAAACTGCTATTTTTGTCATGAGAAGTTAAATATGCTTTTACTGTTAGGTTTGGTGGGTTTTTTTGACTCACATTCCTACCTTGTTTTCCCATTTCATATTCAATTTTAAAAGACTATTTTATCTTAAAAATGCGAGATACTTATTTTTAAATTTTGTCTGATAGACTTTAAGCTGTAGGTACTGGCGCTACAAAGTACATATATTTTCTATATTCATCTATCCATATGCACACATGCATGTACCATGTCAAATACCATATACAGGAGAGACAGACACATTTGTATTTTATGGAGTATGTATCGAACTCTGGAACTTGGGAGAAAATGAGATCCAAAGGTTTTCAGGTGATACACAAAATTAATTCCAAAATCTGTAAGTCCTATAAAATACTTGCAAAGGCTTTGGGAATAGTAACTTACAAGAGAAAGTAATTGTTGCATTTGCTCCAAATGAGGTTTGCTCAGAAAAGTGTGTTATGAAAATCCTGAAACTTAAACAACACAAATAGATAGGACACATCCCCACTTTTTTTATATTCAAATCCCTTTTTGAACTCACAAAAAGTAAGTATAAAACACTGAGAAAGTGTATGATAATGAGCATATCTTGTTCTGTCAAACCACCTACATTTCTGATTATTTCAACCAAAAAGTTTCAAGGTCAAACATTGTAACTACATGTTCCAATTAGATAACATACTTGTGCATGAATTATTTTTAACTTTGACTGCAGAATTGATTGGAAGAAAAAGTCACATAGTAATTTACAAGAAAGGCTTTAGTATTAATTTAAAAGAAAAAAACCAAAACAAAACATAGAGATACTTGTTCGTTTCTATGTTATGGTCCCAAGACTATGTTTTCTCTGAGATACATTTTATATCTTTATTCTACCACCCTTTTGTTGGGTTTTTGCAACTATTGCCTCAAAGTTATGCTCAATGTTACTAGAATTCTTATCCAGATGTGGGTCATCTGCAGTGTAGATGTAGGTCTTAACAAATAAATTGTATTTTTGTTAAAATTTATAGTAAGCATGAATTTCCCAGCTTATGTCTTTAATTTCTAGAGCTAATCGAGATCCTACTTACACAAGAATAATTCCATCCACAGTAAAGTAATTCCAGCCTTCCGTGACTATTTTGTCACTTCAGTTTCTACTAAGAAGAGAGAAAGCTACAAAGTTTTATTTGTATGCATTCTTTTGGTCATTCCACCATTCCACACTGCTGATGTATAATAGTAATAATAATTATGATAGCACATTTGCAATAATTTTTGCATAGCTAGACATTACTATCCTAAAAGAAAACTTTAATGTCTAATGAACTCAGCTTGTTACGCCCCCTTAGCAAACCTCATTTCAATCTCATTTGAAAGGTAGGAAAGTTCTTTCCATTATTTTAGGAAAAATGGGAAAACATTTCTTAAATAAATACTAATAGCAGTAATCACTTCTAAAAATGTTGATTCTTCTGTCTTCTGTACATTTCAGAATAACTAGTATCACACTTACAAAACAGTGTATAACATTAATGCATAACACTGAAGGATGATTCATTAACATGATTCAGGCCTAGAGTATTAAATTTACTAACTTCATGTGTCTGTAGATATAATCTATAGCTGTTTCATTTATAAATGAAACAGATTTTCTCTTCATATATATGAAGATTTTCACTTGGTCTATTAACTGTCTAATGATGATTTAAACTAAAATATTGCTTTATAATTCTACTTTTATTTCTGTCAGATGAGTCAGTGGCCAGCCTTTTTATCTTCTTGAGAAGTGCCTCCACTGATGTGAGGTACTTTTGTAGTTTATTAAAATGAGATAAAATATTAAATATGCAAAATAAAGCTTGTAACTCATTAGGGTATATAAGCTCATATATATATTAGTATATATAAGCTTGCATTATATCTCTGTGTCTGTGTTTTGTAAATAAGACAATTCCATCCCCTTTGTAAATCTTGATGTTTTAAGGAGCATTCTGTTTCTTCCATAAGTAAACACACAAATACAATCAATATAAAAATACAATTTAAGATACCATTAACTGTGTGAGGTATCACTAATTGTGTATTTAAGACTGTATGCCACAAGAAAACTGTCAGTAAAAGACTATCCTCTCTGTCTTCACAGCTACCAAAGTATACTGAAAAACACAGAACATTATTCCCAAGGGTTTTTTTTCTGAACTGTTAAAATAGTTTTGGGTCACCTCCCTGGGTGATGCTGGAGCAGTGCAAATGCTGTAAATAGATCAGTTATTTTTTTTCTGTGTGTTGAGAAAAATTGTAGTGGATCTTCTGTTTGATTCATAATTCATAATTCACATAATTTATGAAAGGGAGGATGGCAAGATTCAAATTTCCTCTCTGATTCTGATGGAGATAATGACCTTGGATAGACTTCGAAGGTTACTCATCTTTTAAGTGATTTGAACTTTCCTAAAGAAGTAGAAAATACAGGAAGGAACCTTTCAGTGTCACATTCAGAGGGATGCTAGTCAGTACGACCTCTGATACCCCTAGCTACTTAAATGATGAGTAGGTTCTTTATGCAGCTCACTGTGTGAGTATTTACATTGTAAGCACCTCTTCCTCCACATTAGAATCACAGAAACCAAGGATAGTGTAGGCTAGAAGGGCACTTTGACTGAGACACTATTCAAAACAGGGCCAGGAGCAATATTTGGTCAAGTAGCTCAAGGTCTTTCTGAGAAAGTTTGAGTGTATCCAAGAGTGGATGTGGCAAAGCCTCTCAGATACCCTGTTCATCCCATGCTTAAGAACCTTTATGGATATGTTTTGTTTCCTTTTTTCTAGTCATATTTTCCTTTGCTGTTGAGCAGCAGAAATTGGACATCTGGGTATTACTCTGAAGTTTTTTCCCTGAATTTTAAGTAAAGGTGATGAGAGTTGCTTTTCAAATCTCATAAAACTCAGACTGTTTTTTATTACAAGCTGTGTTCTTGCAGTATTTGCTTCTCAGATATTATCCTGTGCTTTCCAGATGTTATTTGACATTCTTGATTGAAACTAAAAAATATTCCCTTTTATTTTGGGCTGTTCTCACTAATCTTGTTCCTTCAAATCATAACTATGAGACCCTTCACCCTTTGTGAAGGGTGGCAGCGCCAGTTTTTACACTGATGATAAAATGAATTCAGAGAGCAAGGACATGCTATTGTATGAGGGAAAAACATTATATATTAAAAAAATCACACGTGTTACGTTGTTGCAGTCCATTCTATTAATCGTTGAATATAGATAAGTAACCTATACATCAGACAGAATTAAGTTCTGAGAGAAATAATGGAGACCTATATCTGGTTCTGAGAGATAAAATTCACACACAGGAAAATAAAGAAGAATCAATGTGAATGTTCTGTTTATGATCCAGGAAGACATTTGTATTTCTTGTTTGGTTTTTACTGGTTTATTTACTTATCAGAAATATTTTTGTCCAAGGCTGAGCCTTAAAGGGTTATAAATTGGTATAAGCATTACTTTGTAGGTCTAGGCTATTTCTGCAACACTGACACTAGTTATCTTAGAAACTGATTTTCCACTATTCTTGGTAACTGTGACATTCTAGTTGGAATCAGTGGGTCCTGAGTTTTCCATAGCACCTGATGTGGTACAGACAAGAATATTCCTAGACAGGGGAGATAAACTGGCTTTTTAGAAGATGCTAACCAGATCAGTTCGTCTTGTCACAAGTATAGTGCCTGGAAGACTACGAAAACACTGAACTTTCAAAATAAGAGAGATTCAACTATTTTGCCAGAGAAAGCTAGAGACACTATGAGAGATTAAAGTAAAATGTGAAGCTTTTCTTCATCTGAATTTGTAACATTTCAGTCATCTAACTTCCACAATCCACAGCACACTAACCACTGGGGAAAAGATTATGCAGCACAATATTGCATGATCTGCCTAATGTTCTGAATCCCTCTTATTGGAGGAAACAAGGATTTAGACTACAGCTCTTGCAAGTCAATCTAAGGGCAGGGTAAGGAATGGTTTAAGAACTACAGATTTTAAAAGTGTATATTCTATTGTACTGATGACAACGATAGCGTTTTGGAAAAATCAATTTATTTATTTTTTTAGAATCTATGCATAATTAACAATAAACAATAGGAACAAAAATACTTAGGAATATAAGTATATATAAGTATAGGAAAATTAAAGGAAAAAAATAATTTAAGAACTATGATCAAAGTATCAAATTGCCCTGCAAGTATGAAGCCTCTGTTCTAGTCTAAGACAAGTAAAACCTAACTGTTTATGTTCTACAGCACTGAACACTGAACACTGTTCTGCAACACTGAAGTTTATTTACAGTCCTCAGTGTTTAAACTGCACTGTGTTGAAACTNAAGAATATTCCTAGACAGGGGAGATAAACTGGCTTTTTAGAAGATGCTAACCAGATCAGTTCGTCTTGTCACAAGTATAGTGCCTGGAAGACTACAAAAACACTGAACTTTCAAAATAAGAGAGATTCAACTATTTTGCCAGAGAAAGCTAGAGACACTATGAGAGATTAAAGTAAAATGTGAAGCTTTTCTTCATCTGAATTTGTAACATTTCAGTCATCTAACTTCCACGATCCACAGCACACTAACCACTGGGGAAAAGATTATGCAGCACAATATTGCATGATCTGCCTAATGTTCTGAATCCCTCTTATTGGAGGAAACAAGGATTTAGACTACAGCTTTTGCAAGTCAATCCAAGGGCAGGGTAAGGAATGGGTTGTATTGGTTTAAGAACTACAGATTTTAAAAGTGTATATTCTATTGTCCTGATGACAACGATAGCGTTTTGGAAAAATCCATTTATTTATTTTTTTAGAATCTATGCATAATTAACAATAAACAATAGGAACAAAAATACTTAGGAATATAAGTATATATAAGTATAGGAAAATTAAAGGAAAAAAATAATTTAAGAACTATGATCAAAGTATCAAATTGCCCTGCAAGTATGAAGCCTCTGTTCTAGTCTAAGACAAGTAAAACCTAACTGTTTATGTTCTACAGCACTGAACACTGAACACTGTTCTGCAACACTGAAGTTTATTTACAGTCCTCAGTGTTTAAACTGCACTGTGTTGAAACTCTACAAGTAAAGTGACTGATGAGGCAAGTATCTACAATAAAAAATTAAAAGAATTTTACTAACCTGACATTCCTACTGCCTACACTTCTCTTCAATAAAAGATGAGTTACAAAAAACTTTCTAGGGCTCGGATCGCAGTGATAGAATTCTCTGGATGAGGTTTCTGCAACAATTTTTACTACCTTGACCCTTCCTACCTCTTGACCTGTTTGAAGAGAGGAAGTCTGTGCAAAGACAGGTGTTTCTGATGGATTAGAGCTTCCATACTTAAAAAAAAATTTTGTGACAGCAANAAAAAAAAAAAAAAAGAGTTCATTAATTTTCGACAGCAATTTCAATATGGTTTCTCTGTCTATTCTGAAAATTACCAATAGCTGTCCTTCAAACACCTGAATCATTGCTGAAACTGTGTATTTTAATTCATTACAAATTGCACAGGGGTCCTTAAAACTCTTCTCATTCTCCTTAGCTCATTATTGGTCTCAGTATCAGACACTCCCTACAACACCTGGTATAATTTGATGAACTGGAGGAAATTTGTCCATATGTCTACATGAAATTGAATTACATGTATGAGATATCATATGACAAGATAACATATTTGATGTCTTAAATATTTTTTATATGCAATCCCCTGCCATGGGTAGGGACAGCTTACATTAGACCAGGTTTCTTAAAGCCCCATCCAACCTGACACTTCCAATGAGAAATCCACAGCTTCTCTGGGCAGTCCTTGACTTCCCTCTCAAAAATACTCCACGCTTAAGCAAAGATTTTAATGGGACTGAGAAATGCAAATGAAGAGCATAAGCATAGTTATGCTATGTCCTGTGGGTCATTCCCTCAAATTCCTTTGGAGAAAGATAACTTTTGATCTGGAAGGAGAAGAGGAGTTGCGTATGCACTCATGTTGGGTGGGAGTCTTATCGAATTTGTTTGGAAAAATAGGAAAAATATAGCATGTTTATTTTCTCTGAAGAACTAAAATGGGAGAGGTGTCATTATTTTTGGTTAGGTTTGTTTGGTTTGAAATTGAAGAGGTAGGGAGAAAAAAAACAACTTGTTTTTGCAAGGAAAAGTTGGAACTGAGCACATCTGAGATGAGGGTTCTGCATACTCATCCTTTGCATTTCTTGTCCAGCTAATGTTTGCTGCTTTCCCTCCAGACACCTTTAGGGGTGAAAATCTTCCAAATCAGGTTTATGCAAATGCATTTCATTAGTTTTGGACAACGTCTCAGATACTTTTATTTTACATTGTGTTTCAAGGTAATTAATTTTAAAATTTATGGGAAATAACTTCAGATGTTATCACTGTATACATTGAAATCAGAAGGGTTTTTTTAATTATTATTTTTATTTTTTAATATCCCTCATAGTAGCATTTGACTATTGTAAAAAAATTCAACAGATTTTTTTTCAACTCATATCTACAGGTAGAACCTGATAGCAAGTATTAGACTGTCAGCACATCTCTAAATTTACTTTGATGCAGGCTGGCAGAAGCAATAGGTACAGCAAAACTAATCTTTCCAATAACATGTCTCCTAGAAAGAGACAGGACTGTATGTATTAAAAATAGCTCGACTGAAGGAAAAAATATATTGACTAGGATTTTCTTATCAGATATTTACTTTTATGTACTGGCAGCCTACTTTCTTTCTCTCTTCTCTTTTCCCATGAGGAATAAAAAGAGGCCTGTGCCCCTAGTAGATGTCCTTTTATATTTTATTAATAGTATAAGTATGAAATTTTGAAAAGGGAAAAAACCCCCTTTGTTTTCACTTCCCTTTTCTAGTTTTCGAGATAAAAAAATGAGCTGTACCTAATTTTGAAACAATCACACTTCTTTCCTCTTCACTGTTAACTAGTATTTGCCTCCAGAGTAATATGGTGAATAGCTCTGTAGAACAAATATTTGAGTTACTGCACATTTCTTTTAATAATCTTATTAAATATGTAGTTTAAATTCCAGTTATTTTCTTATCCAATTATTTTTTCTCATTTCTTATTATGTATAAAGATCTATTTGTGATTATATTTTTCAATAGTAAAATCTTTCTTATATATAGAGCAGGAATTTCCTGGATTGGTGGATTTATTTGAATATGAAATTAGACTTGACTAAAATGGAATTATAAATAAAAGATTGATTACATTGTAATTATGGAGATAAGTGAAATGTTTGGTTATTAGGAGGACAAAACATTACTATTTAGGAGTCATCCTTTCAATTATATTGTTTAGTTGCAGTGATCTGTACTGTAAGGAGGATGTTCTTGTATGAATGTTTCATGTTCAGATACAGATCTTCCAAATTTCCATACCACCCACATCCTGAGCTGTCTGAGTGGGAAGGCAGCTGTCTCTTTGATAGTACTTCTGATATACCCATGTTTCCTCTTAGCTATTGAAAATCTGCAACTCACCCATAGAAGGCAGACAGCTGCTTGCCTCCCCCAGCAACTCTGCCTGTGCTTCCTCCAAGGTTCACCAAGCCTGCTTGTATTCCTTTATTTGTCAGATGGTTCTTGCCTGCTCCAGTTATGCCCTCAGCTGAGATTCCCATTTCTATCAAAGCAGAAAACATTTCAAGTACTTCAAACTGGCACTTACTCCTTAAAATTACTTCCTGAATTTGTTTGAGTACTTTTGTGCTTTTGCATCTATTATACATGCTGTAAATGTTGTGGCTGGTGCAGTTGCTGCTGATTCTGTTTTTTTTTTTTTCTTCTCTGAAGCAATGTAACAAACTTAAACAATGACAGGCTAGTCCAATTCTGTGACCGCATTAATTCAGCTTCTAAAAATGTCTGTGAACTAGCAAAATATTATTCACATATATAGAGACAAGCACAAGAGAGATAAAGTTACTTGTCATAACATTTGAAGCAGGAAAGAAACAAGCTCCTGTAATATGTTTCTTGTTTTGTGTGGATGGTTTTTAAGCTCAGCTGTCCCCCTTTATCGTAAAGAATTATTCCTATTTTAAAGCAAGTGTCTGTCAGGCACAGACACCTCCTGTGGTTAAACTCGTTTGAAAGGTAAAAATAAAGAGTAAAGATGGTCTCTCCATTCATGGTTTCTACAAAGTAGACTGCATCTCCAAACTAGAAAACAGACTTGGAGAAAATATTGTCTCTGAGTTCACTAAAAAATGTGCATATTTTCCCCTCCCATCTCTCCTGTAGTGTGTTAAAGGATTAGATAAAAATATGGAAGAGTATTATGCATACTTTAGGTGAGACTGATTGAAAGCTGAGAAGAAAAGCCAGCACAGATCACAATACTTAGGTCATGAGCATAATTTTCTTTAAATTTCTCCTTTTTTTTTTTTTTTTTTGCAATCAGTGGAAAGTGGTACTCCAGGCTTGTACTACCTCCGATGGTCATGGTTGAAATATTTTCCCTGCAACTGCGGCAATGCTTCGCTGGAATATCAGGACCAGGGTCAGATGTTCCTGACATTTGGTATACGGGCAGTACTCACCGCCACTGCGCAGTGTGCCATGTGCTTAAACTTCTCATCTACTTAATGGTGGAGAGAACAGACCCTAAAAACTTGAGATTATCAGAGGAATCAAGTCCACCCAAATGCTTTTCTTCTATTATTTACTCTTAAGTGCGATACTGCTGAGGTGTCTTCCACTGGAAGTAGGTGGGAGGAGTTGTCACTCTCTTGTCTGTCTTCATTTAGACATCCTTTGAGACTACAACAGGCATTTTGTTCACTTCATTTTCATACTAATCTAGCAGCCAGAGCAGAATAACCTGGCATGGAGACCACCTGAACTCTGAACGCTTCATAGCCCAGAGCAGACTGAATCCAAATTGCAAGGGAATACCAAGGAGTGTTCTGGTTAAAAGCATTTCTGCCCTCTTGCTGAAGCTGAGGCAGGCAAACAAGTTTATAGGTCAGGAGGAGAACAAGCAATTTAAATCCTGAATCTCACCTAACTCAGCTGAAAAGAAAACAAATATCTGTATTTATTTTAGAAGGGTTTGGTTTTGTGTGTATCTGTTTAGTTAATTTCAGTGGTAGTGTAATACAGAGTTTACCAGAAAGCAGAGTCTGAAGCCTCAAATTTACCCTTCTGTTAGCTCAAGAGCACACAGCCCAGCCTTGCCCTTGTGTGCCCCTTTGCTAATGCATCTTTGACAGCAGGGAGCAGCCAGCATCAGAGCCCCACCAGCAGCTGACCTCTACTGTGATGGAGAGATACGAGGACCTGATCCTGGACGTGCTCCTTTTGGACATGCCAATATTTATGAGAGGGTTTCAAGTTGAAACTGGGCTCTGGCAATGGCTGACTTTCCACAGGATCAACCTAAAATCCCCTGGTAATTTTTGAGGCTTATGTGACCTGCCCAGAGTAACATCCTGGCCTAAATCTGAGCCAATAAGCTACAGAACTTGAGTAGTCACTGGCCATCACTGTGTCTCAGCTGTGGGACCATTAGGCTGGTTTAATGCAGGATTGCTGTAATGCCATGGTCATCATCAGCCTGCTGCATTTTGCCACATAAGAACCTGTTCCAATGATATTATCAGTCCTGGGAGCTGTATAGTACTGAATGCAAAGCTCTGAGAGAGAAGCCCCAGGTTAATGTTGGGGGACATAGGCAAGCATGCACAGCTGGCCAGCTGTCCTGTTTTCAGCTGGGATAGAGTTAATTTCTTCTCAGTAGCTGTTAAAGTGCTGTGTTTTGGATTTAGAATGAGAATGGTGTTGATAACACACTGATCTTTTGGTTCTTTGCTAAGTTGTGTTTATCCTAAGTCAAGGACGTTTTTTTTCCCTGTCTCATTCTTCAGTAGTGAGGAGGTACACAAAAGAGACTGGGAGGGAGCATAGCTGGGACAGGTGATCCAAACTGACCAAAGGGGTATTCCACACCAGAGAATGTCATGGCCAGTAAACTGTGGGTGTTACCTGGAAGGGGGGTCAATCTGAGTACTGGAAAGGGGGTCTGGTATTGGTCAGTGAGCAATAAGAAGTTGTGCTGTGCATCCCTTGGGCTTTTCCCCCTTCTTATTATCATTATTATAATAGTTATTGTTATTATTATTATCCATTATTTTTGAATTTTCAATTATTGTACTGTTCTTATTTCAAAATGCAAGTTTTACTTCAGTTCTCCTCCACGTCCCACCAGGATGAGGGGAAAGGAATAGTGGGTTATTGACCGAGTAGTTGCATGGTGTTTCATCTCCAGCTGGGTGTAAAACCATGACACCAGTGATAATTCACTGTGCCTCAACTATGTACTGAGGATGCCAGAACTCCATAAATTACAATCAGAAGTTATGTCCCAGATTCATTGGAGAAGGAATAAAGGCAGCTGAAGAGTACAGGTTGGATCATTGTGTTTGCAACTTACATGGGTTTTAGAAAATATGAGAACTAAATAACAGGATGTAATCATTAAGAGTTTTTCTACACAAATTTTCTTAAGAATGCTGTTTGATAGGGTACAACACAGAAAATTCAGCATAGATAAGTCCCTTATCTTCTGAACACCGTGTTTAAGGCAGGGGTTCAATGATTGTGCCAGAAACTCCCTCAGCACTGTTCATTTAGAGTTTGTGAATGAAACAATTCAGTGATCTGAGCACCAGGGCTGGATAGGCAGATTGGTCAGCTTTGATCTTTTTACTTGGTTCTCTGAGAGAATTGTGGAATGAGCCTCCCAAATTCAATGAATATTCAGGATTTTATAAACTAATGTTTATAACTGAATTTGTAAATTTTTTTGTGTTTTTAATATATTTTCTGTTAATTAATTTATGTAAAAGGCAATACAGATTTGATAGCATGAAAATACTTTTTCGTAAAAAGGAATCGTCCCTTAAACTAGATGAAAAAGATATTTATTTTGATAGAAAGATTATGTATTTCATTGTTTTTTTATATTCTCTGTTAAATATTACCTTCTATATATAGGTGGTAACCACTCTATTTGGCAATTTAGCAGAGATATAATGTCATCTTCCTCACTCAGTTGTTCTTCATAACCCTCTGACAGTAAAACTGTATTGAGGCATGTATATAAAATCACATAATGGAATAAGGAAAATTCCTTATATTCAAGTATCTGTTTTTTTCAAGTCAGCTTTTGTGACACTCAAGCATTATGATTTCATACATACCCAGTAAGTAAATTGTCTCCTCAGAAGGCAAATTCTAGTGTTTGCACAAAGCCCTTCTGACCTCATTCTTTAGGCTACACTGAAAAACCCAGTTGTCCTCCTCCCTCCCTCCTCTCCCTTCAGGAGGCTTTAGAGCATATAAAAGGAGCACTTTTATGGATATTTTTTGGTTCAATTGATGCAGCAATATATTATTAGCTTAGTGTAACTCTCTCAAAATTTTATGAGGCTTCACAGAGTAGTGGAAATGAACATAAGTTTTATGTTCCATACCTAACAGATCATGCAAGTTTCTGTCATTATCAGTTAGGATATGCTTGATCAAGTTCTGACAGTTGACAAACGATGAGGTATTTTTTCTTCACTGTAATGCATCTGGAGGTCAATAGATTATTAAGGGGACTGGTTCCCATTTTAAAAATACTGAGTGATTATTGTTACCAAAGCTAGACATATTTAAATATTTAAAAAAAAAAATTAAAAATTGAAGATATTCAGAATGATACTAAAAAACCAAGTCACATGATGCAAGAAAAGTGTTTATTTCTCACACTTGGCAGGTATGGTGCCTCCAAAGCTATGTTTTGCATCTTACTACCCATTTTGACTAACATTCTAAAACCTGAAGGCACTAAAGTATGTTTTCAATAAGCATAATTCATCAATTTGCCTTTTATTTTTCTTAGAACTCCTATCCTCAAAAGAGGCAGAGTGGTATAACTGGATCAGAGGAAGGAGCTTGAACCTAGTAAGTGAGCTTAGACTAGATTTTTTGAGAGGTAAATTTATGCAAATAAAATAGGTCATGGTGTAATTATTCTGTTTATCACAGATAAGAGTGTTTATTTTTACTTCATAAACATGTTTATGTTTTTTTGGTACCTTACATTGGCATTTTTTGGGGGGATGATAGCTAGCTAGTGAATAAGCTTATCCATTCCAAGCCAGGTGAGTTGCGAGCTTTAGCAATCTACACTTCTGTACATCCATCCTGCTTTGTGGGATCCTGACAGGACAGAATGGTTTATTTGTTTGGTCTGTTCTAGAAGATGAAATAGTTCTCTTTTTTAATAGAAATCAGGAAAGGGACACATGGGGAATATTAGGTCATAAGCTGCTATTTGCATACTAAGATCTTAATTATAGGTAAGTGCAAATTTCAAAAGGGATGTTAATTTCAATTATATGCTCCACTTGGTCCACTTAAGACCCCATTACTTTGTTCACTCAGTTATCCCCATCATGAGGATAAAATTAGGTTGTCCTATGTTGAAGAAACAGGTGTACTGTCCTAGTTTTCTGTGAGACAGTGGGGGAGACTCACAGCCTCTTTTGTCATGCAGAGTGTAACAGTGGCAGCACTTTGTTCTGTGTTGAAAGTTGAAGTACCCAACATGAAACATGAAACACTGCTCTCTGGTCTCATACTCTTTTTACACTAAAGCACTGGTTTCCACTAGGTGAGTGTACACTAAGGTGCAACTTGCTCACAGTACAAGAACTGTACAAGACAGAATGTTATTTACTGAGACCAAATTTTTCCTTGCTGCAGATTTTTATATGCCTATGGTTAGTAAAATACAGTAAAAAAAACCACTCTCCTTCTTTTTAATTTCCCTGGGGTTTCAATGCATAATAGTGTAATATGTATTAATATATTTAGATTAGGTTGATTGAAGGTAGAATTATTTTATTTTTTTCAGTCTATAGCAGGGTTTATACTAAACTTCAGCATAAATGACCTTCCCAAATGTATTAAACATCTGAAGGACTGAAAAAATTAATTTTGTCTTGAATATCTGACTGCTTGCATGTCAGTGGCAAACATACCTAAGGCAAGTTTATTGTGAAAAAGGATAACATTATGCCCTTCAGACAAGGTACCCTCCACAACATGCATTTACATGAAGCAAAACATCCCATGAGGCTTAGGAAACAGCCAAGGTAATAATCTTAGTTGTCCTGACCAATGCATTATTTCTGAATAAAATAGGAACAAGTAGTTGAGATCTTTTAGTGAATAATATGGCCTCCTTTGTTTGCCTACATAAGGAATTGGCAAGACATATTTAACTTGGTGAAGTACATGGCAATGGTGCAGTAAGCTCAATGTAAGATTTTATTTTTTTTTTAGATTTTACATTTCTTGAGCATTTTAATCAAGTCTGCAAAACAAAACAATTCTAAGAATTCATTCATCATTTGGTGTTATTTTTCCTCGCTATTATTTTAACAAATATAATTATGGTATAATGAATTATGGTTTTAAGAGGATCATATTTACAATTTTGCACATAAAGGATAATATCATCTCACTGATAAGCAGTTAAATAGATAGCTTTCTTATTAATAGCACAATGATACAATCAAATGATGGGTAATTTCTATTACCCTTACAAAGAGATAAGAAGTATATAGATGTGAAAGAAGCATTGATGTGGAAAATGTTAAAATAACAAATCTTATTAGATGAAAGAATTTAGAAATAACTTGTCAAGAGGGTAATGACCTCAATTAAATTTTATGTGCAATTATAATTGGCATTTTTAATAAAGGACTGCCATTGCAAATTGCATATTTGATATAATATTACAGGGCATCTTATTTCCTCTGGCTTGCACTTATATTAAATAAAAATCTTTGAGATAATCAAGGGAGATTCATAATTCAGATGATAGGTTGCAAATAGTTTCAATACAAACAAGAAGTGAGAAAGTTTTCTGAGAGTGATCCTTTTTTTCTTTTTACCTAAAAGATGCTGCTATTCAACAGCTTTTGTTGATGTGGTGTGCATTGTTAGATGAAGTCAAGGCTGTAGCATCTTCAAGATGTAGTAAAATAGAATCTTTTATTATTAATACATCTAATTTGAGTCAAGAAAATTCACTGTGTGCAAAACTATCTATATCATTTCCTGAGAAAGTTCTCAAAATGACCTAGTTTTCATCTTTTGTTCACATAGCTATAAGGAAAGTATAATGCCTTATATTATCATTCTGGTTACGAGCTAGATTCTAATCCCCAAATAAATACTAAAATAGTAACTTCAAAGTAGTTGTGAAAATATAATCAATGATGTGTGTTGGTTAGGAGGAGGGGCTGCCTGTGGAGTCCTCCCTCCAAAACACTATTCAGTATAAGCTTCTTACTGATTTATACTGTCATGGGGTTTTGTTAATATTCAACCTAGATAGACTTAATATTAGACTGGAAATGTGCAGGTTTTGAATATGGGAGAATATTAAACAGAGAAAAGTCATCTTAAACGTTCTCTCAATGTTTCATGTTGCTCCTTTGCTTACATAAAATTGTAGGAGAAGAGTTGCAGTTGTAAATGTAATAGTAGAAGGGATGAGTTTAACTGGTGCAAGAAAAGCAACAAAGGACTATTGGCTTAGGGATGACATAGCAAAAAATAAGCTATAATAGTTGTTAGGGAAGTACTTAATAGAAATTCTAAGGAAAAATAAAGGATGTCTGTAGCATTTACAAATAAGCAGCTGGTACCATTCACAGTCTACCTCAATTACCTTTTGTTAATTTGGCACATCTTTAAAATGAAACACTGTGCATAATTTTTCATGGTTCAAATACTGCAGACTTTTCTTCAGGCATACCAAGAAAAGCCACTATCACAAGTGACCTGTGTAATTGAATGTGAGTTATTTTAGAAACAGATTTCCACAGAGGGAAGCAGAGCTGTGGCCATGGGGAATCCTCAGCATTTACTTTTTAAATTCTGAGTTGATACATGAATGTAAAAATAGATAATCTGATATTGTTGAAAAATAAATGGCTATTCTTTAATGAAAAGTGCATCATTTGCATACTGTCATATGTATGTAGATATATTTGTAGATACGCTTGAGATTTACTGTAACCCAAGGACTAGATGCTGATGTAGTTTTGAAGATGAAATGTTTTATGGATGAAGAGCAAAGTACTGCTCCATCAAAGCACATTTCCAGAGAAAACTCTGGGGAAGGGCTGCAGTAACTACTTCACAGATCAGGTGAAATTTAGACAGTTAAGACCAAAAGCAACCCATAAATCCTGTGTCTCTTCTAGCTTTGGAGTAGCCTAAATTGATCTTATATCCACATTTTGGACTAAAGTTTTTAATTCTCCTAAACCGAAGATCCTTTCAATCTTTGAGACTAATGCTTAGTTCTCATAAAACACACTTGGGATCCTGTATGACATTGAGAGTTACCTGGCTCTAGAGCAACCTTCTAACTGAGAGAAAGCCGTGAAAGCCAGTCGTAGCAAGGATAAAATTTATATCAGCTGATCTTGCAGCTGAGTGTTCAGATAGCTGACCTTTTTTCATAAATAGTAATTATATATAATTCCTTTACAGAGAGGAGGTATCACATTTCTCAAAGTAATACCAGAGGGATTAGGTTGTGTTTGCAATCCAGAGGTCTAAACTGATCACCACACGTCACTGTAGAGTGTATTCATACTAGTTTTACAAGGAAAATTTTGTTCCTTCTTTTTTTCAAAATTGTCAATAAGTCCCATTTGATGTTTTCATGTAATGAATACAACATTTGAGAATAAATGTACACTCTTTGCAGCCTACATTTTTGACAGGTGGGGTTTTTTTGCTGTATAGCTGAACTTGTCTGGAATAAGCAATGTGTGGAAATCAGTTTCTGGAGACAAGGAGTGCTTGAAGTTGCAGGAAACTGATATTATTAAGACTCTTTGAAAGCTGTTCTGTTGCTCAGGGAAACTTTTCTCTGAACAACTGAAAAAACTGTTTTGTGCAAACAGAGAACACTAAACTACTGAGCAGTACCCTGTAAGTTAATATGTTATGCTTTTAAGTATAATTTATTTCATCATAAATTTATCAAATCTAAAATATCTAACTGAAATATTTACTGAATTATTAATTTTTGAAATTATTTTTTATCCAATACATAACTAGACAGATGATCATCAGAAAGATATGTACTTTATCCACATCAGTCAATGCTCATCTACTTGATTTATTGTATTATAAATTTCATTATTGCATAACATCAAATAGCACAAAGGAAATAGTGGCAAAGTTTTAAATTACATTTAGAAAATTAGTTCTTCTCCTATATCACCTCTTTTTGTAGCTTAGTGCATTACTGTTAGGTTTTTTAAATACTTTAAATATGATTTGGAATATGAAGCCTTTATAAAAGCTGTCTTACAGCCTCATGACAAAGCTGTGATGATACACTCATGATAAAGTCCCTGCATGGGAAGAACCGAGGGATGGAACCTTTTGGAAGGTACCATTATTTGCTATCACTACATCCTTCAGTCTGCACTGTGGAATGTTTTTCAAAGAAGCCACCACTTTCTACTAGTCCAGTGAAAGACTTGTCTGATGTTTTTCGTGCTTAAACAATGCCTGCTGCCATGACAATTTCGGCTGCCCAACGAAATCCTGACAGATATCACTATAACTGCAAACTTGTGGAAGATGATTTAAAGTCATCTAAATGCCAGAAAAAAGCATTTTGAGCTGGGAAAAGACCAAAAATCAGAAGATGGGATTGTAAATCAAGGAATCTTATTATCTCATGTTGATCATAAGATTTCAGTTATGATGTAAAAAAAAAAATTTGTTGGGGAAGGTCTTTTTATGCAAGAACAGTAACATACTTGCCCCACTGTTTGCATGAAATTAATCTGATTTCCAAGTGGCTAAACTGCAGGACCACAGGATAAGTACTGTATTATCTCTTCGAACAACACTATAGCAATGATAATACTATACTTCTAAAACAAATATAATTATTTAATAATACATAAACTTCTCTTTCCCATACAGATAAAAAGCCCTAAGCTCTTGTCCTTTTTTAGAGTATCTGCAATAGAACTGAAGTAATTTGTAAACTCTTGACTATTCCATGTCACTGGAGTGTAGATTTTCATTACAAGAGCTTTATTAAAAATACCCATTCAACCAAAAGAGTGCCTAATGCTGCCATACCTGGGATTTGTTTTGCAATACCACCTCACTTAAATTCCTTAAGAAAGAATGATTGCCATGGTACACTTATATCCCTGAAACAGAATATGGCAACCACAACCTGGGAGTCTAAACAAAAGCCTTTGAGATAATGTGGTGAAGGTCAAGTCACTGGCAAGTATGCAGTGCCACAACACCGATGTGCTCCATGGAGAGTTTGGCTGAAGTCTCTGGATTCTTTTCAGTATTCAGTACTATTTGAGGTTTTTCTTATTCTGTTCTTTCCAATAACATGGTTAAAAATTATACTTGGGGCTTTCTTATTTAATTTTTTTCTGTTGCATGGTATTCTATTTTTTCTGGTTTGCAAAGAAACCATGCTAGCAGGATATACACATTACCCTAGCCAGGACTAATGAACTTGTAGGATAAACATCAATATGCTCAGCAACTCCCATGTGAGACCTAATGGTTACTTTTCTTACCATCTGTGGCTGTTTCCTGTGGACTGTTTCTTCTGCTTGACTAAGTAATTCTCTCCAACAAGGCTATGCTGCTGGACTCTATCAAAAAGACTTTGGATCAGAAAGTGGAACCTCTTGGAAGAGAGTTAACATTAAACTTGTGATCGAACAGTACTTTGGAGAGGGTACAAATAGAAATGCTGCTGAAAGTAAGAAACAGAATAATATCTGATAATGAATTTAATAAAGTCATTATGTGAGCTCCATCCAATGCTCAGCTGTAATTGAGTGCAGGACCAAAAAAAATACAAGACCCTTTGGATTTTGCTAAGACAAAAATATGGAGAAGATAGTGGCCGTACAAAGAATTTCAGGTACTTAATTCTGTAAAAGTAAATTATATTAGCTACCATAGGGGAGAAAGACAGAGAAACTCTTTCTCTTGTGCTGCTTGAGAATTTATAAAAAAGGAGCAGGAAACGTTCACCATGGGGAAAAACCACAAGCTCCACTTTTTATTGTTATTTCTTATGGTCTTTAGACTTGAAGTCCATCTTAGAACTCAGATTTATGCTACATCAAGCTAAACCACTAATTGGGTTTTACGTACTGGGACTTTGTTTTCTTTTTATTGAGTATTTTGAAAAAAAAAAAANGAAAAGGAACAGAAAACGTTCTCCATGGGGAAAAACCACAAGCTCCACCTTTTACTGTTATTTCTTATGGTCTTTAGACTTGAAGAAGCCCATCTTAGAACTCAGATTTATGCTACATCAAGCTAAACCACTGATTGGGTTTTATGTACTGGGATTTTGTTTTCTCTTTATTGAGTATTTTGAAAAAAAAAAAAAAAAATCTTGTTTTTATTACTTTGCTTTTTATAATCTTAACTAGTATATATTTCATTTTTTCGTTCATCACAGACAAATGCTATCTTCATGAATCACCACTGGTGTCAATGATGATCACTTATTTTGTAGGTGAGAAGCAATTGCCTACATTTTCAAGGTCAACTTTTCTTTATCAATTTATCCTCTGAAAATCTGGATCATTCACAGTGCTTTTCAGAATAAGGTCCAAAACGTATTGACTCCATAGATAATGCATTCATTTTCTTTGCAAATTAAAAAAAGATTTTACTTCTAGACATATTCTAACTTCATAGAAGCAAAGTAGTCTTTGCTACTTTCTATAAAAAATTCATATGTTTACAAACAAACCTATTTGTATATCTGTTTTTTGGTAAAGGTTTTGTAATTTGATTATATTTATGTGAAAAAGACATGTCAGATATCATACTGAAGTTGTGGTGAAAGTAATATCAGGTTTAGATAGGGCAGAGATAAGTATAGAGAGTTGATAAGTTAACAAGCATTATGATATACAGCCTTGAAAAAGTCATTCAGAATATTGATGTTTACATTCCAATAAAATATTAAAGGTTCACATTAAGGTCAGCTAGATTTTGTTCAATTAGAGAGCACTCAAGTGTCTGTGAAGAAGTTCTCAGTCAAAACAGAATAGAAAGTGTGGGAGGGAAATGATTATTTGAATCTTTTCTCTTATAATTATCTCTAGAATTATTTCAGGCATGAGGAAAGCTAAAGCATCATAATATGATAATATAATAATATCATATTAGCAATAGTAACTTCTCATATTGTATCTGAACGTATCCTTGGGCTTCTCTTTAACTACTGCTCTATTTTGTCTGCCATCATAAGCTGTGGTCTGAGATCTGGTTTGTGATCCTTAACAAATCTGATTTTAGTGAAGCACCCAGGATAGAAGGCAGGTATTAAACTATACCTTATGTTATTACCATATGGTCTTCAAAGTCTGACAAGACTGTCACTGATGGATTCCCACTGTCAAATCATTGTCCGTAAATATGGGAAAAGAACTGGTGGTGCAGGTTTCCATATTCTGAGTACTGTGTTCCAGTTTTTCAAGGATCACTTAAAAGAATATTCTAGTGATTTAGTTTTCATCCTTATCCTTCCCTGTATATTCACTAAGTCTACTTGTAAGTAAGAGCTTTGCTTTTGCTTGTTCCTTGCCTTTAGGAGCTTAAACTGAGATCACTGTCTCCTTTCATCTAATTTTCTGACCAACCATTATTAAATTTATTTCTTTAGCAGGATGGGCTAGAATTGATGACTTCTATCCCTGACAGCGAAGAACAGTCCCTTATACTAGATTAGTCTTATGCTTTTTATATCTTGCTTCACATGAAATGTGCAAAGAAGCATCAAATTTCAGAAAATTTAGTTTTTCAATGTGTGACATTTTATATATTGTGTCTAATTTAAAATGTCTAAAAAATATATAAATAAACTGACAACCCCCTCCCCAAACAACTGCAACCAGGAACTAAAAAGTGGAAATTAAAGTTTCCTTTTGGAAGAATGAGTTTCTAGGCCCTTGTTTAGTGCCTATGGATAAAGTACTTTTTTACTTTGCTCAGTTGATTCTGAAACTGGCGCAGAGATATCAAGAAAATGATCATATTCATGGAGTCACACATACTAGAGCAAAGTTGAGATTTCCTCCCATTCCCCCTTTCCCTGAAATAATAAAAGCAAACCCAAACAATTTTTCTTTGTTTGTAATAGGAGCAATGCTTAGCAAAGTTTTCACAAGTTAATTGGCAGAAGATGCTTACTTATACAGAAACACACGTGTGTCTATATATATATTTTTCTTTTTAAACATTGTCATAAACCCATAGACTTGAATGAAACTGCTGACATAAATCCATATTCAATACTTTGATAAATGAGGAGCATAGTACTGGTTTTTATTTATGCTGTTCCATAAAGCTGAGCTTAAATTTAGAAAAGACAGAAGATAAAGTTTGAAAATAAAAAACACTGTTCTTTAGTCTCCATAGAAGCGTGAAATAATATAGTAAGTGGGTTATTGCTATTGTGTTTTCTCCAACTATTACATTATACATTTTAATTTATCATCTGAATCAGAGCTGATGTCTGCTCACTCTTTGAGTGAAGTATTTAAACAGAAGCAACATTAGGAGTTATAAAGTTAAAAATACTTTACTTCAAGATACCAAAAAGTTCCACTGTATCAACAAGCCTGTCAGCATACAGGGTTGGGGCAGACTGGCTGGAAAGCTGCCCAGCGAAATAGAGCCTCGGGGTGCTGCTTGACAGCAGCTGAATGTGAGCCAGCTGTGCCCAGGTGGCCAAGAAGGCCAATGGCACCCTGGCCTGTATCAGCAATAGTGTGGCCAGCAGGACCAGGGCAGGGATTGTCCCTCTGTACTTGGCACTGGTGAGGTGAGGCCACACTCTGAGTGCTGTGTCCAGTTCTGGGCCCCTCACAGCACAAGGGATGTTGAGGGGCTGGAGTGAGTCCAGAGAAGGGCAGTGCAGCTGTTGAAGGGTCTGGATCACAGGTCCTCTGAGGAGTGGCTGAAGGAGCTGGAGTCATTTAGCCTGAAGAAAAGAAGATCCAGGGGAGACCTTATGGCTTTCTACAACTACCTGAAAGAAGGCTGTAGGCAGGTGGGTGTCAGGCTCTTCTTCCAGGTAACAAGCCATAGAACAAGAGGAAATGGCCTCAAGATGCACCAGGAAAAATTTAGGCTGGATGTTATGGAAATTATTCATTTGTTCACTGAAAGAGTTGTCAAGCATTGGAGTAGACTTCCCAGATAAATCTAAGTTTCACCATTCCTGAAAATGTTCAAAAAACATGTAGAGGCTTTGCTTAGGGACACTGTCTAGTGGTGGAATTGGCAGGGCTGGGTTGACAGTTGGACTCAATGATCTTAGAGGTTTCTTCCATTCTATGATTCTGTCTTTTTTGAATATCATTGCTGTGTGTTTGACTGTGGCATCTTCAAGGTACCCTGGTAAAAATGAGTGTGTTCACAAGTGTTAGGATATAGCTTCAAACTTAAAATCCAGTTAAAGCTTTCCATATACTCTTGTGCTGNCCAAAAAAAATCTATTCGTAAGAGGTTGTGAATTTGGACAAATTCATATTTAGATAATATTTAGTATGGGATTTTTGCATTATGATGTGTATGTTGTTTTAAAGAAACCTACATTTCCGAGTCCGATTTTTCTATGGATACTTTTATTTGGATACTTGTTTTAAGCTAGATGAGCAAATCCCATCTTCTCTGCCTCCATCATAATTCTCTGTATGTTAGTGCTATAGGCAGGGATTTATGCATACTGTAGCAACTCTCAAAACAAATGTTGCCTCTTTGGATATCCCAAAAGATCCATGAATTTCAAAATATGACTCATAAAATAAATATATATATACACACATGGATGCATGAAATTGCACTTGCATGTTTTTCATACCGGAATTCTCTGATATTTACCAGTTGTTTTGGTTTATGTCCTGCCATAAAACTGCTGAAATGAGAGACATGTGAAATACAGTTTTAAAATGGAAAAGAATAATGCTTTCAGCTATATCTGGGTTTAGACCTGAAGACCCATCAGTAAATTGCAATAAAATGAGATTATGCACACATCTGTATACACAGAATTTATTTGAAACAATTTCTAGAGAGAAAGCGGACAGATCTTGTCATTCCAGTCTTCAACAAAACATTTATTGTAGTTATGCCTCACTGAACACAATGAAAGTGTCTGCTGATAGAAAATTAGTAAACATGCAAGTTAAAGCAACTTAATCTGGATAAAATTTTGAGCCAAAGAAAGGGTAAGAGCAGACTCTAGACTTTTATCTTGCACTGATCTTCCTTGATAAGGAACAGGATTAAAATGTTATACAGGGGTAAAAGAATGAGTTGAAGAGTTGGACTAATGTATGTGAGAAGACAGGGATTTAGAGTGCACCCTCATCTATCTAGAGACATAAAGGAAGAATTTCTACGGTGAAATAAGTTTTCAACATATGTAAATAAATAAATAAATGAAATATATGTATGTTAAACACAGTCGAGCCTTTAGCTATGAAAAAATAATTGTAGACAAAATATTTCTAGGACAAATGACCAAATGACCAAGCATTCTTTATAACACTGTCTTGAATATAAATGTTGGTTTTAACAGATGTGAAAGTCTGGACCAGTTTTTTAGCAGAGGATGTGAAAATACAAAAATCTATTTACACCTATGGTACAATTTGGTCTCAGGGTTGTCTAAGAAGACGCCTTCTGTCTTTTTTTTCCCTCCTCTTGTTCAACAGCAACCCCATGTTACAAATATGTTTCCTTTCTCAGTTGCAGTTAGGGGACTGCTATCAGTGTCTGACACCTTTATCCTCGGTTCTCAGTCAGACACTGACTAAAAGTCATTCTGAGTCAGCGTGTCAAGAATATTCTGACAAAGACTCGAGTAAGTAAAAGTTACAAGGAAACTGGGAGACAGGTCTACAATTGCAGCAAATGGATCTTGTGGATATTTGGTACAAGTAAGTTTCAAGTGAATTGGAAACAGTGCTGGAAGCAATGAGGAGGGCTGTGAGAGGATGGGCACAACTTTCAGGCAGTGACAATTTAGATCCAAAGAGAAGACAGTCATGTACACAGGAAGGGAAGAGGGATCATAAGCTCAAACAGAGCAATGCTGCTTCCAGACTGAAGCTGTGTGATGCTGTGCTACCTGAGCCAGTGAGAACTGAAGGATCTTAGGCAGACACTCCTTGTATGATCACAAAAATAATTACCATGTTATGATGCCAGCTTCTATAGCCTTCTTCTTACTTTTTCAAACTATCAATTCCATACTTTTTTGCATTGGGGAACTTTTCTATAAATATCCACATTGTATTTACTGGACAATAATTAGGCTGCTGATGTAACATAATGTATATTAATAGAGTCGGTTTCTTTTCCTCAGATTTCCAGTCTTCCTTTGTACTTTTACTTGCCTTGTCATATGATTTCAAGACAGATATTTTTGCTCTGTATTGGTCTAGTGCTTTCAAAAATAGGGTTTTGATCCATGTCTTCAAAACTGAAGTGTGTGCTGCTGGGTAAAAAACACTCAAAAACATGCAGGCTTATGTGTTTTGAAAGTTCTGAATTTAGTCTTCAGTTTAATACTACTTTATCTTTGCTACAGAATATTTCCCAGTGCAGAATTTAAATTGAATGTTGTTTCATAACTTTCAGTTTTCTAGGAAAAGACTGGTCATTATAAGAAGTATGTTGGGCAGAGGGAAAAAAAATCCTACAATTTTGGTAATTTCTCACTTTTCCTGTTTTTCTTACTTTTTCTTAGCTAATTTTTTCCCCAGTAGGAATCAAAATATGTACCACTTGTTTTACTACAAGCAATACTGCATTCTGTATCTTTAAGTTTCAACACTTGCAGATTTTTTAAGACTTCTTTATTTTCTAAAATCTAATCTTATTTAAGTCACATGTAGCAGCAGAAACCTCATATTGAAAAACTCATAATGATGCTGTAAATCTTGGAATCAATAGCTTCCAATAATCTTGTACTCTTCTGCATGTATGTATGGTCTCTGACAAATGTGTAATGTGTTAAGTCTCTTAATTTCTAAATATCATTATATAATATCTCTTATATAGTTTCCCCTGAAAATGCTCCAGATGAATTTAATTTTATTTACTTCTTGACAGAATGTGCGACAGTTTATTTTTTCTTCATTTCTTAAGAGGTGAACTCTTAGAATGGAATTGAATCCTTTGAAAAGGGCTGCATTTGGTCAATGCAAAGGCATGCGCCTCATCTAAGATTGAAACAGATGATTTAAATAGGTTTTTAGAGGAGTCATAATTACTATACAAGCTTTCTGCACATAAATGAATATGATTTAGCTGCATGTATTTACTCCGAACGTGATTACTTGCCAATCTATTACTGCTCAGCTTTGCTGAGTCTGTTTTTAGAATTAAGTCATTATATGTGCTTTTCTTCTCACCACATGGATCCTATGCTAGGATTTCTGTGCTACTGAACTACAGAAGACAGCATTCTTGTACAAGGTCTCTGAAGGAAGATAGACTGGCCACGAGACAGGCTTTACAATAACTGAGGTGATTTTATACATAAATTGTGTTTTAGGAAAACTGAAGCAAATATGTTGTGATAGATGAAAGACATATCACTGGGTTAAATGGTGTCTCTAAGAGAAGCTTCTGTAGAAATCAACATGCCAAAATGATGGGGCATCATCCCCTTATATTGTCTCTAAGTAGCTGAAGCCCTTGGCTATGAGATTGGCCATCCCTGTCTTCACCTCAGGCTTTTTTTTAATTCTTGTGGAATAACCTATTCACATTCCTAAAATGAACATCACTTTCTAAATTTTTCATCTTTAATTTGAGCTAATGAAATTTTCAAAATATTTTGTGTTTTCATCTTCACTGCCCTTTTCCTTAAGCTATGGAAAGTTTCTGTTTGCTTTTGTGCGGCAGTGGGTATATTTGCCCTCAAGAACAAAATTTTCCATGCTATGAACACTTGCATTTATTGTTTGATAAACCTGGATTTTCCACAGCTGCGAATATCTTAGATATCAACATGCATATTCCCCCACTGTATCACATATGAAATTTTTACCACAGTCCTGTTTTCACTCTGATTTATCTTCTTTCTTCCCACAGATTTTCTGATTATCTAGTCTAAATCCTCCCATATTATTTCAACAATGCTATGTTTCTCTCTCCTTTTTTTTTTAACAACTGACCGAGAAAACACATTTTCTTGTTTTCCTTTTTCCACTTTCAGAAACTATATGAAATAACACATTAACTTCAGAAATTTAATCAAAGGGAAACCCTACATCTTGTCTGATTCCTTCATTCTACTGTGAACAAGGCATAAATTATTACTTGTTAAAGCTTTAGTTTTTATTTGGGCAGCTGCCTAAATATGACTGGCTAAGGCATGCATTTACTGCAATATACTAATCAGGATGGGCCCCAAACAATTTCTTAGCATTTGCCTTGAGAAGTTAAAGTCCAAATATCTGAACGTTACTGATAACCTCTAGCCAAATGAATAAATCTATGTTTATGAATTTCCTCTGCATAAGAATTGCTAAAGGAGAGCACAGCAATTCCAGTTTCTGTCTGCTATAAATGAATGAAGTGAGTGAGTGAATTATTCACAGTCCAGTAGGATTTCCTGGAAAAGTCTTCATTAACTAATACTTTTCTCCAATAGAATAACTTAAACTCTTTTTGGAGTCTAGCATAATCAAAATGGATTCTGGTAGTTCCTGACTAGGCACATACCCAAGCCCATTTATTTTTCGGTAATTCAAAAATGTTACACGAGAAAAACATATGACAAGCTGTATATAAAGTGACTACACACGCCTTTGAGTTGAAAATTGTATTCAGTGTTACATTTTGATGCCAAATGAACTTCAACATAGGAAGTGTTAGGGTTGCTGAAAAAAAATAAGTTTGGAGATGAGGGTAGAACAGTTGACAATTATGATTTCTAAGTCCATTGGTCTCCTACAGTGATATTTTTTTTAATAGTTGCTGATTTAGACTGTTAAATTAATGTGTATGACTTTTAGTCAATTTTCTACCAGTACAGAGACTTCGATAACTTTTTTCTTCACTTCGTCAAGGTGTTGATATGTGACAATGTTCTCTTGATTAGAATGATGACTGAGAGTACTTCAGCAAGTCTTTAAGGGAATGAAGAAATAATAATATATGCATGCATCGATTAGAAGATGGATATGAGCAGGAGGGAGAGGTATTTTCTAAAGCTGTGTAAGGGTTTGTGTTTCGGTTTTTAATGATGCCTTACTGCTGGAAAAGTCAAGTGTCAGCCATTCCAGTGCCAATGGTTGCTTCTGTCTGGTAAGGCTGTGCCTTCCAATTTCTTTTGTGGTTGTAAATAATGTGCAAGTGTGGAATATGCCATAGCCTAGCATTATATACTATGAGGGCCCAAATGTACTGTAAGATTAGAGGGGCCATTCAGTGGGCATTTTTATCAGTGTAGTCACCTTAGAAGACTCTAAAAGGAGTCATCATTGCTTGGTTTTCATTTGCTCTGGCTCTTTGTTTTCCTTCCTTGTCACTATTCATAAGCCTCCGGGAGGAGTTCCCTGGCTGCCTGCTGGATCTGAAACTCCCATAATAAGAGCTCAGGGAATTCCTCACTGCTCACACCGTGAGCACACAGAGAGCTACTGTGGCTGAGCTCAGTGCTGCTGCTTGTTCATGAGCTGGAGCTGCTCGCATTCCTGTCTGCCTGATCCTCCTGGAGCAAAGAATAGCTGCAAAAGTATGGGGACTGGGGGGGCTGCTTTACATTTGCCCAAATGACAACAACTGCTTCTTGAGGTTTTTGGAATGTGTTTTTGTTTTAGAAGATTTGAACAGCATCTTTTGAAGACGCTGCAAATTGTATGTGCAAATTTTGCTTTTGATTTAAGTCAACTATTTCTCATTCTGAAACTGAATGCAGAGTAATCTTTAGCCCTGTCTCTGAGTATTTACAGGTCCCATTTTTATTCTCTGTTATGACTCTTTCCATATAGATGCCAATATTATGCCACTACTTTACAAATAAGGTCAGAAAAATATTTATTCTAAATAGGATTTCTTTGTGAGTTTTAGGTATACATTTTTCTGCATATAATTTTTCTGTATTCGGCACATGACATGAAAAAAACCCAAAACTCTAAAATATCCCATACAAGGAAAGTTTATATCAGTTATATTTAAAAATTTTAAGTGGAGACAGTGGGTTGGCTACATGTGCATTGGGTTTTTTTAATATCGTCTTACCTTTAACTTTAATCTGCCTTTTTCTGAATGCTGCAAAGAAATAATATCCTCTGAAAGTGTCAGTAAGAAAAATTACCTGAGGGCATTCTGACTTTCTGCTTAAGCTTTATTTTGTCATTTATTTCTATTAACAATCATTAAGGAATTTAATAATTATAAGCCTCATTAGCATTTTAATGAGACCAGTGGCCATGTCTAAGTGTAATTAAATTAGTTTTATTGTATGATATTTTGAAGCTGTGATTAAATTAAGTTTTACTGTGCTTTGAAGACTAAACCTGTAGAGATCACTCTTCAGTAACGGTCTTGTTAACTTGTAAGGAGTCTGCAAAATAGGCATAGCCAGGAAAAAAGGCAAAATGTTCCCTACTGAAGTTAATCATAAAAATTGAGAAATCAAATGTTCCTGCTGCCACCAGCTCTAAGATTACCAGTATATTCTTAGTGACAATACTAGCCTGTTAAATATCGATAATTGTGAATAGCTTTGTGTAACCTACTTTTATTTTTTTCAAGATAACATCTAGATGATCAGGCCAATAGTTCTTTATAAATCAGGGAGAGAATCTTACAGTTCTTGCTCAGACAAAACTTCCATTGAGTTCAAATGGTATTTCACCTCATTAAGAACACCAGGATGTGTAAGAGCAAATTATTATTGGTGTTTGTTGAAGTTATTGTAGTTTTAGAGAAATAAATTAATTGAGTAGTGAGGAAAGACACTGAGAAGAGGAAAAGAGATGCTGCAGTCACAATCAGTTCAGTTCCTGTGATCTGTCCATTAAAATCCTATGAAAAGACACACAAATATAAGATAAGGCATCTCTCGGTCCATGTCCAGCCTCTGTGAAATCTTTAATAGAGTGCACTGAACTAGACCAGGGTAAGCACTGTGTGAGCACTGGAAAGTAGTTTGTTTGTTCTCACTCATTTATCAAGTAACAGTTGCTGTCCGCCTTCCAGGTTCTCATCTTCTCTTATTATCATGATTGTACTGGAACATGCTGCCCCATTTAGCTGGACTTCAATAAGCATAAAGTTTGTTAACAAGTAAACAAGAAATGGAATCTGAAACTTTTAAAGACCATTCCTTGTGTAGGAACCAAATTCAGGGTGCCCCCTAGTTTAATAATTTTTGTTATAATTATGTTCCCTCTGCCAGTAGTGATAGGCTAACGTTAAAAAAAAAAAACCAAAAAACACCTCAAAAGACAAACCACAAAAAAGCCAACCAAACAAGACAAACCCCAAAACTTCTTTGCAGTGTTAATATGTTAGTTCAAATAGCAGCAGACAGGGATTCAAATCGGAAAGTTCCTTTTTTTTTAAATCAGTAAGGGTTAAGTATAGTCAAAAGGTTACATTTCTAGGGTTTTTTCCTTTTTTAAAAATCCAATAATGCCACTTTGTTTTTATATGATTTTACCCTTGCAAAGCTGAGAACTTGAAGGGATTTGGGTCATCCACATGCATATGTTAGTTGGGGTCATGACCATGCTTAGAATAGTGTGGACTGAGGAATCCTGAACCAAGTTGTTATTAGACCAAATAATTGCAAACTGTAGAAAACCGTAGCAGGATAGTGCACCAAGGCAAAACTGTGCTCATTTATAACATTGGAAAGTTTTTGCCACTTTCAACCTTTGATTTGCTTTCCTAAATAAGGTGTTTTACATATTTATTGTCTTTTAACTTATCTGTATTTAAAGAACTACTTAGCATATTTAAATCCATTTATGTTGTGATAGCTGACAGTATACAGACCACACAGGGGTTCTGCCAGAAAAAACAATTACTGACTAAATCAAAGATCAAACTTAAAAAGAGCTACATTATAAACTGTGAGAAAGCCTTCAGCTTAGATAGTCCTGGTTACATGAAAATACTTACTTGTGGGTAGTCTCATACATTTAGAAGGTTTTATCCAGGCCTGGAAGAAACATTTCTGTGGTATGCTCTTGAAAGCCAAAATCCTAATTCTCTTCCTGTATCTCTTCTCTTAATGTTCCCTGAAGCTAGTCAGGCTTCATGTGCGTTTGAGAAGCGCTTGAGCATTCAGCTCACATATAAAGAATAAAACGTAGTACTCTATTTTTAGCTACATTGTAACTTCTTATGAACTGCAGTTCATCAAAATTAGGGGTCCTTCAGTGAGTCTTTTTATCGCTAGACTGTTCCAGCAGTATTTTTATCATAAAGTAATAGTTCATAGTATATAAAACCACTAAATGTCCTTGGTACCTGTGGGAAGAATATGGGAGATGCAAAGATTTTGCATTGAGAGAAAAAGGCTGGATAATTTGTTACTCATCTCTGACACTGTAAGCTTGTTCCCAGAAAGGTATTACCTAAATATTTCTGTGGTTTTTAATGGCATGAGAAACCATCTTCTCTTTCCTTGGGAGATGTCTCCACAAGCCGTCCATCAGCACTGAGTGCAGCACGAATTCCACCCATTGCATCCAAACATTCCCTGTAGAAAAGTTTTTTTCGTTCTCTGCTCTTTACAGGTAGTACAGAGTTCAGGAGTTTTGTTCCTGTGAATTTCACCCAGTGTATTCAGGTACCTCAGGAGGGAACTATTTCAGCTCCTGCTTGCTATTGTTTGCTCTTAGACCTTGTTTTAACTGATACTGCTGGTATTACAGAGTGAAGTTTTGAAATACCCTCAAAAGCATAACAAGATGATTGTGTTTTCTGATGAATTGCTTTACAGAGATTGTAAGTGTACATTTTACAGGATAGCTATTTGTGTACCACAGAAAGCAAATGTTTACTTGTGGGAATTGAGTGGTTTTGCTGTAATTATTAGAACCTATTGATTGTCTTCCATTATGTTAATGTTTCCAAATTAAGCAATATGAAACAATTTTCTGCCATCCTGTATCTCAGAAGCCTAGGGATATTATTTGAAACTTTTACTGCAAGTCTAGACACCTCTGTGAATAAAACTAATAATTTACTTTGTTTTAAGTTCCTCTTCTGATTGTAATCAATGAACCTTGCACTGTGGAACAGTAATGAGGTGACAAATGAGGAAATAACCCTTCTGAGGTAGGGAAAGGGTGACGATAAAAGGCACAATGAGCATTCAATTGGCTTCTTAAACAATAATACTTTTGCCCTTTCTTTTGAAGGCTGGCTACTTTCAGATAATCATAAGCTGTTTGTAGCTATGACCACTTCAAAAAAGCAGAATAATTTTAATGATGAGCCATTATCATAATTGCTTCTGCATATCCTGAACTAGTTAAGAGACCTTATTTCTGGCCATATAGTACTTTATTGGCTTTTGATGCACTGTGTCATCTGTTCAATTTGTGGGAAACTGTCAAAGGTGAAAAACTGAATGCTAGGGGTAGAAACACCAAAAAATTTCTGCCAATTATGTCCAAGATCAGCTGCAGTAAAGTTGCCTTGATTTTACTTCTAAACTTATTTCAGGAATATTAAAAAAAAATATTCTGATTTCAAATTTGGTTCTAATCTCTTTTAGGGTAATTCCTGCCACTCACCATTACTGTTTAATAGATTTGTATTTTATTGTCATATTTTATGTTATTTGATCCATTCTCAAAACATTCCAGTTGATTCTATGACTTCTACTTCATTTTCTATCTTACGTACCTCTACTTTTATTTCTGTTTCTTCTTCTCTTTTCTTAGATTTGTTCTTTTCCTTGCCACCCTCACTGTTTTATTTTTGTGCTTCTTATGATTCTCTTTTGTTATGATTTTCTTTCTGTTTTTGTATACATTTCCTATTTGCTCTCTTGTGGTATTTCATACAAGAGCAAAGATTGCAGACATAATTGAGATGTAAAGGTGGCTTTATATTTCTGTGTGACCCTGTGTACTTGGAAAGTTAATAAAACAGAAACATTCAAAGGTGTGTGTGTATGTTACATTTATTGTTTCTAAATGCATGTATAAACACATGTACCACTATTTGTATATTGCTTTTGACAAGGGAAAGAAATATCTCAACTTCTTCAAGTAGTCAGAAGATAAGAAATAAATGTATTTGTAGATTTGTGGATGTACAAGTCTGTAATTCCCCGCCAGTTATTCTTAAAGAAGAAAGGTAATGAAAATATTTGAGCACTGTGAGCCCTTTCTATCAGGAACTTCAAATCTGAGAGTTTTCTGACATATCAGGAAAACTGTGATTTCTTCATTTGTTCTCAAAAGTGCTCATTGGCACAGAGCAAAGGTCATACTCAGAATCCAGAGAATATCCATAAGCTTGGTTTAGAAAATGTAGTAGTAGAAGGGTTTATTTATTTATTAAACAAGTTAGTTAGATATTAAACAAGATAGTTAGATACAGTTTCTTCCTTGATTTCTTTTTGGGTGGTAATTGTGGTCTTTTTGTTCTCTCTGGTTTTATTTTGCTAATAGATTTTATACATCATCCTTGAGATTGATATGTTTGAACTGAAATGCTTTCTTGCAATCCAAAGTGAGCTAGGTTTGATAGAGAAATCTACTACCCAACTGAATGGAAAAGGCTGAGCCAAACAGGAATATTTTTGCTGCATTGGTGAACTCACTTGGCTTGGATAGGAGACTTGCTTCCCCTAGGTGCTTGCTCCCTTAGTGTTTGAGATAAAAGGATAGGCACTTTCAGAAAATTTTTTAAAAAAAGAAACCAAACCCACATACAATAAACCCCCAAACAATGGAAAATAAAACCTCAAACAAACAAAACCAAGTGTGATAAAGATCAGGACTGTGTTCACAAATTTCTGCATTTGTACGGGTAATAATGTCACCTGTAGCCCATAAGAGGCCTGAATCCTGGTGACAGAAAACATTCTCTGCCAAGAAAACATTCTGCCATTGAAGTAGGTGCGTTCAGAAGCAATACTATCAAGTCGAAGAAGCTTAGATACCCGTACATGTACATGTGAGAGAGGATTCAGCATGGCTTACTTACCTATTCCAAGATGGTTTAGTTGTCACCTGTTGGGAGGAGGCCACCAGACACTCTGAATACACTCTCCGTATTCAGTGCTACTGTTTATGTTACAGAAATCAGACTGAAGTAGATTTCAGTGCTGCCTTTCCAGTCTGCGGGCGTGCTGAGCTGAAAAGGTGAACACATTCAAAGGATGATTTTCTCAGGTCTGTAGTGCACCACAGAGTGTGTGCAGGGCCACTGCTGCCACCACAGCTTGGTCATTGTGTGGGTGTGCCAGGCTGCTTTGCTAGCCTTTAGCAATATGGGTGGGGGCAAAGCTGTTCACTCAGCTGGGGCAAATGCACTGAGCAGTGCAGACACAGCTTGTATTTGCCAGGTCTCTGAGTCCTGAGCAAGGCTCTGAATCCTACTGTCAGCACTGGAATGCTCTGAAGAAGTTCTAGGAAATGACTGGAATGTGTTATTATTTTGGAAACAAATGTAGGATATTAATGGAGCTTTCATGTGTGTGAACAAGCACTTCTGGACAGGAAGAGATTTTGCTAAATTGTACTGAATCAAAAAGTAATTTTCTATTTTCTTTGTTGAGTCATGTTAGCAGACTTCTTGGTTTACATTGCTTTATCATGCCCTGAGAAGGAGTAAAGCAGCATACAAGACTGATGTTCATTTGCTTTTGTAAAGACACTGAATATTGAAGATTCTTAACTATATTACTTAGGAGGAAGTTTTAATAGAGAAAGCAGACTTAGGAGGTCGACTTCTTACCAAACAGATGGACTCACCCTGATTCAGATGTTTCTATTTTGTTTGTTTGGTTTTTTTTAACCAGTCAGTTTGGACAGTGAGGGATAGTAATTTTTTAAGCATAGTAGTATTTTTTTTTTAAAGAAAAGCACTGGCAGGATATAGGATTTATTTACTTTCCATTTTCATACTCAGGAAGTTTAGGAGAATTACCATTTTTTGATACCATAGAATGATAGAACGGCCTGGGTTGGAAGGTTGGTTTTGTTGGAAGAGACCTTTTAAAGATCATCTTCTGTTAGATTATGTTGCTCAAAATGCCTGGTCATACATCTGTCTTCTTGATACCTATCGTAAGTAGGCCTTTCACATTCAAAAGGAAAAAACATACACAAACTCTGCTTACTATGATAATTTGAAAGATTTGGATATTTTAAAGATTTTTCTGGAAACTGTTAAATATTTTGATATATTCCCAAAGAAAAAATTCAGTGAGCATAAACACAATGCTTTTTAGTAAGGTTCTGAGCCTGTAGTAGTGACCACACTTGCACAGCATTCATGTGTCAGATTCCCTGATCCCTAAGGATTGACAGGCTAAATCTCCTGAAGAGGTGTAGCCACAGTCAAGCCATGAGATAAAATAACCATTAATATGTATGAAATCTGGTAAGGACACCTTTTGGGGTGCACCTGACAAGGGGTGCACACAGTTCATTTTAGATCAGCACTCCAAGAGGACACTGGAACCATTGCTCAGTGTGTTTCAGATGGGATACAGTGAGGAGCTGCAACCTGCCTTTCACTGAATTAATCCACTGCTGCTACATCTTGGTAAGAACCCTGCTTCTGAGCATCGGTGTTTCAGTGCACAGGATGTGCAGCTAAACAGGTTTTTTTTTAGTTTACCAGAATCCTTTCTGTTCTTTGACAAAACTGATGGGGCAGGTACCTCCTAACCTACCGATGTGGAAGCAGTGGGTTGACATCTTGTGACTGAATTCAGGATTAGATACCTAAACTGAATTACTCTCCAGACATGACCTCTGTTTTTAAGAAGCTGATGTTCACTAGAAAAGCTCCTTAAAAATTTTCTGTCTTTGAACATAAAAGTTGCTTTCAAGTTAATAATTAAGGCATATCAAAATAAAGGAGTAGAATGCATTTGATCTAGCTTTTCATATTTTCTAAGTATGCCAAATAAGAGTGCGTTGAATAAAGCTGCTGAAATGAAAAGGTTATAAGTGTGAAGTAAAATAGTGCCATCTGGTTTAGAGGAGGAATTCATACAAGGAAACAGACAGAATTACTCCAGAGAACATACACCAAAAGATAGAGACTATATTGTTTACTTATTTCTTTTTGTAAAATAATACTTCTAAAACTTAATAAATATTTTCCCTATTAAAAGACAATGGCAATAATAATTAATGCTTTTCTCTCAAGATTTGCTCATATATTTGTAGAAATTAAAGAAGGAAAAATATGATGGGAAAAGATTAAGAGTGAAAGGAATTCTTAGTTTATGATAAAAATTCTTCTTTTGAAGTGTGAAAAAAGACATTTGCAGAAAAGTCTTTGTCAAAGGCAGAATTTAGAAAGAATTGTAAATGCTTTGAGTAAATACAAATACAGCATTTAGGAAAATTACCTTTGCATTACTTACTTCACTAATTACCTCCAAAGCACCTCTAAAGCATACAATATAATTTCAAATCATGTAAATGGACAAAAATTGCAAAGTACTTTTCTAAAGTTCAGGTGTTAGAACTAACATCTTTGGCATATTTTTATTTACTAAAACTGTGCATATATCTTGAAACTTTCTCGTTACAATAATCAGTTCATGAATTGTTCACTTGCTTACCAAAGTATTTTTTTTTTTTTCCATTTTCTCTCTCTTTAGTCTCTCTCAAATACACCAACTATATACTGGGTTTTTTTTAAATCAAAGTTATTACTTGTTATTATATGGAAGGGAAGTTGATAAGAATGCAAATAGAAAGTATTTCCATATAATAAGTCCCCAGAACTGATTCTGCACTATTCTCTGTAAGCAAAGCCCTCAACTAATATTATTTCATGTCCAGTCAGAATTTTTTTTTTCCGTGGGTATTAATGGCTAGGGTGGATAACTGAACCATTATAAAAACTCTATTCAATCTCAGAAAATATTGTGAGTATCACAATCCTGCATGCATATTAACGCCTTAGTGATAGTGTTTATTCACCCTGTAAACTTCTATTAATTTCATTGACATTCACTGTAACGGGAGATTTTCAAGATAGATGTAGGAACTTGTGTTACTATAGTTGCAGTCACCAATCTTATCTCAAGCATTAAAAATAATCATGAGTATCCTTTATTCTTTGAATGGAAACTGTTGAACCATTTTCCCAGCAATGATTAATTTTCAAAGGTAAATTCAGGCTATTTTTACAACCACAAAGATTTTGAAATAAGTTTGTTTGGGGTAGTGCATGTAGGAACTTGAAAAAATCCTAGAAAACACTATAGATCTGAAAAAACATAAATGTTAAAAACATAAATTCTCTGCTGATGGACGGAGTACATAAGAGGCAATATTGCTTCTTAGGTAACATAAAGGAACATTCACTGGAACTGATATTAGGAAACATTTATATAAATTACTTTAGAAAACGTACACAAGGGTTATTGGTTTGGAGTTTTTTTGGTTTTATTCAATAAATCTGACTGGGAGAGCAATCTTTACTGAATTTTCTGATTGTAATGGGATATTAGCAAGTAAGATAAGATTAATTTCCTAGAAAATGCATAATATTGTCAAGTAAGCAGAGCTGGACATGATCAAAAGAATAAAAGTAGATTATGTGATAACCAGTTTAAACCTCTGTCTAGAAATGTGTTGATGCAGCATGCTAAAGCTGTGGTCAAAAAATGACAGAAAAGCAGAACTGGTAGCAAGTACATGTGTAAGCATCATGTTCTTGAGAGACAGTTAGAATTATCTTTTCCCCCTTTTTTCTGTTCAAACACATTTCCATGTTCATCTTGAATATTTTCAGCATATATTTTTTAAATGTCTTTCCTTGATATCACTGTTATGTACAAAAGGAAAAAGCCTCCCATGAATACTCAGAATTCTTTGATCAGTAAGACAAGGCAACTACTTTACAAAACGTAAAACTATTTTCACTGATTTTCTGTATTATACTGGCATTTGCAATTATAGTTCTTTTCTCCAAGAATCATGAATAAATTCTGAACTCACGCAATTTGTAGAAAATGTTTTTCATTCTATTTTGGACCTCTGAGAGACAAAAAAGTAAGAATCCAATTTTTCTGAATACTTCAGGAAAAGGCAAGTTAAACACAGTTGTATAAGCGACTGACAGGAAACAAAGCTTCAGTTGGTTTTTTTTTAAAACTTTGTTTTCGTAACTGTTAAGAAAGACACCTAAAATTTCAAAGGTTTGGGTTGTTTGCGAAATTGAATTTTATTTTGGGAAAATACAAATAGAAGGCAGTCTGTTTCTTCATCTAACAAGAGTAAAGTATATGTAGATGAACAAAGATGTATTCATGGAGGGAGTTAAGCGCATGACTAATCTAAAATAAGTCACAGCCTACATCATAAGCACCATCTTAAAAAGCTTTCCATGTTACTGAGTGCATGCATCAAGTTTCTCCTAATTCCCCTATTGGTAGCTCCAGTAACATCTGAAACCACAGCCTTCCTACATCCAAAGCAAAGGAAATGAATGTGCTGAGCAATGCTGCAACTTTCCCTGTCATTATTGTAATGCTTTCCCAACAATAAATTTTCACTTTGTTTAGTTGTAAGCCATCCTTCTCATTATTGTCTCAATTTTCTCAGGAAAGCATCTGGAGATAGACATTTACTTTATTGTTTGGTAATAATTGTGTTAAATATCTGCAGAAAAGCCATAGCACATAACTATTTATTATTACACTTCTGCTGCTATTACACTCCTCTCTACTATATAACAACATAAAACAACTTGACAGTGTAAATAGGTGACAAAAGTGTTGCTAAAACGAAAAGAATCATGAATAGTAAGGATTTAATAAATATACTTTTATTGTTCCTTTTTTTTAAATAAATAATTTGATATTCAGTAATATTTGCAGGGAAAAAAAAGCCAACTAGAAAAAGCATGATGAAAATAGAATTTTGAAAATAACTAAAAGATGTGATGAGAAGAAAAAAAAAGGATAAAAAAATGGAAGTTTGGACAAAAAGGCTGTTCCAGATCATTGTCCAAAATTTAGGGTTAGTGCTACATCAGAGGAAAAATAGTTGTCTCATAATATCCTGGTAACTGCTGAAGCAATCTCTGCAGCTGCTGCTGCTGGTTGCACTCTGCAGCTGATTTCCATAAGAGTACCTTTCCCAAAAGATTAGGAAAACTGTTACTCTGCTGTAGAAAACAGGCTCACAATACTAAAATGCTTATTATAACACTGGCAACATCTTCTCAATATTAAGCCCTTGCAAAGCAAATCTAGCATAAGGTTTTACTTTTATTTATTTGTAGGGTGCTTTTTTTTTTTTTTTTTTTTTGGTGCAGGGATCCTCAGAAGGGTTTCACCTGAGCAGAACCCAGGGATGAGAGATCAAACAGGTGTGGGGGGTTAAGGGACAAGTTGGTGAGTTTGGAGCAAATGCCAGACAGAGGAGTGGGAGGATGAGCAGCAGGCGCTACTTGGGGCTGATTGAGCACACCTGGGAAGGGCAATTCCCAGCACACCTCGGGAGGGCCCTGAGGCCAGCAGGTCACGTCTGGGCTTTTCTCTCTTAGCTGAAGGAGGCCTGAGCTACTGTGGGGTGCTTGGGTTTTATTTTTTTTACGTGAGGTTGACTACATTCTGAAAACAAATGAAGTAGTTGCCATCCTTGGGGAAAACAGGCAGATGACATAGTTACAGATCATTGATGTGCTGTGGAGATGGCTGAAAAATGAAGGAGAATTCAATTAGCAGAAAAGAGAGAAATTTAGAAAAAGAATTGGAAGACATATGCACCAGATTCTGCTCATTGAAGAACTGTAAGAATAGTTGTTTGTGACCAATGGGGAGAAAAACCCAAACCCTCAATGAGCCTTCATGCTCTCTCCTGTAAAGTCAGCTAAAAACATCAGGGCTACACACCTTGTAGCCTAGCAGAAGATGTCCTGTGAGCAGCAAAGTACTTCCAAGGTGTGGAGCAGAAGACCAAAGAGAACCTCAATGATTCTGGAGCTAGGTAGGTGTGGGCCTTGCTGATAAATCCAAGTGCTTTATTTAGCTTAGTAATATGAATTCTGAAGAATCTTAGAGGGAGGTTTGCATCCTCCCTCATTTTACCCTGTCTCCCCCTACCAGTTCTGGCAGAGGTCAAGATATTGCTTTTCCAAACTGCAGAAGATCTTGACAAAAAAAAAAAAAAGTGCCGGAGGTAAGGCATGCCAAGTACAAATGGTTCAGGACAGGAGCATTCCAAACATGTTCAGGGGTAGTCAGTGTGGGCAGAAAGGTAAGGTGCTCTTAAGTTATCCCCTCTGCCACAGTGTTGTACCTGTTTGCAAGCTTGTTCTGTTAAGCCAACAAATGTTTTGGGAATAGCAACGTTACCACAAATGAGAAGCAGCGCAGGCAGATATGCTGCTGGGTGAGTTACAGAAGCTAAAGTCCACGTTTCTGCAACTTGTGCTGGGCTACTCTGCACAATATTCTTAAAATAATAAACATAGCTGTGAGTGATTGATGTGAGGAGAGTCCTCCCCCAGCTGGGCAGCTCTGTGGAACAGTTCCCCTGTTCCAGATTAGCAAGCTATGAGGCTTTATGAGTAGATGAAGCATGAGAAGCCTTGCTGCTGTTGCTTGATTCTTCTACTATTCTTAACATTCTTTCTTTTACTCTTGCACTGCATTAAGCTGTGCCCTGTAACATTCACCCTTCTTTCCATCTGAAACCTACTCTAGTCCATTTTTTCTCTTGTTGCTTAACTCTTAAATCATCCTATATTTTTTAGTTTTTAATACATTTTGATGTCTTTCTCCTTGAGCACTTTCTCTTAGTGCTGTTCATTTCTGCTTCTTTCTCTCCTTCCGATTCCATCTGTGTAATTTCCCTTCTAGTCCCATTTTCCCACATCTCATCTTCTTGTCTTACCTCATTCTGTTCTTATTATGTATCTCTCAATGAGAGTTTGTTAAGGTGAGAAGAAAAAGAATGACATGCTTTGCCAGTTCCCTTCTAAAGGTCTTCTAATTACTAGCAAACCTGTTGTACTTGCTGAAACAAATTATCAAACTATGTTTTCTCCTGTGACTCGCTTGAAATTCACTTATGTATGAAATGTTAGACTGCTTTACAACATAGTGAAGCCTAAGCAAAGAAATCTATTTGAAAGGTTGCAAGAAGCTAGTCTTTGTATGGAAGTGATGGTTTTTGTGGGCAAAATTTCCAGCTGAAACTTCAGAATAAGCAGATGTCTAAGTCTGGTAAAAGCAACTTGGCCAATAAATACTTGCCTGGTGGGAGAAAGGCTGAAGGGTGGGGAAAAAACCTGAGATGGTGTGAATTAGAAAGCTAACTGTGAACTGGATTTTTTTTTTTTTTTAAGGCAGCTTAAAGTGATGAAATTAAATACCAGTTCATAGTTATGCCCACGACTTTGGAAGTTATTAAAAACAACTGGTAGGCACAGAAAGCTGGGTCGTACCAATTAGTCTTCCTATAAGAAATCTTGTTTCAGACTCTTTAAAAAGAAAAATCAACTTTTCCAAAGGGAGAGGAGCACTTCTGTAAATGTCAGATAGATGAGAAGTGAAAGAGAAATTTCTTTATACGTTTTTTTGATGCTTTTAAAAGATGAACTTTCTTCTTCTGACTCCTATTTTCCACTAATTATTGCTAACCATACCACTGCTTCTTGTAACCCTATTTTAAATGACACACTATAGATCTCTAACCTATATGGTAGAAACAATTTTTTCAGAAATATTATTTAATCATCAATACTTTAAAACTTTCCTTTAAAGTAGAAAGTAGTGGTGGGCTGCTTTGGCTTTTGTTGGTTGGTTGTT
>VYXF01006601.1:64766-84271 GCA_013397295.1 Polioptila caerulea | reverse complement strand
CAAGCTCCTGCCAGTAGCAGAAATGAGGAAAGAAACTGATTATTCCATGGTTAATTCTTGTCTTTTGTGGTATGTTTCAAGCTTGTCAGAACAGAAGGCTGTGTGCACTTTGGTATCTCAAGTCCTGTCAGCCCTTTATAATTACCAGTCAATAAAAACCAGTGCTCCTGTTTCTCTTGTGCTGGCTCTACCTGGCTGAAACTGAGGGGTTTTGTAGCACTACTGCATTTAAGCTGAAGTGAAAGGTGTACTTGGCAGGTAGGATGTTTCTCAATGTGCTCACTTGCAGTAATCCCAAGATTTACATCTTCCCTGGGTGAGGAAAGTCTTGCTGTTCCTGTGTTTGTTGTGGGATTAGTTTAATTCCAGGCCTGTTAAAATAAGATAAAGTTAGAATACTTTTTAATTAGATTTGAAATGGGCAAGTTAGTTAAGAGGCTAATAATATGTAAAAATCAATGAATAGTTTTGGTATGGTCAGGATGAGGTTCTTTTGAAAGTCCCCCCTCATCTCCAGGAGGCCACTCTTCCTTTGTCAGCAAGGGACAGTACAGAGTGTCAATCAATTTTCTTCTTCAGTCTTCCTAAATCTCATAGATATGTCCAGTCTTTTCACTTTAACTTCTTTATGTTTGTTTCTATCCTGGAAATAGTCTGGCCATTTAATTAGGTAAGCATTGCTTCAGTCTCTTACAAGTGTTTGTATCTGTCTATTGGAGCCATGCATCATTTCCATTTGCCTCACCAGTAAATAACCACTCACTGCATCTGCACCAGCACCTTGCAGGCCTTACATTGCTCTCAGCATCCCACATTATGTGGTATGTGAGCAACTTGGGATGTAACTGTTCAAAAAGAATAAAATGTAGCTCATTAGTCCACTGGATATGCTAATAATTAATTGCTGATACCTGATCTTTCTTCAAAGCAGAACTGCAACAGTCACACAGTTTCTGTGGCACAGGTTCCATTGTCATTAGTTGTGAAATGCAATTATTTTGGAGGACATGGATTTTAAAAATGAGATTAAATTCTTACAGTTCAGCCTGTGATTTCCCATAGTTTGGTTTGCTTTTCTTACTTGATGAAATGTTATTTTCCATTTTTGGGGGGAAAAAGGACTGATTTTTTTTTTTTTTTTTTTTTTTTTTTCAGAGTGGTTTGTGTTGTTTTTTTCTTCGTTTTCATTGCTAGTAAGTTACAATGATCAAATATACAGATCTGTTGCACTAGAAGTGCATAAAGTCTGTATTTTTACATTGTATAAAAAAGAGTAAATTCTTACTCTGAAGTAATATATTTGATTTTGTTCTTCAAGATATTTTTTTGGTTTTACACCTTGCCTTCCACCTGACCAGAAACAGCCATCCACATCTGTTTATTTAATTTAAAAAACAACAAAAAGGAATAAAACATCTAAGGAACAAAAAATGCTGATGACTACATTTTCTCTTTAAATTGAAATGTCTATAAAATTTACAAAAAATAATTTTAAAAAATGAAGTAAATAAAGCACTTTTGATTTAACAGATTTTGATCAGATATCCTCAACCTATCAGCAAACTTTTCAATGAATTTACCATTCTGCTTGCTTTTGGTTTGGTTTTTATCTTGAAGGGGAAAGGAAAAATGCAGTACTTGGAGTCAGCATTGTAAAGAAATAGCAATTACTGCATGGTAAAGAAGAAATTAATTTACAGCCATATGATCTACTTATCTTTTAAACATAACAGCTTAGAAAATTTAGCTTACATGAGTGATCTAGAGTTTTTTACCCTCCAGTGTATTTGGAGGTGATACAAATTATATTCATCATTATGTAAGTTGTAATATAAAGAAAGATAATTTTATCTGCAATTCCAAAATCTATGTACAGATCCTGATGTTTACTCAGGATTTTATTGTAGTTAAGCTTAATTTTGTCCCTCTGATTGCTTAATGATTAGTTCAGTCCCCTGCAGGTAGAATTGAATTTGTGCCTCTGATTAGTAATGTCTTTAAAATTTGCGCTTCAATTATTACTGCCCTCGATGTAGAACTCAAATTTTCTCTGTGAGGGGGAAAACAGGAGTCCAGATAAGGTCTCAAGCAGTTGGTATGTATATAAATATATATATATATATTTATGTATATATATGTTCAGAATTGCAGACAAATGGTCTTTGATAGCCGCAATGGGCAAATCCCAATTTCCATGTCTTAATCAAAGGATTTGGGAGGGGAAAGAAGGCAAACTGGAAATGTGCTAGTGCCATTAATTTTGCAAAGTTTAAACAATAGTGAATTACAGGTTAGGAGTTGGGGGGTTTGGCTTTTTACCACTCTTTTTACAGAACTGTCACTCTTGGGCAGAGTTACATTAGGTAATGACAAAATGGCCCATGGGATTGTCTGAACTGCACTCCTTGAGTGGCTCCATATGAAGTCCAAGTAGTGAGACTGAATTCAAGCTTACCTTTGAGAAAATTGTGATTAATTGCCATTCATGGGTGACAGTCTTCTAGTACTTGTGTGTAATTTTTTGTTATTTTAAAGATTGGCTAGTCTTTTTATTGGACTGTGAGGGAATAGGCCAGTGTGGCGCACATTCTAGTTTCCTAATCCTAGTTTAACCATTATCCTACTTTACCATTTATACCATTATCAGGCCCTTCTTCCACATGGGGACACTCACAAGGGTGAGATATATATATATATATATAAATTTTGTTTAATATTTTGGTTACTTTTTTTAACAATGGAAGTAGGCAATGAGAGAAACTAAAGAATTCCGTTGCAGGTATTACTATTATCATGGAGAACTAAGTCTATCCTTTCTGAACTCACACATTAAATTAAATCTGGTTCTTGACTCACAACAGTAGTCAACTCTGTTAAGTGAGAATATTAAAAGCAAACAAACAGAACCACTGAGTTGTGAGACAGAAACTGTTTGTCTTCCATTCTAGCATATCAACATGTTCCAGAATATCCTCTGTTTTAATGACCTAAAACATCTGGAAACAATTGTCTTTAAATTATACAAGTTTTATGATGTCAATTAATACTACTGAGTAATATTGGAAAAAAAATGCATGATGTGGCTTGTTACATATGTGTTTTTCAACCTGTATGAAAAATAAACAATGACTTCATGTCTTCTATCTTCTATGTTTAATAAAACTACTTTTGCATAACGTTAGCATTTAAAATTGACAAAATTTAAGAAAATCGAAGGGTTTTATTTCATTGCTGAGCAATTTATGACTTGTATTTAATCTTATCATGCAACTTTCCTGATGCCCAAAGTTCTGCTGCTCTCAACTTGGTTGCTGTCTTATATCCAAAGGTCTCCTGGTATAATTTACTTTTTGTCTGTTTTGATCTGGAGGCCACGTGAAATGAAACCTGCAGTTCTACCTTAAATACTTTCTTGATAAACCTGCAAATAAGGCTTCTGTTGCAAGATATCTATGTCTCACCTTTAGTAATAAAACTTAGCTTTTATGTAATATGAAATATGTAAAATGCGGGTAGGATTTTTAAAAAGTCCTAATTCTACTTAAAGTATAGAATTTGCCTGTGGAGAAGGGGGAAATGGAACACTAGTTGAAACTAAGATGTTTTTATGAGTGAAAATACGTGTTTACTTTGAAGTATCATTATATATAAAATCTGGAGTGACAACTTTTATCTTTATATTACTTCTACAATTGCAGGATCTCAATAGCTAGGGGCACATGGACATGTTTTATTCATTCTACTGTGGCATGTAAGGAGTCACATTAAGAATTCAGAGATAACTTCTAATTTAGAAAGCTTCTGTGGACTTTCATGAATCCTAAAGACCTGACATTCTCAATATGTAATATAATTGATGTTTTTTTGTTATTTCATTTACTAGAAATTGATATTTCTCTATATGGAATGGAAAATACAAGTAGGATAACCTATAAGATTGAACAAATCATATGCAAAATATTCTTTGATTTGACTTTATTTGTTTCTTCTGTTGCAAACCTTATTTTTTATGTCAAAATTAGAATATATCAGTGTAGGAAACTACTTTTATGCTATTTAATCACTTGCTGTAGCTGATAAATGAGAATGAGCAATGACAATGTGATCAGATTTAAATTTTTCTCAGATCTGATACATATGATGAGTCCAGTGGAATAAATTATAATCTAGATATACCATTATCTCAATTTCAATGTATTAAAAAGTCAGCAGAATTTTATCTAATGCATGTCTTTAGGATCTGTTTGTATTTATTTTGCCAGTTATAAGAGAAAGTATCTATATTGTAGTAATTTTTGTCTGCTGTGACAGTATTAGAACGTATTAGAGCTTGTTTTTCATTCCATTAGGTTTTTGTTTGTACATGTTCTGAATTTTTTCCTATGGTCCCAAGGCAGAATTTGTTAGCTCGTTCTGTGACAGTGTCTCTATAAAAACATAAATTCCACTTGTCCTGTGTTTGTGATTCTTAATTCGTGTGGGGGGGAGAGCCATAGACCTTATTGTGGGTATATTTCTAATTTATAGTATCAAAAGATTCTTATTAGCTTTTGCAATTCAAAGTTTATTCTATATTAAATTAATATATTTATGTTGTTTTGACTTCTTAACAGGCAATAACTTCGAACTATAGCTTCATGCTTTCCTTGAGAACATAGATTCTACTGCTGGGAAGTAACAGTAAGTGCTTAGGTGTTATAATTTCTTTTTAATGAAGAAGTTTTCTTTTTAAGTGTTTGATGTTTACTTTAAGTGTGTTCTGGGAAGCCGTTATGACCACCCATTATATTGCCAGTGCTGAAATATGCAAGTAGGTTCTCTCAGTGGATCAGAGGGCTCTTGCTCAGGATACTTAGTTACCTTCCACAAGGAGGAAAACCTCGTTAGAGTAAAGGCTTCTGTTTCAGCTGGCTATAGTTCCCAATGTTTTCATTGAATAGGCATAATTGTGTTTATGAAACAATTCTTTGAAGTTATTAAATTTATTGGAAACTGAAGAGCAAGAATTGTTGTACCTTTAAAGAGGGTTTTACTATATTTTAATAGATAGAGATAGGCCAGAAAGACAGAAATTAATTAATTAATGTTTAGCTGGAGAACAAGCCAGTGTTCTGAAAGACAGATCAGAGGTAGAAAAGTAGTTCACAATAGGCTATTTTTAGGTTATTGCTTTGGGTTTTTGCAGTCAGGGTTAAAAATAAGTGGCTGTATGCCATCAACAATAACTTAAAAAAAGACTTCATTGTCTTTATGAAAGACACTGTTCTTAACAGCTTTCAACAGTCTCCATACAAAACAGTGCAACTGGAAATTGCTGTCCACATTAAGGCTTTATGTCCTTTGTAAATAAATTTTGAACGCACACCTGTTGTTAGATGGAATATAAAAGTAAATGTATATCAGTTGCTGTGTTTATTACCAAGGGATTGATTTAGGAAGGTTATATCTTTTATTAGCTTCCAGTTTGCCTTCAGCTTTCATTAGATACTGAGAAAGGATTGTTGGAGGGAGGCAGGCAGTCTTGCACTCAGAAGCAGTGTGTGCTGCTGCTAGAGGGCTTTTATGACCTCCGGACATCGTGGCCTGGGGCAATGTCTGATCAAGATCAGAAGAGTAAGCCCTGTGGTATTTCAAGGGGTTTGTAACAATCAGTGTCGTTACAAAGCTGTGTTAAGACTAGTTTTGGTTATTTGTTTTTGAATGTAGTATTGAGTCCCTCCCTCTTTTCCTAAATTCCTCTCTACCTGCAAGTTATCAAAAACACTTATACAATCTTCCAGCTCTACAGGCTGTGGTACAATGGACTAAGACCTAATTAAATCCTTTAAGAAAGAGATAAGCTGAGTATTCTTAAATTAACTTGCCTCCAGTGATTTTGGTGTATGTACAAGTTGACGCAAATGTTGAATAATTTTTTCACCACTCTTTTAAGTAAAGGGGGAGAGTTGGTGATCTTGAAGGGAGAATCTGCTTTCATTTGCAATGTGAACATCTTGGGCTGGGTAGGATACAGCATTTTAGGAAATGCTTTATAAATTTTCCTTGGTCAATTTCTTTTTATTGGGCTTGTTTTTTAGAGCTTTTTATTTGCAGTTAGTGGTCTGTTACACTTGAAAGCAGCAGAGTACTTTTGAAGGATTCTGTATAAATATTTACTTAAATGCATACTGCATCTCTCGTGATCATCATAAAATTGTTTAAATTTCTCTCTGATGACAGTCTTCTCTGCGGAGAAAACCGGTTGCTCTGCATCACGTGATGCTATTTTTTTGAAATATGCTGAGGATGCTCAGGTTTGAGGATTTTGTTTTTGTTGTGTTTTTAATTAAAATGGGACTGGGGGTGGAGGATCAGTTAAGTGTCCTCCAAAGAAAACTTGGGATTTGATTTCTAGGCAAATGAATAATAAGAATTAGGCTTCCATTTGAAAGCTTTGTGGCAAACTGTTTTGTTTTTTTTGGTTTTATTTTTCCTTGATATCTGCTTTTATTTTTAACTGGTCAATCTGTTTGTCCCCACATGCTGTGGTATTATTGAGCCAACACATAGCATTTGCTTCTCAACTAAGCAGTGAAGTAATGTCAAAGAAGGTAGTGTCACCTAGAAGTAGAGATATTTTGTTCCAGCAGTGGGGAAAATTAATGTTAAACCTTCATAGTAGTTGCCTAAGGGACAGAATTTGATCTTGCTAAGAAAGGTCTGTTTTCTGCTTAATCACTTGATGTAATTACTTGAAGTTTGTCAATTGGATAAAAAGGGAGTATTCCATTGTTATCCTAAATATAATAGTGAAATGTTTATTTTACCAGCAATAAAGAATTAATTTTAAAAATACCTTATTATGCATTAAAATTTTGGCGGCTTCTCAGTAATATATTCCAATGTCCAGCACACAGTACAAAGTAATAGATGGTGAGTAAATAGTGAATCTATTCTGTCCATTTCTTTTACCAATTCTGATTACACCTGGAGGCCCACATGTACTTTATCCTGAAAGCTCAGCTATTCTAACACATGTTGTATAGAAAGCCCTTTTGAGAATTTCTCCACTGATAAGGGGTAACTTTTATTTATGTTTTCTGTGTCCAGCTATATTTCTTGACTTTGTAGAAATACCCTATGGCTTGAAGGAGATGAACAGCAGGGAGTTCATTATCTGGGCATCTCTATAGATTACCATTTTTATGCATGCTCATTGTTTCACTGGAGAAGGCTTATTACTGGATGGGATACTGCCTTTTGAATATGTTACACAAAATTAAATAGTTTTGGATTGAAGTAGTAGCCTTATATTTAAATATGACAAGAAAGCAGTAGACTATAATGTAATCTAAGTCTCTAAAAATCAGTGTGTTTAGATGCCTTCTTGAAAGTTTCATCAGTGAAAGACCTAAAAAAAAAAAAAAAAAACAAAACAATTAATATGAAAAATAACTATATTCCCTGGAAGGGGAAACATTAAAGTTCAGAATTTGGAGAGATATATAATCATCTTTTTTTAATTCATCTTGCATCTTCTGTGTTTTGAAGTTCTGTCCATTATGATAATTCTAGTAGCTGGGGTTTTTTTTTGTTTGCTTACTCTTTTGTGTGCGATGAAGAGCTGCTAATACAAAAGTCATGGTGTTGACATGAATGTGCTTCTTTAAATCTCTAAAATATTAGGAAACTGAATAATCCATTAGATGTTTTCAGAGTACTTTTTTCTTTTTTCAGAGTAATTCATGTATGGTGCTTGTACAGTTCAAAAGCCTATTGATACAGGGAGACCCAGAGTGCAGAAACTCAAGTCCTTAATTAGAATGCTGCTATTTTTAAATAAAAACTTCCTCAATTACAGTAAATTAAGTAATTTTTGAGACCACTTCTTTTTTAACTTTTAGATATAAAGCAATTGGTGTACTCTAATTCACATAGATGAGAGTTTAAAATAATAAAAAGTCTGTCATGCTATTCAACCAGATGAGCTTTGAGATAAGTGTGTAATGCTTGAGGATTTAGTGAGTTTTTAGCCCTTTTTTGCATAAAGAAGCATTGTTGGCATGTAATCAAAATGATGATGACTGTCTGGGAAACATGCTTTCAAGGGTTACTTCCACAAATGAGTCATAAGTAAAAGCTCTTCATCTAGCACAGAACACATTAAGCTGGAAGAACAAACACAAAGCTTGTTGGTAGATCAAAGAAAATACAAGCATTAAAGATACTCTTAGAAGATCAGTTGGTCTAAATATCAGAATTGCAGTAATGTCTTTCTGTCTTAGTCTCCTCTGATTTATCACTTTCATGTATACCTTGATTATTTTAGCTGCTGGCATGGTTTCCTTCAAAAAGCTGCTCATTTAGAGCAAAGCGTTAGCAGTCGTAGGAGAACTGAGTTCATGTTCTAATGGGAATAAAATTTTTAGCCAGTTCTCTAGTACCTTGTTCAGCTAACTCTAGAAAAGTAAATCAAACATTGAGGACTGCATCTGGTATGTATAAAACATACTTGTGTGTACCTGTCTATTCCTCTAGAGGTAGAGAGATAAGGCATATGATAGCTGCAGAAAGTGAGATAATATCTTCCTGTGTACTGAGTGTATTTTTACAGATCATTTACAGCATAAATTCTTGTATAATTGCTATCTTAAAATATTTCAAATGTAGAGACTTCTAGATTACATAGTGACCATCTATGGCCTAAAGACTGAATCAGATTTGTCGACCATTCTGACTTTTTTCTTCTTTACTTTAAAATTGAGCTTCTTTTAAATAGATCGGGAGTGAATGAGATCAATTTTCCTTGCAGCCCCTTCTGTAAGCCTTTTTCACTTTTCATTTGACTGAAAGGAGCTCCACTCTACAAGCACAACGGTCCACCATGTAAACACTTCTGTATCTTGTGGTGTTCTGGTGATACCCATGTGTAACTAGCAATGCAGCTGCTTTCTGCATGTGTCTTGGGCTAGTTTCCAGCCCCTTAGTCAGGGACAAATGTCCTGTGTAAGAGGACAATTTACTCTGTAAGTAAACAAATAAGCTTTGTTGATTACAGCTGCCCTTCTGGTCACGCAGAAGACGAAGGCTCAGGCTTGAAGTTTAAATGTGCCTCTGAGGGGTCTCTGTGTCTGTCTTGGCTAAAGCTGAGCAGTCAGTCACTCTACTAACAAGGGAACCTTTTCCTAATTAAGGAAAATGTGATGTTCTGTCATAGGGAAATCTGTGGCAAATAGACTGAAGTCAAATATAATAAATTGGCTTTTTATCTTCAAATAAGTTGGAATTAAGTTACTAAAGAGTTTATATATAGCAATGAAAGAAATCTTGATCAGTGACTTAGAGCTGTAGTAGAGATCTAGCAGGAGGAAAAAGCACGGGTCATTAAAAAGGGTATTTAAATAATAAGGTAGTAATATTTTTTATGTTTTTACTCATATCTTTATACATAAAAGCAATTTGTTATTACAAATCAACTCATTCTAGTTTTGCATAAAATATCTTCCCCTTGTCACAGAAAGGAAGACTGGAACATATAAATCATTGGAAACTTTCAAAAGGCATTGTTTTGGGAAGGGCTACATGTTGTACCAACAAAGTCACTGCTGGATGCAAAATTGAATGGGTCACAAGTGTGTTGCATTCAAAATATTATCTATAAAATTTGAAATTAATATCAGTTTCTGCTTCTGTTACCATGTGCTAATTAGCATAAAAGAAACTTTACCCTAAGAGCAGTGAGGTAATTAACACAAAATTCAAACCCAGAAAACATTTCCAAATCTAAAAAGACTCTAAATGAAAATGACTGTTGAGAAAGCACTGAGGCAGGAATGATATATATTTTCTGGTATCTACTTGCCAGGCATCTACTTTAGGCCAAATTGCAGGGAGGGGGAGAAGATCATTTGCTGGGCAAGGCAGACCTTTGAATCACTCCACATGGCTATTACCACAAGAAAAAAAATAAAAAACATTATTTCAGATTGCTGTAGTAAAAATGCTTATAAAATGCTGCTTCCCTTCTGGAAGCCCTTTGTTATAAAGTGACAATTTTGGAAATCATGCTACAGTGTGTTGTCATTTCTAATGCACAGCTATTAGCCACAATGTTGTGTTAGATTATGAGATTTTGATCTCTTCAGATCATCTGACAAAGCTTTCCCTAAAGCCTCCCAAAAGTTGTATGTAAAATACTTTTTCAACCTTTTTCAGAGTTGGGAATATTTTTGTGACCCTAATCTGGTGGAGTGCATTTTACCTTTTAGCATGTGTCAGGTGGATGGAGAAATTTATGAAGTCAGAGGATCAGAGAAGATGGATGGCTTTTAAGGATGTGTAGTACAAAGGATGAGATGCATAGTAAATGACATAAAAAATGTCTTTGCCTGCACTTGATCTGCACCAAGGTCCTTAACTTCACTAGGAAGAGCAAGTCACTAGCTACTGATTTGTTGATTGCTTGATTGATTTGAAAAACTAGCCCAATAGCTACACTTTTTAGAACCTATTTGTAACTTTCTCCAATGTTAGTGACAGAACTGCTTATGAAGCCTTCAGGTGTGGGGAACTTTCTTATTCGTAGTATGCCATTTTAAAGGTAACCTCAGCAAATATCCAGTATGCAGTTCCAATGATTAGCTTTAAATATAGAAAATTTCAAAATAAATCAATATAATGTTGCATCAGCATTTCAAAGTGTCCTCATGATTACCAGTGCCACTGAGGGGAGAATAAAGTTTGGAGGAGGTAATTAGAATGACCTTGCATTACTGAGCTGGTGAGCGGTACTGGATTCTGTCCACAAGTAATGGAGTTTTTCATAAGATGCTGCTTATCAACAGCTTGTGCATGCAGATATCAATGAAAGTTAATGTGAATACCTACACGTGAATGTAAATTGCAAACCAAGTGCACCTTATATTTTCCAAAAGCATTACAGTTTTCGCTGATCTAATTTAAGAAGTATTTGTTCTCATTCTTATTAACTGAAAGTTTTTAGCAAACTAAAAATTATTTCTAGAATATTCCTTAATTACTGATATATTTTTATGGTGACAGTGGTTTGCACCAGACTGTCTACCTTCACTAACAAGAACAGAACAGTTAACAGTATTACCAGTTAAAGTATTCACAGTTAATACGATGTTTGCAGATACACTGCAGCGGTATGTGTTTAGTTTAATAATGGTTTATAATTTACCTGAAAACCTAATATCTAGTGTAGTTCTGAAGAAGTTATCTTTAAAATACATTATTTATTAATACACATAATTGCCAGATGTTTGTTTCTTGGCGTTTTGGTTTTAGAGCTAAGAATTGTGTCTTAAGACAAATATTAGAAAAGTAGAATACTGAATGCTGACAGTCTTCTCAAACAGATGTAAAGGAACAGTGATTTTCTTTGAACGTCAAGCTGTGTTCTCTTTTTCCAGTATTTCTGCCACTGACCCCTACTGTAATTATGGTAAACAAGGCCAAACTCACTGTAAGATGGTCTACTTAGAATAATCTGGGTTGTCTTTTAGCAGCCTCGGAACAGAAATCTTTAACTTTTGTGACTGCGTAATTACTGCATCAACTGTGGAAGTGAGAGATCATCAATGCACTGCCTATTATATGCTTCTATAGTACAGTTGTTTAGATCCATGAGCTTTCAATATTTTGTATGTGGTCCAATAAGCTCTTTCTGAGGTGATGGAGATCCATGTATACCAAATAACATTAAAATACTATACCAGTGGAAAAACAAAAAAAAAAAAAACGCAAAAGAACAGGAGTTACCAAGAACATAAAGTAGCCTCAGGGTGCGAAAAGCTAATTGTCAAGTAGAGGGGAAAAGGTCTCAGGAGACAAAGATGTTGCTAAAGGTAGGATTTTCACCCCAAGTATGGAATTCTATGGAGGGTTTACGTGAAAAGCTGGCAATTAGGGCACTGTTAACAGTTTCCCTGCTTATCAAAACATTAAACTGCAAGGATTTCTTTACGAAGGATTTCTTTGCTGTGTGAGGATGACAATCAGTTGTAATGTCCAATTTTAACCAAGTTCCTCTGGTGCAATTAAAACCCAAAAATATACCCTAGGTTCTTTGCCTAACAAGCTAAGCTAAATATGAAGCCTACTGAAATATGAGGCTCCTGTCACACAGTGATTTTTATCCTGTGCTGCTACAGTTTACACGGAAGGGAATAGATTAACAAACAGCTAGATTTTCTTTTGCAAATATTGAAAAAATGTCTCATTTTGACAGTCTTCTGATTTTATGCTGAATGAAATGTTGACTTGAAATTTATTATCCATTTTAAAAGATTTAAAGGCTTACTGGAAAAAAAAGTCCAAACAAACATATCCCACATACTATAGAATTAAATGTGTCACTTTCAGATAAAATGAAAAGTAATATGTGGGTATTTGGTATTTGAACTCTTACAAGTTCCATTACACATCCACTGGAGTTATCTTTGTTTCATCTATCTTACTGGTCAATGGCTGTGCTGAACAGGAAAATGTATCATTTGTACATCTGATCTAAAACCGATTTATGAGGAGGGGGATGTTTACAATACAATCAAGACCTTTTTTCAAAGTTGTCGAGAAAATATTGTGAATGTGTTTTTGACCCTTTAAGTGCGCATGTCTAGGCTTTCAAGTGATGTATAGAGCAATCTGTTTCTTGGCCCTTATGGTAAACAAGGAGGCATTATGGTTTGGCAGGGCAGTGACTTTATGCAGATCAAGATCATCTCAAATAATAGTAGAATCTGAAGAGGAGCCACTCCTTTTAGCAGTTATCGTCTCTTCACTGTGAATTGTCATAATTTTTATATTTATTCTTTTAGTTGGTGTTGCCCAGTGCTAGATAGCATCAACTTACATGATCAGGGAGGCTCAACCAGCAAAATGGTGCTTAAATGGCTTCAATTGAGATTGAACCCCTGTTGAAATGTTCCTGGGTATATCTGCCTGCTTCCAGATTTGTTCTGTTGGGCACTACAAAAACACTAGATTCAGACTTATGTAAAGTCTAGTGGATTAATGCGGAGATTTGTGATGAAAGAAATGTCAGCATTTAAATATGCTTGATTTAAATAGTTAGGTTTTTGTAGAAGACATGAACAAAGGATAATTCCCCAAAACAACATATTTTTTTTTTTTCACTTTAGACTTCTAATTTACTCAAATATGAGAAACTAAAAATGTTAGTTGTTTCTCCTATCTGTATGTAGCTTTTCCTTAAAGCTGAGTTGGAAGCAAAACTGTGACTGAAATTTGAACTGAGTTTCTTTAAAATCATTTTCTTTAAAATGGTTTTAAATATCCAGGCTGCCTGGGGTTCTAGTGCCTGAAGGGCACTATAATAGGATATATGGGTATTACTCAGTGGGAGGAAAGTTGCAAATCAGATACCTGTACCTGTAACAAGAGAGAAATGTTTTAACCTATTATACTGTAAAGCAAGTATTATAAAGATTGTTAGTAGAAATACAACAAAAATTTCTTCCAGTTGTTTTGTACTTCAAATTTTTTTTTTAATTATATTTTCTTCTAGATTACTAATTTGTTTGAATTAGTCTTTCCCTTTAAAATCAGAAAAACATTTATCCTGATATTTAAGCTTTAAAAATCATCTATGTTCTGTGCTTGTGCACTCCCATGTTCATGTTTATTACACAAGATTAAATGAGTGCATCCTTCTGTAATATAGCTTGACATATTCAAGGATTTTCAACAATTGTTTCACTCAACTATACTTTGAACCATGTCTTGCAATGCGGCATATTCAAACAGGCGTGAGAAGAAATGTTTTCCAGAACAATTCAAAACTACATTTAGATGAGAAAACTAAGTGGTATAATATAGTGCAATGTTGTTTCTCATGGGAGTGGAGTTCTTTTCTGTATCAGTTGAAGTGTTCTGGGAATCTAAGGTTAACTATGTACACCAGTAGAAATGATTCAAGGAGCAATGAGGCACATGTTCATAAATAATTGCTGTTGCAGTTTTAAATTATTTTACAAAAAATTCTCTAAGGAGTTGTATTGCTCTTCATAGTTCTAATGTTGAAGTGATCCTTTCTGTGGAAAGACTTATAAGTATAGATAAATTAAGCCTTTCCTTTGTATTTCTGGCTTGTTTCAGGTACAAGGTTTCAACTTTTTTATTAATTGTCTCAAAAGATTCCAAGCTTGCATGAAAAATAACAAAGTATTAGAATTTATTACTTTGTATAGTATCTTAGTTTTCTCTTTCTTGCATTTATTCTTTCTTCTTTTTTATGTGCAGTAAACCTTGAAAAAACGTGACCTTTAAGTAGATGAGGAGGCAAAGTGCTAATTCTAGGATTCTGCAAGTTCTTTGTGAAGGCTGTTAGGGATACAGTAGGAACTGGCAAAAAAAACCTTCCAATGAATTGAAAAAGCATTATATCAGAGCAATCTTGCAGAAGAATCTGTGTAAAGAAGCTATGTAAAGAATCATAGCTCTTCTAGCAGAGACTGGCTTTCTATTCCAACAAATCAATTATTTTCTCTGCCCACAGCTGTCTAATGGCTAGAGATGGATATGGCAGATTATTTTGAAAAGAAGGAAAAATAATGATAAAGATTTATTCAGGCTCTTTCACTGTGTAGCAACTCTACCACTGATCTTCCATCCATGACAGGTCAGAAGTCACTGAAGTCTTTGGTTTCTCCAGTTCACTTTTTTACTCCTGAGGGGACTTCAGATTATACAACTACAGATTGCTACTTGGGGGATATTACTCCAAGACTTATGGTGGATATCTCAACCCAACCCAGAGATTTCCACTTAAATCTTTCAGCTATGCAGCAGCCTTGTTTTTTGAGAACCTCTGGGATTTACAGAAGGATAATCTTCCCTGTCAGAGAAATTGCATAGAAAAAAACAAAACATGGGATGTGAAAAAATTCAGTATTTCATATCCAGTGATTAGGATTTTCAGAAGTTCTCTCCTCTGACACCAAAGCAGACTCAACATACCAGAAATCAATTATCACACAAGCTAGAATAGTTTTGAAAATATATACAAAACTTGCAGGACCATATCATGTCTTAGAATTTGTGATACTTTTCAAAACAAGGTAAACTTGGGAATTCTCTTCATCGAAAGGCTCTCCTTATGTGATTCACTGAATAGATGGTACAGATTTTCACATCACTTTCTTAGAATTTAAATGGATTTAAAAACTGATCCCATTAAATTTGACTAAAATATGTTTTGTGTTAGGCTTGTTAAAGAACCGGTAAGTAGGACCATGGAGGTGTTACTGAATTCTACGTATTCAAAGTGAGAACAGTCAACATCTAAATTATTGAGCCGTCATGTTAAATGAAGCTGAATATTTTTAAGTGATTCACATGCAGATTGTTAAAAAAGACACAGAGTCTGCATTATCAAACAGGGCTCATTACTTTTCAAAATTAAGGGAACAATAAGACCTAATTTTTGGAACTTGGCTGTGCAGAAAGTGTGGCTGGCTAATTCTCTTTTACTGACAATAGAATAAGTTCTGTGGAAACATCTGTTAAGGAGCATTTTCATGATTTTCATATATTCAATCATTCATAATTTCATTAGTCATTAATCTACGTGGATATAGTTTAGTATTACTGCAATAAGTAAAAGCATAATTTTTTGGAGAATAAAACTTCTAAGCACCTTGTTGATTGTTCTTTTTGATGAGGAACTAAGTAGTTAATAATGCTGGCAAGGCTTTAAGTATGTAGGTAAAACAGGCTCACTGCATAGAGCTGAATGCAGTTCTTTCCATCTTTGAGCTATTGTGCCAGACTTTCTGCAGAGCAGCTTTTATATTTAAGGATTTTCTCAATGTGAAGACTGAGTCTAAAAATAAAGAATTTTCATGAAGTAACACAAGCACCAAAAATATTTTAATAAAGGAGGGTTGCTGGTGATGTATACTTGTTCATACAAGTTGCTTCCAACTTCTGCCTATAAGAGAATAGGGGTCACTTTATTGCTGTAACAATATAAAACTCTTCTGTACCACATATCATCAACAGGAGGAGAAGGGACAGGGAGAAGTCTTAAATTGGAAAGAAAAAAAATAATGGAAGTTATCTGAAATTATGCTAAACAGAGGTCTGCCTCAGTGTCTGTGGTAATGAATATTTTCAGCAAATGTGGAGTGATCTAGACATACAACATTATTTCCTAAAACTGTCATTCTTGTAACTGCTGGGCTTGGTGTTTGCAGTATTTCAAATGCAGCTGTATGAAGGCTTTTTCTTTTTTTTTTTTTTCTCCTCCCCAATTCTTCATTTTCTCTAGCCAAATATAATAAATACTGTTTCACCTTAAAGATGAGTATATAATAGTAATCTGGTTTTAGAGCGTTGGATCTGTGTGTACCCCTGTGGATGCAGACACATGATCAAACAGTAATAGCCTAATGAGCTGCAGCATTTAGCCTGCTGTGGTAGATGTTGTGGATGTGCCTGAGAGAGGTTTCTGTTGGCCGGAAAAGTGAATTTCAGAATACATTTGGTCAGAAATGTCTGATAAGTTTGAACTAGCAGAGTTGTTGTTATGCTGTGAAACAAATGGTGTTTGATTTGGTTCTTGTGCTTTGCTATCAGTCTTGCTTTGAGCAAATCACTTCCACTCTGTGTTTGTTTGGCTCTGTAAAACACCACTACTGTCTACTTCCTTTGAAGTCTGACAAATTTGAGGCAATACAAGGTTTTCTGTGAAGTTTTAACCTCTGTCTGGAGTTTTTGCTATCAAATCCCCCTTTTCCTACTTGGTTATATGCAGCCTGCTCTTTTAGGGAGATTGGGGATGTTCCCCAAAGTGCTACATGGCAATACCGAAATTCAACGTGAAGTTCTCAAAACACGAGGAAAGGGGTTTTTTTTAAATACATTAGTAAGCAGGGACTTTCCTTCCAGGGAATTAATTATTCTGGGAACGTGTATGGTGTTAGTATCAAGGGGATACTAGCAATTGCTCACAAAGTAAATGTGATTTTGGGGACTGTTTCAGCCACCAGAACAGATACTAGTGTCAAGTAACGGCAGTAAGTTAAATGACAGCCTATAAGCATATTTGGGGGAAAAAATTGTGAGATTCCAAGTTGGGATCATGTCTACAATTTTTTTTTCATGTTGAAAATTTATTGTACTAAGAAACTGCTCTTACTTTATGATTGCTTTGTGCCAGGGTTTCCCCACCATGTGTGTGTACAAACATGTATGCAAAAATGTGCCTATTCTGAATTTAATATTTAAATCCTCTATTTGGGGTAATGTAGTCTTGTTTTGCTGCAAAATTTCACTCCCAAAAAAGTAGAAGCATTATTTTACACCTAGAAAAGGCCAAATTTAGTTTCTCATTGTGATATCACTCATTATTCCCTTAATACATGGCTCTCTGATGAATTATGGTGCATTTGAAGAATAGGAGCATTGACTGAACTAGGGCCTTGGAATGGCTGAGACTTGGTTTATTCCCTGCTTTGGTACTGATTTAAAGCCCACATGTATAACCTGAAATATAATCAAATTACTCATGAGATCTCTGCTCCTACCCTCTGAGAGCATTTGTACTTTTGAAATGAAGTGCTGTAATGCATAAGCATTTCTTTCTAGTACATGCAAGACAAGCTTATTCACAGCTTTGTATGTGACTCTGTCGACTTTCAGAAAGAATTCTCAGGGCTAGCTGTAGAGTCTGTGACATTCAAAGGAGATGGGGTATTTTCCTTTATGATGAAGCACATCAGTATTTAGTGTAGGGAAAATCAGCTATTTCGTGATGTGTAAGAAATGTTCATTTGTTTACTGCTTTGTTAGCCTCAATTTACGTACAGCAAAATTATCAGGGTAAATTAGATATATTGGTTGTAGCTCAGGAAAACCAAGCAGTAAAACAATTGTATATACTCTTTACCTGTGAAATTGCCTGTAATGTGCTTTCTGTTAGCAGAAATTAAGAGCCACAAGAAGTAAGTTATTGCTGATATTTAAGCCTTGGCTTTCTGTGAGATTTGGTCTCAGTTGATGGCACGCAGAAAAAAATGGTTCACCTGAGCAAGCCACAGCTCAGCCTTGTCCTCCAGCTGGGTGGGATAATATGTTCCAAGGCCACAGTTCAGCAGCAGACTGAATCTGGCTTTAGGGCTCCCACTTCCAATCAAGAATGTTGCAGCTACATGATGGTAAGCAATGATCCGGTACAAACATATTCTGCTACCTCAACAGTTTTCTGGGAATTTTGACAAGTCAACATTATTGTCAGGCTTTATGCCAGATTGACTATTATCTGTTCTACTGTGGCTGTCATGTAACCAGTGCAGAGCATAAAGCTATCACAGAGGCTACATTGTCTGCACCATCTAATTTGAGGGGAAAATGCGATTGTGTTCTCATGTCTAATACAAATCAAATCTGCATTGCAGTGCACAGCTCCAGTATTAATGGTTATGGAACTATAGCTTGAGAACACACTTTTTTGGCTGTTATCTCCTGGCTAGGAGTGGGATAAACATATATCTTTGCAAAAGACCTTCAGCACTTCAGGCACATGCATACGTACATGGTGTGAAAGCATGGGGATAGCACATTCTGGAAATCTAAGTGGGACAGAGTGGTGTCTTGGGTTCATTATAATTAATTGCCTTTTAACCTGCTGTATTCATCACACCACTCCACTTAACATACATGTCACATGCATAAAGGCACAAAAAAGGTGGGTAAACATAAGAATGAAAATAAGTCATTTATTTCAGTAGAGTTTAGGAATTAATATCCTGCAACTGTTGGGGTCCTCTGTTACTAATGAACTATTGGGAAAAGACAACTTTTATGTTGCAGCAGAATATTTTTTATATTAATGTTGCATGAAAATACTTGGATAATACCATAAAAATCAGTACATGGAAAATGCTTTCCTTTGGCTGTAATTTATTATGCTTGATCTGAAGGACAGTATGCTTTCCCTTCTGTTTACACTCTATTTGTTTCTGATTGTGTTGCTGACAACATTACAGCTGTAATGCAGTGTTGTGTTTTCTGTCTGAAGTGATACATACCTGTTAAACATGTCATGCTAAGAAATTTCTAAAGTATTGAATTGGGTCAAACATTAACTGCCTAGATTTTCTCGGGTAGTGATGAAATTTACAGTGCAATATAAGTTACTGAATGGTGAAGACCTTTGCTCCAGAATTTGTGTACAAAGAGGGTAATAGTGATGATTGACAAAATCCTGTAAAGCAGATTTGCTGCAGCAAATGTGTATGGCAAGGCCATGATTTTAATATTCTTGAAAAATGTTCTATGGAAAATGCTATTAAAATCTAGATTTATAATTTCTCAAGTACCACATCATTGTAGGCAGTGATGTCCAGATTTTGGAGAAGGTGAAGAGCTTTATTTTCTCCATCTCTCCCTAGCAATTCTGAGACATTAGATATGCTTTCAGATTTAACAACATCATATCCCCAAGCCCCCCCTCCTCTTTTTTTTTTTTGTTTTTTTTT
>VYXF01006601.1:0-64613 GCA_013397295.1 Polioptila caerulea | reverse complement strand
TATTTTTATTTGGGGGACAGGGATATTAGAAGAATGGCAGCAAATGGGGAATTGATCAGTTATGAGACCTCTTGAATGGCCAGTGGGAATTATAGAGACTGGTTTCTGCAGGCTTCTAGCAGTCATTTTCAGTATCTTGCTGTTCTTGCCTTGAATTCTCCTAGACTTCAACAGGAACAATACATCTAAATACTATAAAATAGTATGATAAGCAGGCATAAAATGCACTTGCATACACCCATGCAATACACACATACACTATATATAAATTAAATATTTATTTATTATATATATTGTACAATATAGATAATAAATATATAATATTTATAATAATATATAATATTATTATTAGATCACTATATAATATAATTATTCTATTATATATTATTATATACTATATAATAATATTTATTATAATACTATATAATATATTATTATATATATTTATTATAAACTATATTAATTTATTTTCCTTCCTTGTTTGGGACTCCATTGCTATCCTCTTGTATGTGTTTTAGCACTGGCAGTCATGCAAGTTGTAAAAATCACTATACTTCTTTTTTCTCACACCCCCAAAATTTATTTAGTTGTTATTTATAATAATTAAATACCAGCTGCATTCTGGTTGACCCATTTTAACCAAAATTCATATATTATGCGTAACAGTGTTTTGGCAGAAAAAGAAAACAGTTCATACTTTTATATGACAGATCTAGTTATTTTCAGTCATTAAAAAATTGGAAAGATATCTGTATCCCTGCTGTGCATTTGGAATAGAAACTTTTATTTTGACTGAAAGGCACAAGATTAGTACATGTATTTCTGATTTCCCTAGTGTATTTTGTGGAGTGCAAATTATGCCAAATTACAGACTATTCTGGGTTGGAAGGGAGCCATTGAGTCCAACTCAAGTGAATGGCCTGTACAAGGTTTGACTCCACGTAGCCTGGGCATTATTGGCACCATGCTCTGACCAACTGAGCTAATCTCAGGATCAAAGCAAGAGTCATCTCTAAAACTGATGATGTTAAGGTTTCATGATGAAGTATGAAAGCTCCCAAAAACTGTATTGTTAAGTTGAGTTTAACTTAAATATTATTTTTCTTTCCCATTTTTATTGGTGTTATGAGTAGTTGATTTTTTTAGTGACAAACTGTGAATGAAGCAGGAATTGATTTTCAGAAACCCGTTGTGAGGCAACACTTTCAGTGGTGGGTGGGTTTTTTTAATATATATTAACAAAAACATTTTCTACCAAAGTTATATGCATAGAACTCTAGGATTACTTTTTTCATGCCAATGCCTCATTCCAAAGCCAGAGTAGAGAAAACTTAGTTTGACAGCTATTAAGAAATATGTTTATGGTAAATTTGGGACTTAACTATACTTATAACTATATAACTATACTTAACTATATGGTAAATTTGGGACTTAACTATACCCTTCAATAAGTAATCTTGAGTACTTTGCAAAATGGATAATATTCTTAGTTGGAAACAGGAGATAAATACACTATTAAAAGAGGAAAAAATACTTCCATTAACCCAAAGGTAATAAATTCAGAACTATTTGTATTTATTTAAGATAAAAATACATGGAAAAATCATGGACACAAGTGTTTGAAAATAACAGTAACCCTTATTTTGTCCATTTCTTTGTTGTGATATCACTAGAGCAAGCAAACATGAATGTCTCATGTTTGCATTAATGAAAGAAAATATTATCAGGAGAAATTAAATATATGACGAAGCAGCCTGTATCAATGAATCTTGCTTGCTGGTTCTAACAGTATTTGCTCTGAACTTTGAGGTTCAGTGATATTCAATATAATGAAGCTATTTGCTTCATCTTTTTCAGCATAAATCAGTGGAGAAAACAGGAAGACTTTGATGTATTGCAAGCATATCTGCATCTATCTACCAGCAACCTTTATAGTCTTATCCCATTGTACCTGTTTCAAACAAGTTCTAATATAACCAAGATAAAAATGTATTTTGCATGTACATGTATAATTCATTTCTGTAGTAGACAGATACCAGCATTCTTAGCTGAGTTTTAAACAGTAACCATGTTTAGATGTGGTGTTTAAAGGCATTTCAAATTTGCATCAATAGACTTTCTTACCCAATATATGCCTTCTGTAATTTCAGAACTTGAGCATCCTTAAACTTTTGACATTTTTGTGTGGAATTTTAAGCACATGATATTATTTACACTGTGGTTCAGCCTAATACATGCTATATTGGTAGGAACAGTATTATTGAAAACAATATTCCAGCTGAATCCTGTATAAGTAGCAGAGTGAACAGATGTGTAGTATTTTAATCAAATAATTTTCTTGTATGTTGTGCTATTTTTTTTTTTAGTGTTGAATAAACAGGAGTGGTGGGTATTTGAAATAACGCGTGTTCTAACTAAACTACTATTTTAGTCTTTACTCTTACCTTTGCTTCTTTACTAATAATGCTATCTTGACTGATTGTGCTTTTACATTTAAGACAAACAGGCCTTTTGTTTGGATACTAAATGTGCTCTGACATTTCTGCACTTTTAGGGTATTCTGCCTTCTACTGTCTGTGTGTTGTACAGTTGGTTTCTCTTTTGGAGCCTGAAAATACCACTCTTCAATATTTTTCTGTGTTCAAACTCACATCCTGTAATCGGACTTGATGCAAAAAGCCTTGGGTCTCTTGAGAGAAGCGTTGTGTGTGGCATTGCTCTGTTTGTCCTTATTGGTCAGTGTGTGTTTTCAAGGTCCTTACTTGTAAAGTGGCCTGTAATTCTTAATGCTGGAAGATATGTTGTTAGAGGTTGGTTTTTTTCATAAGAAAAATTCTCAGTTGTGACAATGCAGAGTGATGTAAATATTGACTAGAAGTCCAGCCTCACATAATTTCCAGGTGTGAGGATTATGATCTGAGCCATGTTAAAAATGAGAAGTTTTAAGACTATCAGTGGCTCAAAACAGAGGAGAAAAAGAGGTAAATACTTGAATGTCCCAATTACAATTGTAAAATGTATAATGCCTGAATATCTGATACTGGTAGTCAAGTCTGTGACTCTTAGCCCATTGTTTTCCCAGATTTTCTTTCAAATATACCTTTTAAGGATGTGTTTAAATACATGTGTATGTTCTGGTGTTTTGTTTATTTTTTTTGAGGAGGAGAGGGTTGTGGGTTTCGTTGTTGTGTTTTGGACTTTTTTCTTTTTTAATGCAGCTAGCTTTTTTTTCCTTAATTGGAGAGGTTTTTCAGTAAATGCTGACTCTTACATAGAAGTACTCCAAGCTGACAAAAGTGCTATTGTTTCCAAATTCTTGTTTTACCCTTGGGAAAATGTCTTCAGATTTGTTTTTCTATTATTGTATATATTAAACTTGATGCTGGTGTGAGTCAGATTAGTGCAAAGTGTGTTTGAAGATAGAGATTAATGTACTATATCCTCGCAGTTCAAGATGTTTTTAACAAATACACAGATAAGGCAGTTTTACTTCAGTTGTATTTGTTTCTCCTGAAAGAGTTGCATTTTAGTGCTATTTCTAACAAAGCTACATCTGCTTTATATTCAGAGTATTCAGAAATACCAGCAAAATTGCTTTTTGTAATCCTCTAAAATACTGATGCTTGTGCTAAACCCCAGTCTGTTTGTTTACTGGAGATTCATCAGGCCAGGTACAGATGCTGGTTCTACAAGATCTTCCCCAGAGTGGAGTTTTAATTAAAACAACTCTTTTTACCCCAGCTGTCAGTGCAACCCATATGAAAAGCAGAAAGCTTGTTTTTTAGGGAAGAGTTGAATGTTTAACTTGTTCTAAAGTCTATAACCACAAAATGAAGCATTGAATTTTCAACTTCTCTGAATTCTTTTCTCCCTTCCTAGTTAGTGCAAATTTTGTTTGCAGAAGTCACTCTGGAACTTTCTAAAGCTTGTTTTCTTCTCGTATGTTTCACAATGCACATTGATTTCATTCAAATGGAAAATATTTTTCAGGAAATTTAAGATTGTTTTAATCTACTTTACCTATAGCTGAAGTTGTATGGCACTTCCTATGACAATTTTTTTGGTTTTTTACCTTTTGCCCTATGGAGTAACATCCTAGATTCTAATTCTTATTGAGTCAAACCTTCCTTCAAGCTGGAAGATAGTTGAATATTGCATTAAAAATGCACCACAAAAAGTGGAAGATGGCTTGAGGGAAAAAGAAAACAAAAAAAGTTTCCTATATTATGCAAATTGAATTCTTATTTACCTGCTCTCATATTACTTCACGGAGAGACCATAGTTGAAATGTGTCTTGTGATCCAAACCAAACAGCTCTGGTTTAATCCCAGCTGGCAACAGAGCATCTCCCATCTGCTTGCCCATTCCTCTGCCTCCCCATGATGGGAGGGGGAATTTGGGTAGAATCAGAAGAGTAAAAGCGAGAAGTTGTGGGCTGGAATAACGACAGTTTAATAGGGAAAGCAAAATCTGCACACACAAGCAAAGCAGAACAAAGCATTCATTCCATCCTTCCCTTGGGCGGGCAAGTGTTCAGCCATCCCCAGAAAAGCAGGGCTTCACCATGCAGAACAATGACTTGGGAAGGCAAATGCCATCATTCCAAATGTTCCCCTTTCCTCCTTCTTTTGGACCTTTATATGCTGAGCATGAGGCCAGAGGGTATAAAAATTTCCCTTTGGTCAGGGGAAGTCAGTCATACTGTTTCTTTCCTCTCCCAGCTTCTTGTGTATCCTCAGTCTTCTCACTGATGGGATGATTAAAAAATCAGAAAAGATCTTGACACTGTGTAAGCACCTCTCAGTAATAACAGAAACATTTCTTTTTTATTAACACTGTTTTTAGGACAAGTCCAAAACACAGATCTGTCCTAGCTATTAGGATGAAAATTAGCTTCACCCCAGCTACAATCAGCATGTAAACCTAGATAGCCCAGATTCCTAAAATCCTTCATTTCCCAAGTCCTATCTGATTGTCTACTCCTCCTACTAAAGCTAGCCTTCTGTTTGCTCAGTTCCAGCATTTCCAGGCGAATTTGTCCTCAAAAATGTTTACCACTAAAGTGGATTACTGCAATGCTACCAACTGTGTTCCTGTCATATTTCAGCTGCTTTTATAGCGTTGTCTTCAATTTTCTCTATTCTAGAAGACATATGAGAAAATTTCTAGTTAGCACACCATAAATTATGTCCACTTCCAAAGTTCTGGACATTAGTTTCTGCTTCACCATCAGCTTTTATGCTTTGACTGTATACTGTGGGTATGCCTAATGCATTTTCTATTTTTTTTTTTTTTTTTGGAGGCATTTGTGTAGGGGTGGTGAGGTTAGTTAGAAAAATCCTCCTCCCAAATGTTTGATTCTATTCTACTCAAACTCATACCTGTCCTGCTGTATTAGCAATGGATCTGTAGCTCCTTTGTGTAAGTGCTTTTCCAGGAATCCTGCATGCCAGCTGTCTGCCTTTGGTCTTTTTACCAGAGATGAATGGGAGTTGTGTGTGTCATCTGTAAATGCTTTTCTACTCCTGTGCTTAGTTGCTATAGGGCAGTGAGTTGGCAGGTACCTTAAAAACCATGCTAAGCATATTTTCAGATTAATTATTTATTTTATTATTCCTGTCTATAATAGCTCTGCTGATCATGTCCTTATGAGTCCACAAGGCTAAATGCAAAGGAAGAAAGATGGCCAGGCAGAACTGCTGCAGCTGTTGCACTGTCCTAGACTGCCACAGAGCCACACCTTGTGCTCAGCACTATGTTTTAACATTGAACAGTGATCTAGTTCAAAATACCAAGCTTGGAGTTTTTGTTGGTTAGTTTTCATTTGAATATGCTGTAAGCTGGATACTGTGAAAAACTCGTGCAGCTGGAGCAAAAGAGAGAACAAAAAGGCTGCAACATTGAAGATTGGTTTGCAATATCTGAAAGCCAAAATATTGTAGAAAAACTGGTTTCCCCCTTTCTTTGGAAAAGGAAAAAGAGTGATGGACTGGACAGCACTCAGTGAAGTGAGATTTTGTTTTCCATCTTACTTGGCAAACCTACTCAATGTTTGATCCCTCCACGTGGTCATGGCCAGTGCCTCACCTTATTGACTGTGACACAATTGGCCTCAGCCTGGTACTCATAGTCCTAGAAAAGAGCATGATTGTTGTCATCTAGTATGAAGGTCTTCCTTTGTGCAGGGGGACACTGTTTTCAGTCCTTGCTTTCAGTATATGCTCTTCATTTGATAATTCACATAAAGAATAGGTTTGCAATCACAGTGCATGTGGCGGTTCCTTGAAAAATCCTGAAAACACAACTGAAAAAGAGCCCAAAGCTCCAAAACATGTGCAGCACTTATATTCCTACGTAAGTTTTCATGGATGGAACTTGAGATCCTACAGACCCCTGGTCACCCAAGAATGTCTGGAATTGTGCTCTCTGACATCTCCTAGGAAATACTGCAATAAGTTGTTCAGGCAGTACTTAGGTGCTCCCCCAGTTCCTCCTATAACTGACCAGTTTTGGACTTCTTCAAAATTAGAAAATTAATTTCCCATGCAGCATAACTGGATGCATTTATCTAATGTGTAGGAATTACTGTTTTTTATTCAAATTTATCCCTTTTAGTTTACTTTTTGGCTTGCTATGCTGAGAATCATTCCTTAAATGCTTAAGATCATTTGAAGAAAATATGTTTTGTTTTTTTGTTAGCTTTAAATTTGAAAAGAATATATTTTTCAGCTCTTCTGTGCTTGAATAGAATCAGTGTTCATACAATGCTTGTAAAACCATTTATGTAAATCAAATTGCAAGAAAATTACTGAATATTTTTTGTTAGGAAGCTTTTTTTCTGCCTTTTTTTTTTTTTTGGCTTTTTTCATAAGCAAATAACCTTTGTAATTTTTTTATTTTCAAAACAAGATTCAGACACGAGAGACATAAGGCAATGCACTTTCACCCACGCACTGCAGCAGGTTTAGCATGGTTCCTAAAGTGAGAATATAGCAGGGGTTATGAACCCTCTGAAGTACTGCCCAGTGTGTATTATTTCAGATTTTAAATAATGAAGTGTCCGGATTTAGGGCAATATTTGGGAGGAAAGACACAACGGTAGTTTAATTACTTATTAAAAACATTTTAAACTACCTGATTAATTCCCTTTATGAAGAAATTCTCTAAAATTATCTTTCACAGAACCAAAAATGCAGTAATTATTTACTGCAGATTCTAAAGTAATCACTAGAGAAGGTTCTTGAGTAGATGTTACGCTGCTTGATTATTCTTCACCTAAGCTTTTTTTAGCGCAGAATCTTCAAGATAGCTAAAGCATTGCCTTTGCTGTGACGACCAGACTCTGAATAGTGACACTGCAAACACCAAGGTCTAAGAGTCAATGTGATCATCTTTCTTCACTTCTGGATGTTCTTCTGATTCTTCTCTAGGGTAGCTTGAGAAAAAAAAAAAAAAAATTGGGCTAGAGTTCTTGAAAGCAGAGCTAGGAATGTGTGGCATTTTTAATGTGTTCGTGTTGTCTGGTGACTTCAGGGACCAATTTTACCCTCAGTATCCATTTTAATGTTATTATATTCATTATTGAAGAAGGATCTTTCCCTTTAGTCACAGGCAGAGACACATGCTGCAGTAATCCAATGCTGCAGTAGTCCAGATCCTATCCACATCTCTAAAACTCCTTAGAAATATTTTCACAGCACCTTCAGGGTCCTAGCCCTGCACTTTGTAAATTCCTGACAGCACGTTTAGCTAATTCCCTTACCACTCCTCAGGCAGGTAGGTGAGGGAAAACATGTTCAGGAGCTGCTCAGGGATCCTGCAGGCTAACCAGCAACCTAAGCACCAGAGCTAACTCTCAAGCTGTTCCTCAGTCGACGGTTCCTGTTCAGTTGGTGATGGGAGAAATTCAGTATCATAAATATTCAGTTTTTATTAAAAAGGAGGCAAAATGTTCTCAACAGCTGTGGAGAAGTTCAAATAGAAGACTGCAAAAGCTTCACTTTGACAGGTTAAAAACCCCAACTCTAAAGTAGCATATAATAAAGCCCATATTTTTTGAATGCAGTATTTATAATACGACATGTACCATAAGTGCATATGTATTAATATATTTTAGTCTTCCACTACTACAATCACCAAGTTGCATCATGTGTATATTTTAGAGACAAGATTTCACTTCAGAAGAACAATGAAGAGCTTTGAAAGGAATCTTTAGTACAGTTTAATAAGTATTCCACATTGGGATTATTTTAGAGATCCATCAGAAGTTATTGTATGAAATCCAGTTTGTTGTGTAAAGGTCTGTTGACCAGGAATTTTGAGGACAGAAAGGCAAAGTAACGTTTGGAGCTGTAAAACAAAGAGCTGCGTGCATACTGTTAGGCAGGTAAATTAGGTAATTTTGAAGCAATGTGTTCCTAAGGATTGGTTCTTTCTAGTTCTCTCTGGATATACAAATCACTACTAATGACATCTACATTTTTTTCTAATTTGTGACTTCACATAGCTTCAAACTGTTGGAGAAATTAATAATCAACTTGAAGAGTTTTTTTGCAGTTGGAACACACGTTATTTTGCACTCATTTTTTAGTTTGGTTCTGTTTCTCAACTACCTGCTTATGTTCATGGGTGGCTTAATGCAAAATTCCTTAAGTTCTTGTGTAGGGGAATTGGTCCCAGGTTGACTTTATTTTCTTCCTTACAGAGAAAATAGTGGATTTCATTTGCTGTGGCACAGTTTTGATGGGAAAATTTTGCTCATATGACTGCCTTTCCTAAAATTACCCTCAATCATTTTCAGGATTATAGAAAGGGACTTAAATCTTAGCAGTAGTGGGAAATGGAATCAGAAGTGCTGCATGAAAATTGTCATAGCATATGCTCATTAAAAGAATGTAACATGCATTTGTTGGGAGTGCGTTGAAATCAAACTGGTAGCTGCTGAATTCTGAAGGAATGTTGGAGGGTTCAGTTTCTATTAAAACTGTGTGGCATAGCAGAGCTGTCATCCAAGTGCTGGAAGACTGTACAGATTCACATGAACTAGGGACTGCATTACCTCCTTTGGTTCTGTCTGTGGGTTCAGGCCCACTTGAAGTACCTGGACACTCAACAGTGGTTGGTTTCATGTCTGCCACTGAAATAATTCCAGAAGTCTTTCACTGGGACATTGGGGGTTGGCACCAGCTCTAAAGTGGAATGCACGAAAGGAAAAGATGGGATGCTGGCTGCACCCAGCTCACTGTCAGGCTGTACTGGGACTGTAACTTGGTACAACTTTTACATGTGAGATTCATTTACAGGTCTGGATTTGTCTGTCTGTCAGGTGGAATGTTGTAGAATGAAAAACCTAAGCAAACACCAAAACCAAACCCAGCCCCAGTTTCTTCCCACCACTGACTCTCCCCCCCGCCTCCGAAAGCCAAAGTTTAGCAATTCCTACAGTTATCATCAAACTTGGATTCAAATATAAGCCTACAAAAGTGCAACTCCCCATCACCCTGAGCTCCCACATGGCAGATGTCTCCTTCCCTCACAGGACATGGGGACCACAAACACACCATCTCTTCTGAAGCTGAGGTTTCCTCTATTTACACATGCCTCATGTTGGAGGTGAATGTTTTTGTGTGTTTGAGTTGCCCCTACAATGCACATGCTGGTGGGGAAGCACCCAAGCCCTCTCATATGCAGGCAAGGGCGTGATGGGTGTACCTGTGTTTTGTTGCACTGGGTGTTGTTACTTCTGCTGGCTGCTGTGCCAGTGCCTGAAGGGAAAGCTGAATCTAAGTGGAGGTGACAAGGTCAGTGATTTCTGTCTTCGACTGAATTCAAACCAGGCTTTTTTCCTCTAAGAAGTAATTTTCTTCTTTGTCCCTACTATTACAAATAATTTTTTTTTTTTTTTTTTTTTTTTAGAAACAACTCCTTAGTGTAGTTTCCTGGTTGATATTTATATGACATCAAGGGCTATAGTCTTCTAAAACATAATTTTTGGGCAAATGAGCTGATAGGCAGTTCTGGATGATCTTTTCACATGCTCTTTATGCTCACATCCCTGCTACATCAGCTGCTGTTACCCAGACCATGCACATACCTCCATAGTGGAAAGTTTTGTGAATCTTATTATCCAAATGTCAGGAAACAGACTGAACTATAAAGAATAATAGCAAAGGTAAGTGAGAAAGGGTGCAGAGCAAGACCTCTGGTTTTTAGCAGTGGAGGTATTTTAGGCCGCCTTCTCTTTTTTTTGTTTGTTTTGTTTGGTTTTTTTTTACCATATTGTGCCCAAGACCCGAGTCATCTTTTGGTCTTGGTTTTGTATACTGCTATCTACCTTTGCAGAATTTTTTTTAACTTGCAATTTATTTAATTAATAATTCAATTAGCTCTAGCCATTTTTCTTACTTAGCCCTATTTGGTCACTTTGAAACTTTGTTTTATATGAAGTTGTAGTAAGTAAGACAACTGAAAGAATGCTTCTTGCTTTTCAAGGGGGCTTTGAGAATAAGCTCCTTCTTTTCAGTCTTCTAATAGGCTTTCAACCAGTTGTTTTTTTTATTTTAATAGAGAAAACCCTGCATTCTTTGTCAGAAAATAAAAAAAAAAGACAACTATGCATAATATTTATTTCATCAAAATGAAAAAATGTAGTGATTCTTAATATTGTTTTAAAAGTAATCTAGGGATTTTGGCATTTTGGCAGAGGTAGGAGAGGAGACAGTAAAAAGCTTGTGTAGAAACAAATGACTGAGTTAGGTTAGTTAATTTACCTCTCCAGTGGACCTTATTATTTAATGTTTATAATGTGTCAGAGTATTCTGAAGACTGAAGTCTTCAAGGTCTCAGCTGACATTTATCTCATTTCTATATACTTTCATGAAGGTACCTGTTTTTATGTTGCTGTCCTCTCTGTCAGGAAGAGGAAGGCAATGAACCCCAGATCTGCAGGTTTTCTCATAGAAAACTACTGAAATGTATAATAGGGCAGCCTGAGATGTTTGTTATGGTGAAGTTTCTGTTCACTTAAGAGCCTTCAGCAAGAAATGCTGCTGCATGGAAGGAGAGAGGACACCAGTGTCCTTTTTACACTCCCATTGGTCCTTAAGTTGTCATCTTCACCTGAGCTGAAATATTGGGTTGTCAAGTTTTATCTTTCTATGTTAATTTGAGCTGGAAAATGCTTTTAAAAATATTCTAGCAATTGCCCCTCTAGTGCCCCCTTTCCCCCCAACAACAACAAAAAGGGGATACCTTCACAAAATAATAAAATAATTAGCACTACATTAATTCATTGTAATTTGGGGAAATTCTGAGCTATTCTATTTAGTGAAATCATCTTTTTGAAGAGATCTAGTTAGTACTAGGAAGGAATGGAACAAGGTTAGGTATTGGCAAGGAAGTAAGAAATGAATAGCAGAATAAGAGTGGAAGGAGGAGGAAAAATTGACTTTTTTTTTGACAATCAAATTGCATGTATATGTTTAGTAACTTCCAGGGAGCTAAATTCAAACAAAGGAAGGTTCTGGTACTTATGTAGTAGAATTATCACAAGGCAGATTTGTGTGGTGTGAAGAAGAGATAAGGTGATTGAGGGGCTACTCAATTTTGATGTTTTTTGGCTTCTTTGGTCCTCTTCTTGTTTTCCTCATCAAAAAGACTGTAACAGATTTGCCTCAAAATTCTTCAGTTGTATCACTTGGTTTTGAAAAACAAAAAAGAAATCAAAACAAAAAAAAAAAAAAACCCAAAAAAAACAAAACCCCCCANGGTTCTGGTACTTATGTAGTAGAAATATCACAAGGCAGATTTGTGTGGTGTGAAGAAGAGGTAAGATAAGGTGATTGAGGGGCTACTCAATTTTGATGTTTTTTGGCTTCTTTGGTCCTCTTCTTGTTTTCCTCATCAAAAAGACTGTAACAGATTTGCCTCAAAATTCTTCAGTTGTATCACTTGGTTTTGAAAAACAAAAAAGAAATCAAAACAAAACCAAAAACCCCAAACAAAACCAAACCCCCCAAAAAACATAACAGAGTAGATATCATGTAAGTTATTCCCACTTAATCCAAAGCAAACCTTTCAAAGAGACAAATGGTGGCCAAGAAGATTTTTAAAGATCCCTTCTAGCCCTTATTTTTCTGTGTTTCTAAACATACTGTAGATTTCTCTGAAAAGACAACAAATGTAAGGATGGTCTGTAATGTTTGGTGAAAGGAAGATTAAATGTTTTCTTTTTATAAGATTAGGATAGAAGCTTAAAAGTAAGTGGATCTAAAAATTAGTTCAGTTCCATATACTACATATCTTCACCCTCTTCTCAATTCAGCAAACATTTGGAACATGGGTAAATTACCAACCATTTTACATAGTCTTTATGACTGAGTAACAGAAAGCTTATTAGTTCATACAAAATGTTTGAGAAATGATCAACCATTACACCTCTGTATGTGAAACGTGTGGGGAAGGGGAAGCTTTGAGGGAGGATGGATTTAATTTTTTCATTCATTTCTGTGTGGAGTTCAACAAATCTGTCTAACTCTGAAACAAGAAGACATTCTACAGTATTTTAAAATGTTGTTTAATTAGTGTATTTAAATAACAAGTCTCCTCTTCTCCCCACAGCTGAATATTTCTTGAAATAGGCTGGAGTGTCCTTATTTTGTTCAGAAATGTATGAAGGCTGATAGTTGCATAAAACAACTTCCAAATTAAAAAATATGTTTAGGCAAAGGTTATAAGAACCTGGAGGAGAAACAAAAAAAGCTGAAACCCAAATTTACCCAGTCTTAAAGCAGGTAATGTAAGATAAATGAAATGGTATCAAAATCTTCCTAGGAGTTACATGTAGGCACATACTTGTAGTTCATAATAAACCTGAAAATAACAATCAGATTACTAAAACTTATATCTAAATTGCAATAACTGCATTTAATTACATGTTTAGATGTTGCTTTCAGTAGGACCTGTAATAAATTTAAATTCCTTTACTACATAAATTGGGACATTTTTGAATATATTTGAATAAGTAAGCCTAGATTTGACAATGAAGTATTTAAGCAAAAAGTTCTAATAAACTGTCAATCACTGATGTGACTCGAAAATTTCCCAATACCTATTTGTCATCTGAAATATACCTGTTCCCATTAGTTTTTGTCTATTCATACATCACTTCAATGTTTTTGCTTTTATCAAAGTAATTTCACAAGAATTTCAAAAAATACCAGTTTTGTAAAGGATTTGGAGGACATACATTATTATTTTGTGACATTGGTATTGAGATTGTAAATAAATCATAGCTGATATGCAGAATCCTTGACTATTTTATTAATTAGAGTGGTGGTGTTTTCTGTTTTGTTTTTATTCCTTCTGTGACATAAGTAAAAATAAAAAAAAAATGGAAGTATTTCTACCCAGTCTTTTCCAGCCACTTGAAGTGACTCTTTACATTTACAGTTCCTGATAAGCCTCATTAAGACATTTTTGGTCCCTATGCCCCTGTAGCTCTTTAGGGACTTAGTGTAGTATTTTAAAATGCTGAGTTTTTCCACTTCTGTGCAATTTCTGATCATTCACTTCGCACAAGTGGAGTCATATTGCCCCCAGCAGGAAAAAATGCAGAATGTAACTTTGTTCCTTTATATCAGGCCTAAAGCACAGTGCTGGATTCAAGTACTGTTTGTTCCATATATATAAAAATATATTTTCTAGTCTATAACTGTAATTTATAGACAAAAAATTTGCCATGTTTTAATAAACAAATTTTTTAGCTTTTTATAACTTATAATTTATTGATCTAATTTATAATTTGTTCAGTATACACAACTGTAGTTCANTGTTTTAATAAACAAATTTTTTAGTTTTTATAACTTAATTTGATCAGTATACACAACAGTAGTTCACATAGTAAAAAAAAAAAACAACATATATTTTGATTTCTAAAATCTAATTTCAAGGCTGGTCAGATGTTTTTCATGGGGGTTTTTCAAGACTTATTTGGAAAAGTTAAGAATGTGCAAAATTCCTTTTTGCCATAATGGTCAGAGTACTTTCAACAGTGAAAAAAAAGTAAATCATAAACCAAGGTTTATTTGTGTTTGTTTGTTTTTAGTAAAGTAATTTGTTCTGTACAAGGAAGCAAAAATATCTTGATAGGGTATTGTTTAGTGAAGAACCATGGAGATGACTTTTGACTTTTCTTATGATTTTTGTTATTGCTGAATACACTGTGTTGTGTGTAGAAATTCAGCCTCTTTGGTCATTACAAAAAGCTACATTGACTTTATCCTTTACTGAAATCCTATTCAGAATCACTGAGCCTTGATTTAAAAACTATTTTTTAAGAACCACATGATGCATGGCATGATTTTTTTCTTGATTATCTTTTGATGTGATTTTATTTTCATCATTTCTCTTTAAAATAGTTCACATAGATAAATCCTCTGACATATACCACTTAACATACAAGTTCTGTCCCATTTTAAACCTTAATAAGAAAGTTACTGCCAAATATTGAAAGAATGTCACTTTAAAGTATAAAATTCATTAAAGCTTGTGTATCTTTTTTGGACTTCAATATATTAAAGATACTTCATATCTGATACGATATTTGAGACTAATAATTCCTTTCTATGAACACTAAAATTGTTACATCTGCAAGCAGGATCTTAAGTCTTCTTGGATAAGAACCTAGATCTGAAAGTTTATTTTAGTATAGTTGGTGTGTTTCTTGTTAGGGTGTGGTAGATTTTTTTTGTCTTTTTTGTATTAACAGAGAGGGAAAGCTTAATCATTTTGAGAACATAGCTAAAAAAGACTGCTGATTTGGCACATTTGAAAAATTTGATGACTCTTTCTGAGTGCCTATAGTCATTGTTATTTAGTAGGTTTTTCAAAGAGTTAGAAGACAATTTGATTGGAAAGATGTGAAGCTGGTTTGGAATGGTTTGCTTTGGTGGCTAATCCAGGCAAGGGATTTGTTGCAGAAGTTCTCATATTGCACTGCAATGTCTGCGGGAAAATACGGGAGTCAGATAATTTTCAAGTCTTGATTTGAAGTTGCACATTCAGCACAAACAATAATTGAATGACAAGACTGTAGTATAATATCTGCAAAGTACTGGCAAGGAACTCAGTTTCTGTAATTTTTGTCCTGTTGTTCCAAAAACTGTGAGCTAATCTCACCTTATTATTGGTCCTTGACAGCATACAAGTATTTGAACTTGTGTTTCTTAGTGCTCCTTTGAACTTGTGTTTTGTGAAACACAAAGAATACACATTTAAAAGAAAAAAAAATTGGATAATGAAAATATTAAGTATTTAAATGTTTACCCTCTGTCTCAGGTTGAGTGTTTCTACAACTATATCTACACATGACTTGAGTGAGCTCAGTTGCTGATCTAAAAGACACTGATTTCTCCAAGTTTATACACAGCCACAGGGGACCAAATTATACACAGACCATTACAGTTAGGTGCAACTTGCTTAAAAACTTAATTTCTACACTTACTGACCAAGCAAAATTTTCAAGGAGGTTTAACTACAGACATTATACAATGCAAATAAAAATTGCTTCTGCACAAATGCAATAAGCAAAAATGTATTAGAGAGTTCAGAACTTTAAATTGGAAAATTTTTAATCTAGTACTTGTCCAATATTATTTTAATAGCACCTGGAAATTATATTGAAAAAACCTCCACAATTTAGATGCATTTTACTGATTTATACGTGCTGGAGAAAAAAAAAATCAGAAGGCCCCATTTCAATTCTGATATTTTTCTGTCCTCCTAAATAAGTAGAGAAAAATAAACCTAAATAAAATAAATATAAATAGGCCTAATAAATAGCTTAAATAAATACACTGTGTTGATCAGCTAGATCTTTCTATTTGATCTATTGCCATTAAAAATCAAATATTTGAGCAGAGATTCTGAAATACAGAAAATCTTATTTTAATATACTTTACAAGAATATTAATTTTAGAGTATCAAGGAGAGAGAATCACTCTAGATAATATGATATTTTAAAAACATTTGCAAAAAAAGAGAAAAAAAGAATGCCCATTTTCAAAATATTAGTCTAGAAAAGGCACTGATCTGTAAATATGCATGCAGCATGAAATGTTTTTACACAGAAGTTTAGTAACAGAAATATGGGTAAAGTATTTTTGAGACACTAAAAAATAGTGGAAAAAACAAAGGTTGATGGCATGCTGAGGTACCAAATATTAGGAAGCAGTTAATCATTCTAATTGGGGGCAACAAATAAGGAAACAGGTAGGTCAAAAATGTTTCTGTCCTGGAGATTGCAGTCATGCAAGGAAGTAAACAGAATTGATTGAAATGTGTTTATCCTAACACAGGAGATGGTATATTTGACCTCTCAATATCTGCTCTACATATGGATGCAAAAGTGTGAATAGCTGTTCTTTGGCCCTGAAGGGACAGTTTCTTTGAACTTAATTCTTTACACAAAACCGGCACAGAAGGTTTTAGAAAATATTGAATGGGATAAATAGCTCAGGTCATATTTGAGCATTCAAATAAATATTTTATTTAAATAAAATACTTAATGCTTCATTGATTTTTTCACAAGTATGTTTTTGTTGTATTCGTAAATATTTTTGTTCAGAAATGAAATGTCCGGAAGTGACAAGTAATTTAATTTCAGTGTGCATACTTGAATTCTCAAAAATTATGCAGGGCCTTAGCATCTCTGATAGCAATCGTGTAGTGCAATTCAGTTATTAAAATATTAAAAATAATTCTGATAAGTTACCCAATTTGGGGAACTAATAATTGGACAAAAACGTGTTTCAATTACAGTTTGATAGCAATGTCTTTACAAGACAATCTCCTGTACCTTCTGGATTGGCCTATTCCATGACATTCCTTAGCAAGTAGTCTCTGCAACTCCTTGATTTTCAAATGTTGAAAAAAATCAAACCCCTCCAAACCCTAGGAAAATTTGAGAGATGCCCATATGCCCCATATTTTTAAAACCATAAAATACCCAAACAAACCAAAGCAAAGGAACAAAACTCAACCCTCTATCTTCATTGAAAATTAGTCAGTAAGTGTTCTAACAATTTTGAATTCTGTCTTCTATATGTCAGATCAGTTTGTGATAGCAAATATGTTGTCTAGCTATATTGACATTATGCACTCGTCTGTCTAGATTTTTGTCCAAATAAATACAACTTTCCATCAGAAGAAGTTTGGTAATAGATAGTTGGATTTGTTTAATGATAAATAATTACTTTTGTAAGGTTTTCTTGTTCATGCATGCTAAGCAGGGAATCAGATTTTTGCCAGACTGATCCTCCCACATGGCCATTCATCACTTAAGTTCCCTCTTAGCTCCAAGCCCCCTTACTGGGCTGAGTGGGGCAGAGAATTCTACACAAACCTTCAGTGTCTCATATACAAGTCCCCAACAGAAAAAGATTTGCAATATAAAAAGCAGGATTTCATGGTTTGCTTCTGTAGAAAATTTGTGTAGTAGTATTTTAAAAGGATTTATGTAAAATTGAGTTTTAGCCAAAAATTGAAGTCTTGGCTTTCCATTCTGAATCGTATGCATGTCTTCAGTTTTAATGACCCTCAGCATTGGTGAAACAAACTGCTTTCTGATTTCACTGAATGTAAGAAGGCTTGGCTGTTAAATAGAATCAGAAAATTTTTTTGCCTATAGAGTTAAGCAAGAACAACTTTTTTGAAATTAACCTGGGAAAGTATTAGTTGACAGAAATCGGATATATTGACTTATTGTACCTTGTGGAATCTAGAAGGGAAGTGAGAGGACAAAATACTGAAGTATGTATTATTTACTGTGAATCAATGATATTAAATGAAAAAAGTCATCTCAAGTTTTCCACCCTGTTCATTCCCCTAGGCAAACGTAGTGAAAGCTGAGTAGCTTTCTTGATTTTTATCCAGTTTCTTGACTTTTACCTGGAACTATAGATTATGAATATTTCTGAGACCTTAGAGGCTTCATTTAATGTAGAAGGATTTTAAAGTTTTATGGATATCATAACAATATTCACAGATAAAATTTAATATGCTGTCCAGGTTTATTTGTATCAAACAGAAGTATGAAATATTGCTAGTGGTGAGGGACTAATTTTAAACATCTAATGAGCATCAGCTTAAAATATTAGCCTGAAACTCACTGCTCACTTGAAAAATAGGGATCTAATTTAAACAGTGGTTTTAACAGTAATGACAATGGTATAATAAAATTCTGAAGTTCAACTGTATTTAATAATATGTTTTGTTTTGCTGGTTTTTTTTCTTCCCTCCCTTTCTTGTCTCTCTTCACTCTTCTAATATTCTTGCATCACCATTTCTGGTGACACAAATTGGTACTTCTAAAAACTATTTTCTAAAAGAAATTTTACAGAAATTCAGTGGTTTTGTTGTAACGAGGGAAGAAAAACTTGATTTACTTGAACTGATGCTTAAGCTGCATTGATCTCAATCAATCTTGATTTTTATTTGGCTCAAGACAATGCAAATACCTTGTGCAGGAAGTAGCATTTGTCAGTCCTCTGTAGCCAGCAGGAAACTCCTCACATCACGCAAAGCTCAGGAGTAATGGGGTTATGGTGGGAGAAAATAAAAGGAAGAGCACATTGTTGCTGAATTCAGCAAGTGAAACATTGAGTAACATCAAAACAACATGGGTTTATTTCACATTAAATTTGTTGTCTCATGGGGATGTACTGAAACTTTAGGTTTGCTTCTATAGTTATCTGTATGTGCAGAAGGAAATTATGCAGAGGGCTTTCAATGAACATGCAGCATAGGTAGTGGGTTAGATAATACATTCAACTCCATGTTTTGTTTTCTTATGTAGTGGAAAGGCTACATAGAGAATGTATAGCCCAGTGTATTAGCTTTTTCCTGGTAATATAAATAAACAAATGCTTAGCAATATTAGTGTGTTTTTCCAGCACAGCAGTGCATTTGTATGACTTTTGTTTTTCCCTTGTATCCAAGCAAGTCTCTATCTTTGTTTTCTAAACTTTCAGGAAACTGTTTGATTTGGTTTTGCTTTTATTACACTTGTGAAATATTGTTTAAGGACAGAGCTAAATCTATGTTATATTGTAAGGGATCTTTAATGACCGTGGGTTTTGCATGCTATTTTAAGTCGCTCAATAGAGTATCAGTAAAAATACATAAAATATTTATTAGCTTCTTTTCCACTAGCTGTATTTCACAGCAGTGCTGATTTGCCTGATTAAGAGATTAGTCTCTCAGAAAAACATATTTGAATGAGAATGAACTCCAAATGCTCAGTGGTACCAAGTAGATTATTTTCCATGTGATAGAGGTGATTCTAATTATTTGTGCTTACTTTCATTGCTATGTTGTATATTACTTTTTGGATTGCTGTATTATTGACAAAATGTGCTTCTGTGTTGGCAAAAAGAAAGTTATATTATGGAGACAAGAGCAGAGATGCAGACCAAATGGAGAGGTATTATGGGGATTTTAAAGGATCGTATGGGTTATATGCTGCCTCCTGAAATGAAAGTGTCTACAGACATGGTGGCTGCATATACATTGAGAATTACAAATAATCTTTCAATGTGCTGTGAAATCTAGAACAAAAATTCAGCCTTTTTAATGCAGAAAACTTTGTACAACTTGATTATTTTCCATGATCAGTAACTAGGTGCTTTCTTACTTTGTCAGTGATTTTAATATTCACAAAGAGAATTGCTGCACTTGGGAGTTTTAATGCCATGGTATTGTTCCCAATGGATGGTGTGTGTCACAGGATAGCCCAGGTGTGGCCTGCAGAGCTCTCAGGTCTCTGGACCAAAACTAGTGTGTTAGTATCCATGCAAAAAGGCTTTACCAATTCCATGTGACATCAAATTGGTAACTGTAATTTATGTTTGTGTCTCAGTTGCCCTAGGAAGACCTCTGGTTGAATTTATTTAAACTTGCTTCATCTTTTATTTCCTAGGGATAGTATATGGAAAGAAAACACATCTTCCTCTTTTCATAACTTTGGAATTAGATATTTAGCTTAATCCTGGGAAGCATTCTCTCTTCATCTTAGATCTTCTGCATGGTGGGAACTTCTGAAGGAAAAATCTTTCTTTTCTTACAACACCCCTTGAGTCTGAACTCCAGCAGCAGCCAAACAATAATCTTCTGATTTATATAATAGCGTGGTGTAGAATGTCCTGTGAGAGCAGAATTAATATGAAGCAAGTTAAGTATTGAGTCAGTATTTTACAGACTGTGCATGCGGTTAAGTGGTAGAGGCAGCATGCAAAGCATTTAAGATATCAGCTATCACCAAAACTGAATAGCTGTGTCAGCACAACCCTATGCCTGCACTAATTACAGACAGGAATATGCTTTTGGATCTGTTGTAGGAAGAAAATACAGAGAAAAGCTTGGGAAATGTAACATTAAGAATATCAGGTTGTACAGTGCTGCCTAAGTAAAAATTCTTGCTGAATCTATCAGTCACACTGCAGTACAGCCTCTACAGAGTAATGGAAACCTTCAGGTGTTGTTAGAAATACAGTTACCTGCCTAATGTTATTATCTAGTGTTGAGAATTAGACTGTTGCTATACTACACTATGCAAACCTAGTGAAAATGATCATATCTAGTCTCTCCAAGCCATTGGGTCTGTATGACTATGGTGGTTTAAAACCCAGCTGGAAAATCAGACCCACTCAAGCTGCTCCCTTTCCAACAACCCCTTCTGATAATGAAGGGAACACTAGGAGAGATTAGAAGTAGGAATTTACTGGAAATAGCAATAACCGCACTGAAATTAATAAAAAGGAGTGTACAACAGATAAACTTTTCTACCTGCTAACGAGGTATTCACTACTGAAGGTTCCCCTGGGCAGCACTTGATGTGGTTGCCAACAAAGACACAAACTGGTGACAGGAGAACTTGCACAGCTTAGATTTCCCCACCCCTTCCAACCCAGAAGGAAAAAACAATGGAAAGCAGGGATGTAACAAAAACATGGAAGCCAATTCACCTGAACAAGGGATTGTGCTGCCAAAATGCCGACTGTGGTGGTCCCAGTGCCAGGGCTCTCTCTTGGTGCTGAGTGGCAGCACAGCCCTGACTTCTGTCAGGGGCCAGGCAGGCAGAATGGCAAACTTTATTTCCAGCTGTGGCTTTTTCCTTCCAAGACCGTGTCCCCAGCCATGGTGGGGATGGTGTCAAATAGACAGCGTTCCACCTCCTTTCTCTGGAACCATGACAATGACTTACTCTAGGAGCAGGAAAGCTTTACAAGGTCGAGCTGTGGGAAAATGCTCTGGCACTAGGCCCAATCTGTTCCAAAATCATGCAGCTGGCTGTACAGCTTTGTGCAGAATGAGGGGCTGGGGGAGCATTTATGTGCCTCTCACTGACTTGTTGGCGCACTTGTCATATCTGTCCTTCCTTTGTCCTTTTTTTTAATCTGAATGTGTTTGGGTTTTTTTAATTTGATCAGTATTCTGTATCAAATAGTGTTTGCCATAAAATATACTGAGACTTAATGTCTAATTAGTTGAAGTTTAATCTCAGAAGCTTGATGTGGAAGAGACCATGTTTTTCTAGTGTTGCCTGTGTAGGTCTGCATTTAAAACCACCTCTTTCTTTCACCGCCCTTCTCAGATTTTCTTTCTTTTATTTTCCCTTAAAGCAAGACAGATGATTATTTAAAGAGCTTTAAAAACAACAGAAAATATATGGTTATGTGTTGCATGCTGTGCTCTGTTTTTGCTTTTGTATGGGTGGTTGTGACATGGCAAGATTAATACAAGTGTAAGTCAATGTATACGCTACGTGAATTTTCTATGCATAAAAGGAATCTAAATTAAAATGGCAGCTTGTAAACTCAATACAGCGTATGACAAGTTGACAAACGGTAAATAAAGCCTAGTAAAAAATGCAATTAATTTCAAGTCTGCAAATTTGTTCAAGTGGTTGATCTGGCTAACAAAGTTATTGTCTAATCCTCAGAATATAAGAGATTAATCAGAAAATTACCCAGATAAATATAACTTATCCCTGATCAGTTTAGAGGGGGAAAAAAGGGTGTACAGGGGGTACTGGTACTCTAAGAAAACTTGTTTATGTATTTGAATTTGCAATTTCTTTTTAGAGAGTTTCAGATTTAAAAATAATCCAGTTTTTCTTAATTGATTTAGGATGAACACTTAGAATTGCTAGCTAATCCTCCATTCCTTGAAATTAATTCTTAAATTAGAAGAGTCTAATGTCTAGACCTTCCTGTCCTTTGAGGCATAGTAATGAGCACTTAAGATCAAACCCCTTTTCTTTATACAGTAAATGCCTACATATGTGGTCTGCAATCACTTAGATTTATTTTCTGTTTTGATCTTCAGCTGTTCCAGTTTGCTTGACAGAGCACAAACACACCCTAAGTACAGTATGGGAAGCATCCCTCTCATTTTTTACTGAAGCTGACTTTGCAATTGCTTTTCCTTTTGGGAATTCTTCTTCAAAGCATTGTAAATATTTATTCAAAGAGTGATCTCATGTGTCACATATTTCTTTGGACATGTAACCATAAGAAATGATGTTATTTTATTCAATAAGACATGATTTAACTTGAATATTAGAGGGAGAGGAGAAGGCCCTGTATCTTTTATAAATACATGAATTGTTGAAATACCAATTTGGTGAAAATCTATTTGTGTATTTTTAGAAAATTAGAAAAGCAAATATATTTTTGAGCAGTAGCACCTGGAAAAAAAAAAAAATCTGTGTTCAAGTTCTGCAATGTGTAATTTTTTTTTTTTTTTGGTATTTAAATATAATATGATGGTTCATTCTAATATAAAACTAGGTGAAAGATGCAAATCAATTGCAGGTGTTAAGCCATGTACTATTACTGCTGGTAAGTGGTAGAAGAAATGCTTGCCCTTAATGTGTTAAATATCATATAGCAGCTTCTGACTTGATAAACTCTGAACTCTAAGGCATAAGAGTATCAGGAAAATATTAGATATTAAGTGTAGACATAAATTACATTTAGTGGGGTTTTTTTGTAGTTCAAAAATTATGAGGTTTGTATATGTCACGCAGATTGAGTTTTCTAGAGCTCCATTTCATTTTAAACTACTCTGAGAAGCAAAGTTTATGGGGGATGAGAAGAAATATGCACAGGAAAGCCTGAAAAACAAACGAAACCTACAAGAAAATATACACCCACACCCTGAATATATAATGTTTATAAAGTGGTTCTTTTAGGTAAGCAATACCAATGTATATGATGTTTAAAATAAAAATATAAAAGCTCTGAGTTACGTGTTTTGAATTTCAGTCTTGTTTTCAAATATTGCAAGAGGCAAAATGAAAAATTTAGATTAATGTTTGGAAGATTATCTGACTGGGGTTTGAAAATAAATACAGCATTCAAAGTATTACAGTAATTCCCATCTTCATCATGTGAAGATGCTCTATGACAATGGGCTTTGGATTTTCTTCATTTTACGTGTTTTTCTCCTTCCTCTTTCTGACAAATGTTAATAGCCCCTGAGTGGTTATAACTTGATGTACAATTGTCAAGGAACAATACTGTTGTACACGACACAGTGGCTAGTGCTCCCCTTCAATTCACTGTTAGGTATTTTGGTATTATGCCGCTATTCCGCAAAATGAGTATTTATATTGTGCTTTTTAGAATTACGAAGTGCTCAAACACCTCAATAGCTGTCGTTATGCAAAAGGTTTCATTTTATTCTCAATCATAATTATCGTATATTTTCCATCTTCACTTGTCCATTTTACTTTAAATTTCTACTTCGGAGTTAGTGTCTGCTGCTCAAGACTCCTGCATCGTGCTGTGTCCAGAAGCCAAGCGATGCCAAGGAGACCCCGTTTCATAAATGGAGAGCCAGCTACCGTGCTGGAATGTAATACCAGCCAGTTGTATATGTTTTTTTCCTCTAAACTAGAAATTTTTAACATTGGCCGGGGGAAAAAATGATAAATATTCCTCCATGGTTGAGCGACAGGAGAACAGGGCAGGCAGAAATGGCAGGCACGGGTTTGTGACTCCGGCTCGCTCTGTTGCTGTTTTGGTGCGTGTCAGGAGGTGGCGATGGAAGGCAGGGTAGGAGCTGGGAGAGCTGCACGAACGAAGTGAAGTGAAAAAATAGCGCTTGGAAAGGATCTGCTTTGCTTTTCGTGCTGTATGAGGCTTTGTTCTTCGGAGCATCTTTAGGCTAGGTTATAAAATTAGTTTTATTTCTATTTTATTAGCAAACTGTTCCTTTGGTTTTTGCAGCTCATGACTAACGTGTTTTTTTAAAATGCAAATCGTTCTCACAGATGCAATGATTTTGTGACAAATACGAAAATAAACAATATGCAGGCAACCTGGGTGAAAGATGAGAGTGTCATATGTGTTTGTGAACAAATAGTTAAAGTTACAGGAACAGTGAACTCATTCCTGTGATGCTTGCCACAAATCCATTTAGAAATTGCACAAGAAAACCACCAACTGAATTCCTTCCCAGACTAAGGAAGGATTTACACAGTAAAAATAACAGAGTAGTGGTGCCATCTAGGGATTAATTTTCTTAGTGCTCTGTCGCTATTCTCCCTTTGAGTGTTGGCAGCATGTTAAAAATGAGCAATGCTTTTAAAGTCGTTTTGCCAATAAGTAACACTCCTTCCTTATGTACTGCTTTGGAATGATATATGCTGGAAAGCATCCGTTCCATTTAGGAAAGGATGAAGCACTTAATTTCTTTTAAATCTTGTCTTTGTTTTCTCTCTTTTTTTCAGCCAGAAGCATCTCAGGAAGTCACTAAGTAGAAGCAGTGGCTTTTGGGATGCTCTTGGCTCAACACTTAATTATACAATGGAGGAATATTTTCCTTTCAAACATACCTTTTTACTGCTGTTCCACTGTAAACCTTGAGCAGCAACTCCCAGCTGTGGTTCCACTCTCTTCAAATTTTGTATGAGATTGATGGATATTAATCAAATAAGAGAAAAATAGGTAGTCTTTCCTCTTTTTTTTTTTTTTTTTAAGATAAGTAGTATTACACGGGCTTATTCTGTTCAGTGGCAAGAGTGTGATCTTTGCGAATGTGAACACAGAGGTGAGAATTGAGTGGTATCCACGGTTTAATGGCAGGAATATGAATGTATATATCATAGGGTTTGGTTGTTTGGGGTTTTTTTTTTTAGATAAAATTATAAATGGAGCTATGAAATTTATTGTCCTAGGTAATAGAAAACATAGGTAATTTATGATTGCCATAAATTAACATCTGAAAACCTAATTTTTTGGGTTTTTTTTTTAATTCTGAAATTCATTATATTTTGCTGTAGTTGTTTATGTGCCTTATTTGCTTGAGGTGCATTGCTTACAAGTGAGGTATATTTCTTGTGGAGATTGTGGCTTGCTCACTAATCAGTTCAAGCCTGACAGTGCACATCGTTGCCTGCTTTTATCTCCTGTTTTCCAAATGGTAGAAGTCTCAAAGGATAGAAGACAAGTGGGCTTTACTGAGAATTTAGAGGTGATTTTTGTGTTCTGTAATTTGAGTAGGTCTGCATTGGGCCAGCAAATAATCCTAGGTATTTCACTGTGTCAACAGTTTTAGCTGTCTCAGATACTCATTGTTGAAGTGTGTCAGCCAACAGACATCAATTTGCCAACACTTTTCAGAAAGAAAGTAGTTCTCCAAAAATAAAGACAAGAGTTTGTACAACCTGATGAAGGAACTATTCTTACGTGCATTTCATTTTCTCTCAGTAAAGAGAATTATGTGTTCTACTTCCCTGGGATGAAATATTTTAAATTAATTATTTTTACTAATACTTATTTTTTCCTCCTCTTTTTAGTTATTCTGATGTAGATTTCCTGTAGAATTTTTCCAGACTTTTATGAAAAGTCAGCAGCTGGCCAAAATCCATACCTATAGATCACAGCCTGACACTCATATCACAGATATAGGTCACAGCCTGACACTTCATGTCACTTCTTTTGTTAAGAGATCCTCTGTGTTATTCATAAACACATGCATGTTGCAAAGCATTGGAGACACAGATAATACAGAAATAAGTTTTTTCCTAATATTTACTTTTGTTTTTCTGGGCAGTTGGGGATGCTGTGGACAGTCTGACATAAACATCTATATAGAAACTGAAACACTTTTTTTAAGAGACGTGAAGATGACAAAGCTTTTAAGTGAAGATAAAGAAGTATAGACATCTATAATTAAAATAAAATAATGCAGACTTTTAAAGGAGCTTGCTAATTTATAGTTCTTTCGCAAAAAATGAATTGTTATATGCAAGCATTTTTTTTTACTCAGGGATTAATTCTAGTAAGTGCTTGAAGGACTGTATATCAGCTTTCAATGATTATATCAATTACTGTGTCATATTTTGAAGGGAACAAAATACACCAATTCTTACCCCATGCCTTATACTTTAAAGAATTGTTAAAAACCCAGCTGCACATTAACCACACTTCTCATGAAACACGTGTTATCTACTTTAGCACTCTTGACCTTATCATATGGTAATTTTCTAGCTTTTAAGAAGTAATTTTTGAGATTTTCAGAGGTACTCCCAGTTTCTTTCTAAGGTGCTTTTGCTGTCTTAAGTAGTCTTTAAATGATTTACTTCTAGTACTTTCCCTTTATATTTTATATGTTGATTGCTTGCTGAACTCTTGCCTTGATATATGAATAGTAAACGAAGATATAAAAAGCTTTAAACTCAATTTGAATCAGCTTCTAAAGTCAGACTATTTCATCTGGTAAATTCAAGTTTCCTTATCTTCACTTCTACATAAATTAAGGAGAAGAGTTAATGAAAATAAAAATAACTCATATACTTTACTACTTAACATATATTGAGAAGGCTTTGCATTACCAATGATTTCATTGAAAATTATTCTGCAGTTTATTTGGATGGTTTATTTGGAAAGTTTTCCTAGAAAGACAGAAAATGTGTATTTCTTTTTTATGCTCTATCAACCTTATCAGCTTTGTGTTTAGTTGTTTTTAAGATTTTGAAAAAATTTGAAGAAGACATCTCAGCCTTTAAAAAATAGATTGTAATAGCAAAATTTTTTTAGCAAAAAAATCACGGAGATGGTTCATATTTAGAATTTTAACATATTGAAAAGTTCTTATTACTGCTTTCTTGAAAATCTTCTTATATAAGACTTAAAACTTGAACTCTTACATTGGATAGCAGTATTTTCAATAAGCCTGGGTAGTTGCATGACAGCATTTTCAGCGAGCCCAGTTAGAACCTTATAATCATAAAAATTATATAGGTTGAAAGGGACCTATGGTGGCTGTTTGGAAGAAAAGGTTAAAAGCAGGAGGATGGTAGATTGTCTTAAGTGACCTTGCAGCTGGGGATGCTGAGGCCTGGAGAATAAAAGTGAAGGAAACCTCACCTGTTATGCCTACTGTTGTTTATCCTCTGTGTTTTGAGAAGTGGATTCTCTGCCTAGAGACAACATAGGTGCTTGTAGAGTCTTGGAGGCCCTCTCACAGAGGTGCTTGAGCTGCCTGTCCTAGGAGAGAGACCAAAGCACAGGGAGGCCACAGCATGGTGATAAACCACATATGTGTGTGTGTGGACCCTCGATAAAAGGGTGCAGACAGCAGCCCCACTGCGCTAGGATGGACTGAGCCTGACAGGGCCTCCATTCCTGCTCGTGTGTCTCCACTTGAGTGTTGCTCCAGGATCCTCTGGGTAGTGAGCCATTGAAATTTGCTGTTTGCATTTCAGCAGTGCTTTGTGGTTTTTCTGGCTGCCTGCCTGTGTCAACTCACATGGGTGCCATGCAGTGTAACCTCATGCTCATTGTGGGGCAATTGGGTCCAGTTATTCAAGGCTTTGCACAACTGGATTTTTGAACGTCTCCAAGGATGGATGTTGCACAGTTGTCTTTTATCTCCTGTCCCATGAGCTGTATTGTGTAACTGCCCTCCCTGTGAATAAGCTCTTTACTGAGTTAAAAATGTTCTAATGTGTGTGCATTGCCTCTCACTCTTCTATGCATTTGAGAGGCATTTCACTTCATCTTCACTACGTAGTTGTAAACATCAACAGGCTTTCCTCTTGCATTTCTTTTAAGCTTGAACAACTTTGTTTCTCTCAGCTTCTTTGCTCTTTACTGTTTTGGTAGCTGTTGGTTGGACTTCCTCAATTACGTCTCTCTTATACTGGAGACTCCAAAGCTGGTTGTAGTACATGCCTAATAATGACCATTAAGAGAGTGAGTTTATTTAAAAAGCAAACAAAACCCCCACAGCTAACCACAAAGTCATAGTTTGAAATAAGCACAGAAACCAGGAACCACTGTTGTGCTATAAACAGCATTTAATAAAGACCAATAAATTACAATAAGTGATGCTTTGGTAAGATGAGAATTTCTGTGGTAGAAAGTAGTTTGGAAAGCTACCTAGTACAGATTTAAAGTGACTTCCAAGCAACTCTAGACAGGTAATGAGAAAGGTTAGGAAGATTAGAAAGTTTCATTACAGAGTATACTTTTAGTCCCCTTTTTATTTAGCTTCAACTTCCAGCCACTATACTTAGTTTTGTGTCTTCCTTCTAATACGGGAGTTCTTGACTACTTCAGTCAGTGTTTTGATAATTGTCAAAATCCTTTTGAATTTTCCACTATGAATTGAATTTTACAAGAACTTCAAAAACCATTTTAAAAGTATAGTTCAATTTTGTTAACTAATAAGTCAAATTGAAATTGAATTTGAGATGACCAATAAAATATTTCAATCAATATACAATTATTTCTCAGTATTTATAGGTGCCTAATGTTGAGAAATTGGTGGGCATACCTTGCAGAAGTTGTTTTCATAATTTCTCTTCAGTTACTACTTACAGTATTACTATCCAGCCTGTTACTGTGCCAAATAGTTATGATTGCTCTGAGTTTCTCCATCCAAAAGTGTAGCCTACTCCCAATGACTTCCTTCTGAATAGTGTCCTTTCTAGCAATGTAGTTAAATCACTCATGATAATCCATCCTCCCAAACACTTCCATTTCCATTTCTGATGGGTATGGCAAATGTGATTTTTGCCCTGCATGTAGCCCTTTGCAATGCTTTGTTCTTCCAGCCAGCTGTTTCTCACTTTATGTCTCTGGCTCATCAGCTGGCTTCTGCTTGGAGCTAATCTCCCCTTCATCATTATTCACATCATGGCACCAGTGCACACATCTCATTGCTTCATGGTCTACTTGTTACTTTTTGTCTTTTTCCTTTAAGGTCTTTTCTTACACAACATAGATACTTGGAAGGAGTTTGTAAATATCCTCAGCTGCTCCATTGTTCTTTAAATGTCCCCTTCAGAACTTGCTTTCGGGATGCTTGGAGAAAAATGGTAGTTAGGTGTGTGTCTCATAAAACCCCTCTAATGCTGGGTGAAAAACTCTGTATGTGAGATGCTTACATGTAGCTCTTGGTTATGAAACAGATTTCCTCCTCCTTCTAATCTGACCCAAGAGCTACATATCCTAAAAAACAGCAGAGTCAGAGTATTTAGAGTGTCTAATTGCTTCAAGGGATTGCACTTGTGGACAGAATAACACTGCTACAAAGAACATTTTAGGAACAGCTCCACACATCTTTCTTTGGAGGAAGAGTATATTTTACCTAATGACTGTCTGGGAAGTCATGGTAAACCACCTGTCTAAATGGGATGCTAAAGGTGTGCTGTGTTCTCTAGTGTTAGTACTGATATTTATAATGGTTTTTGTTTCTTTAAGGATGTCTTAGCATTATGCTCAGTCAATTCTTACAGTGCAACAAGGAGAAATTTGGTCATCCTGCCCATTTGATTTACTTGAATTGCTCATTAAATTTTAGAGAGAATTCTGTAGAATAGTCTGGTACTTAGTGTAAATCTATATACAGGAAAAGTGTATATACAGTCCTAGATAGTGTAAGAAACATTAGTGAAAAATGGAAAACAAAACTGGTTGAACCATAAAGAGTGAATGTAGGAGCTTCTGGAACTGACAGATAAAGCCACTTACAGATGGAGAGTTAAAAACAAGAAGTGTGAAATACATGGCCGATTCAAACTATGGAGTGATAGGTAAAAAGTGGAATCCTTATTTATTTAAAGTACTGCTCATGTGAAACAGCTGTAGCTCAATGTTTTTTAAAAGTCTGAGTAGAATTTTTGCATGTAGTCTCAAAGAACAGAAACAAATGAACTGAAAGTGCAGGCTTTCTTTTGATCTGATGTATTTCAATAGAGGTAAAGGAAGGTGCTAACTACATAGTTCTTTCTTTTTCTGATTTTGAACTAGCAGTTGTATTTAATGTTATTTTATGATGCAATGAGCTTTACAAAATTTTATTAGAGCAATTCACTGAAGGTGTGATCTGTTTTATGGCTGCATCTCTTGACCATGGGGGCTCAAGAAACAGGTATTAGGTCCACTGTGTCTTGCATATAACAGTGTCTGAAAAATTCAGTAGTAGTGTGGCTGGGTTTCTGGTGATTGGATGTTACCCTACTGCAATGGCAGTTTTCCCTTAGAGACACTCTAAGTGCTCTGCATGTAAATCTTGTAGCTGTATTTCAAATTTTTTTCCAATCCTTTTTTTTTTATTATTCTTTTTATAAAATTATACTGCAAAGAAAAGTGTCTAAGTAGTAGTTTAGATGACAAATATTCTCTCATGTCCTTCAGATCCCTAAATCTTCCCCATAAGCATGATGAAGTGTTTCTGTCTGTGGTTTTGGTCCTTAACAAAACTTTCATTTTCAGAAAAAAGAAACAAAAAACTGCCAAACCCCTCATCATTTCCAAAAGCAGTTATCACATTTAGCTAAACACAGTAAAAGATATTAGAATTATCTGCATTTATTAGGGGGACTTCTAGACAAATGTTGTCCCACAGTTGATAAAAATTAATTGAGAATTGTCTGTGATATAACCAGAACTTCCACTTTTACTGCATGTGAATTATGATTGTTTTTAGCAGATAAAATATGAAAAGGTAGAACTAGAAAATGTTCTAAATAAATATGTTTAGAAGGGTTTTTTTCAAATACTAACAAACAGTTCAGTCTTTTTTTGAGTAAACTGCAATTTATCACTTTACAATTTGATGAAATGTTTTTGATATTTACAGAAGTCTAACAAAGTAAGGTTTCCTTTACTACATCTGCTAAATCTGGTCTTCTAAAGCAGTTCTAGATATGAGCTTACCATAATGCAGGACCAATTTTTCAGAATTCATACCATTTGAAAATACTTAAAATCATTCTGGGAACCGAGGTGTGACTTGTACAATCACTTTAAACCTTACACCTCTTATTTTGTCTAAGATTCCTAATTGACTTATTTTTTTGTACTGATACTGCTCTCCTGAAGAACAGAAATCTTCATATTTATACAATTCTTTGCTAATTATCAATCTGTGATTTCTGCCATTCATACATCATACATCATACTGTTTTGGATGATCACCTCAGCAATGATGTAACATGACTTCAAGCATTTTTCATTTTACTGTGGATGTATTTCCAGGGATTAAATACAGAAAGGTAGGTCCTAGAGTTTGGGATAGTTTTGTTGCTATGGAGTAGTTCTCCATTCTCTAATGGGTGGGTGTTTGTGTGCAGCCAAGAGTTCTCAATCACAAGAAAGTGAGAGGAAGAGCTTTAGGGTTAATGCCAGCCCAGGTTGCAGGGCCTGGTGAAACCCTCTCCAGCCACAGGCTGAGCACCACTTCCCAGCCCATTTTGGCTCTTCACTGCATTGCTGCTCCATCTGTGCTGTTTGCACAGCTAGTGTTGTTCTTCTGCTTTCCTGCTTTAGAACTACTCATTCCTTCCATAAAAATGCTTTTTAAGTTGTGTTTAGGAGTGACAGCTGTAGCATACCTTCATGCTCTTTTTGAGGAAAAACACCTATAAGAGAGGGATGTAACTCATGCTGACAGGAACCCTCTCTGAGGTTTCCAGTTGAATAGAAAAAAGAATGCACAAAAAAAAAAAATTCATTACTACTCTACTTCAAAAGCACTGCGAACTTTTCATGTTGTGCAGCAAACACGCTGGAAATGTCTGTAGCTTCAGCAGGAAAGAAAACTTACACAGGCTGCTGTTGCAAGATATTTGGGCAAATAAGGAATTTAATTCCAAGAAATAGGATAGGTTATTGACCACTCAGTATTATTAAATTCATCACACTGTCGTTACCTAACTTTTTTTTCAGTTAGATGAGGATTTTATGAAATGTTGAGCTGTGTTTCTGAGAATGTACAAATCTCTAGCTGCCGTTGCAGAGTTAAAGGAAAGAGACTGATGTGCCCGAAAACAGCAGTTTACAAGAGGAGCTGAATCATTGGTGATTTTTATTTCTTTTCCAAAGGCAAAATGTTATTTCCTGACCACCTCTTAACAGGAATTTTATAAAAGAAGCAGAAGCATTGTGCATGTCCACTGGTAGTTCACTTATAGAAACACCATGTGTTGTAGTCCTTTGTTACTGTATTGTTATTGGCCATAGAAGTCCCTGACAGCCACTCACACAGAAAGCGTGACAATACAAAGGAGGAAATAAAGAAATAACTACATTGAATTTGTCTACCCTTTAAATAAAGTTGCTATTTTCCCCACAATCTGTCACAAAGTAATTGTTTTGCTATCTAGCTGTAGCAAATTTTAACAGCAAGAAACTCGTTATTTAAAGGGCTTTTAAATTTCATATTTTATCTCATTCAACAGTAATCTTTCACATTCTATTCCTTTATTCTGCTAATACCACTGGCTAAATTGCTAGCAATGTATTATGTCTCATTTGGGTTGATGTTCAATGCTGAAGAAAGCTGTAGTTCCAACATGCTCGGTTTTTGGTTTTGTGGCATTCTTAGTGTAATATTCTTGAATGCATTTCACATAAATTGTCTCAGAGAGCTGAGCCTTTCTATGAAGGAAGGATAGAACAAAAGATCTGTGTGTTTAGGTACAGGGCAGTGATGAAAAGCTCTCTCCAGTACTCAAGTTTGAAAATTTTGGGGATTTTTTTGTTTTTTGTTGGGTTTTGTTTGTTTTATTTGGGTTTTTTTGTTTGCTTTTTTAATTATTTTTTTAAAGCCAATATATACCTTTCCTGGGAAGTCCACGTTCTTCTGGAGTAAAATTATAAATGGAAAAGCTGTGGATCTGAGGCAATAGACTGCTTTCTTCATTCATAGGTTATAGTAAGACAATAACTACCATTAAATCTCTTACTCTTTCAAATTCTAAAATAAATTATATTATTGTATATGTATATTATTACATATGACATATGTACAGTGGTATATTTATGTTCACCTGGAAAAAAGTTTTAATAAAGCTATAATTTAATATGTGGTGATCTGTCTAGTGATGAAAAGTGTAAACATTGTTCTCAGATCTTGCCTAAATATGTGTAAATGCCTTTTCTTGTATTTTATGCACATGTAAAAGAAACATGCATTCACACATACATCTGTGTTGTACACTGCCCATTTTGTGAAGATTTAGAATTGGTATATCTTTAAAAAACTACATCCCTGATTTCTAGGTTAGGTCTCAGAATTATTAGAATTATACTGAGCTGAGTAAGTGACTTTTACTATTTGTAAGCTTTTCTTAATTAATTTTAGCTTCTGTAAAGAACAAATGATTCATTTTGCTAAACAGTAAGATTTTTGGCACAATTTTATATATCATTCTGCAGTTATCTTATTTATGAAACAAATAACTTCATGGTATCTGTAATATGTTTCTCATTATTGACATTATTCATCATTCACATGATGAAGGAGAACATATGAAAAAACCCTGAAGTATTTCAGCTTTGCTTTTTTTGATTCGATGCAGTTCTACCTCTGTATTTTCAATGTGCCTTATCTCTGTCATCAATGTACCCTTATACTGAAGACTAGAATCTGTCCAAGCCAAGGTTTGGGTTTTTCTTTAGACATTGGGGATTTTGTCATTTCCTTTTTCAAACCCGTAACTTTTTCATCATTAGGCATGGATTACTGTCTCTGTAACAAGACTTAATATTAAGATTCCAACCTCTTCTTCTGTCCTATTGGAGGAATGCATTCTTTTAAATACTTGATATTAGTTCCCCGAGAACTGAATAAGGTTCTGAAATGTGCTGTTCATAAGTATACAAAGGCATTTTTTCAGCTGAGAGTATGTAGAACTCAGTTCCTTGGAGTTTTTGTTCTTTTTCTTGAAATCAAAATCTGAAATTAGGTGCTTTGTGTGGGGAATTCTGTACTGATTTTTTTTTTATTTTTTTTTCCTGAGCGTTATATTTTAAACAAATCACCTAGTGTTATTTGCAGAAGGGGCTGACCTACAAGACTTTGGGTCAGAAGGGGGCAGAAGAGACTAAGTGAAGTTCTGAGATAACATTTACAACCAAAATCGGAGAAATTTACATTCTAGAAAAATATCATCATGAGGTTTAAAACTATTAATTAAAAGTGATAACCTTGTACTTTTTCTTTGTGGTTCAAAAAGATACTCAACATGCTGTCGCCTTTGTACGGCAAATTAGGTACAGAGGCCCTTTGCTGAAAAAAATAGTTTTTATCCACATTTATCTTAGCGATCTCCAGGAGTTTATTTGTCAACTTAATTAGAGGAAAAAAAGCCCCAAATTATCAGTAAAGCAGAAATTGCTTACACATTAACCTTGCTAGGATGTACATTCTGGTAATGTTTAGCTGCTCTGTTAGGTGATTGTTCATATAGTTTATGCTCAGGCAGTTTATATTTTGAACATGCATGTGTAATGTAGCTGTGAAACCTTAGGCAAAATATGCTGCAGTATCATCCCTTCAAGGTGACTTTCTTTCACGCTTTGGTGCTTCTTACATTTCCATTCGTCTATGTGCCATATCTCGCTTCATATCCAGCTGGATTACACAGAAATTGATCGTGATTTTTAAGATAGAGCCAAAACTCCCAGGAGATCATCTTTATGCAAATCACATACTCGAGAGGAGTGAATAGATGCTTAGGATAAAGGAAAAGTGGATAATTACCTGTTGGGTGGTAAATAATCATATGCCTAAAAGAAGACAGAAAAATAAGCACTGTGTGTGTTTGTCTTTGATATTTTTGCCTTTGATATAATTTAGGATTCTTGGTATAGTGCTTAATATTTAGAGAAATGATGTCATTTTACAGACAGAAGAATTTAATTTGGTTATATTTTCCTTGCTCTATTACACATCCTTTATTTGTTTCTTAATCTGTTTGTATATTATATCTCTGTAAAAGTGCTTTTTTGTTAGGGGTGGTGGTGGTTGTTGGTTATGTTTTTTAAGAAAAACATATGTAGTTCAAACTTAAAGCAGTGTGAGATTGGAAAATCCTGCTGGTCAGACAAGCATCATTCTTGCTTGTTGCATTTTTTTGTTGCTGAAGGTGTTCTTTGGGGTTGTTTTGTTGGGTTGGTTTTTTTAAAAAGCAGACCCAGTCACAAAAGATTTAATTTTGAAAGCATATGAAAAAAGTTTGTTTCATATCAAATCATAAATTCTGTGTACACACATGGACGCTACTCTACTTCTAATGAGAAAAGGAAAATTAATAAAATTAATTTTTAAATTTCTCTTCTATTATAAAGTGACTGTTAGGGGTTTTGTGTGCATAAATTGTAATTGTAATACTTAAATGATAGAATTTATAATTTGAGGAAGGGTTTCAAATAGGTACTTTAGAGTAAATACGTACATTTTAGCCTAAAAGAAAACACTTGTTATTTGCACTGACCATTCTTCAAGTGTCATGTGCACATATGGGAGGAATAGGAGTATTAGAAGGTGCAAATAGAAATGAAATGTATAATCTAAGTTGACTGACTTTAGTCGTTCATAGTGAAAAATATAGGCCTGAGTCATGAAAAAAATGTTACCAGTTGCCTGTATCTCTGTCCATATGCTTCATGCGTGTGTGTATGCATATATTCCTAGTTTGGTTTACTTAAATTTTAGAAGGATTATACCAAAGCTTTAAATTAAGAAGTAAATTATTTTCAGAATCAGAACCCTTCTACTACTTAGCAAAGCTTGTTATTAAAGTATTTATGAATACAATCTTCAGTCATCTGTATATGTTCTGAACAATCTTTGAAGCTGTAAGAATTTCGCTGTGGCTTTTTTGTTTTTGTATTACTATTCCTAGTTACTTTTAGTTACTTCTGTTTGCTTGATGACAGCTACAAACTTGTCAAATATCTAGCTAGGATGAATTCATTATTATGTCAGCTAGCTTACTAAGTTATACAGATTCTTCTTGTGATGTGTTGGAACAGTAGATGCATGAATGGAAAAAGAGATATTATAATAAATATAAACTATATTTTTTCTTTATAATATATGTTAAAATATTTCCACCCCTAAAATAATTTTCAGTCTCTGCTGATAATTAATTAAACCCTAACTTCCATGGTAGATAAGGTTCCTCTTGACAGGTTTCACAGCTCACTGATAATTAAGTTAATGATATTTTCAGTTCTCAGATGGACAAATTTGTTGTTTCCAGTTGTAAAGATAGTATTATGGAATCACAGAATGGTTGAGGTTGGCAGAAACCTCTGGAGATGATCTGTTTCTACACCTGTGCTCAGGCAGGGCCATCTAGGGCAGGTTGCTCAGGACCGTGTCCAGATGGCCTCTGAGTGATGTCTCCAGTGATGGAGACTGCTCAACCCTTTTGCTGAGGGCTGTGTTCCAGTGCTCAGGATGATAAAATCTTCCCCTGTATTCCCCTGTTTCAGTTTGTCCCTATCACCTCTGGTCCTGTCACTGAGCCCACTAAAAAGAGCTTGGCTCTGTTCTCTTTACATCTCTTCAGGTATTTATACACACTGATGTGATATCCCCCAGCCTTCTTTTTTCAGGCTCAAGCGCAAACTCTCTCAGCTCTCCTAAATCCTCTTTGGAACTCTCTGAAAGTCCATTTATAATCTCAATGGCCCTTTGCTGGACTGTGCCAGTAGCTCCACATCTTTCTTGTGATCTGGAGCCCAGAACTGGACCCAACATCTGAGAAGTGGTCTGAGTAGAGGGGAAAGCTCACTTTCCTTGACCTCTTGGCACAGTGCCTTGCCTCATGCAGCTCAGGATCTTTTATCTTCTTTTAGGCAAGGGCACATTGCTGGTTCATGTTTAACTTGTCCGCGGGGATACAACAATATCTGTCTACAGCTTTAATTGAATTTGTTTTTTCTGGATATTTTTTCCTAAAATGCAGTCAAGAATTACTTATCTGTAACTTTTCTTTGGGAGAAAAAAAAAAAAAAAAAAAAACAAAAAAACAGAACAACTTGGAATTAGTTAAAACCTACCAAATTATAGTTTTTGGGATTTGATGACTCCATGCTGTTATATTTTGTCTTTACATTATTTCTGGTTCCATACTAGATTGTGTCAGAATCATATGATGTTCAGGAATTAATATAATTTTCAAATAATATAAAATGCAGGACAGTATCTTTTTGGCAAAATATCAGAAACAGTGCTTACTAATGTTTTAGAGTTGTACCCAAAGCAGAAAGAGTAGATATAACTACCAAAAAAATAGAGCAGATTGCATAAAACATTAGTGTGTGGAATCCTAGCTCATAGGGATAAACATTTTACAGGTAATTACATTCCACTGATCTGCTGCTCAGTGTGAAGAGGCTAATAGGGCATAACCCCCAATACACTTCCAGATGTATGACAGCAACAAAATTGTTGACAGAAAAGAAAAATGAGAAAATGTTATGGTGGATAATTAATCCACGACATAATGTGGCTGTACTGAAATGAGATACATAAGAATATTATCATCTCATTCTTTTGAAATATTTGCCAAACGTTGAAGAAAATTTAATGAAGTGAACTTTACTCTGCACAGTGTGTTTTACAGGTATCCCAGGACCACCTTCTCTGACATACAGCTAGAATCACACATGTCTGGGTCACAGCCCATTATCAACAAGCACCATGTAATTTCTCACATGTTCTTTGAGCAGCAGTCAAAAAACGTTTTTAGTTTTCAATTCTCCAGTTTCAGCCTCACCTTCTGATCTCTTCTCTGTTCTGTGCACACATCTTACCAACACCCTTCTCTGTAGGATTCTGTACAAACTTTTACATTCTAATCCTGTAGACTTAGAAACATTTTATTGAGGGAGTCCATGTGGTAGTTAAAAAGAAGAAAATGTGTTTCCTCCTTTCTGGATCTCCATCAACTGATCTAAAAGGGTGCAGCCTGGAAGAAGGGTGCAGTGTGTTTTTCTTTCTGACAGTAGTTATCGCTTAGTTTCCTATGAGGGAGCCCAGATGTGATAAGATAAAAGAAATGAAGCTCTAAGTTATCCTTTTAATCCTCGTTCCTAAGATTACTTTTAAAGAAGGTATTTTCTCCTATCTCATGGGATGCTCCAGTGTAACTTCTACTAATATTTATTAAAAAAAAAAAGTTATTTGTAGAGATTGCAGGAATAGCACTAACACAAAAATGCGTATCACAGTTGATAGCTACACAGAATAAGACAAATTTAGTATATTTTTTGTCAAATCTCAGTTTTTCAGGGAGAAAAGTTGGGGTTTTTTTCAGAGAGCATTTTTTTTCCTAGGAATTTCTTATGCATAATCATTATTTTACCCTTCTTTCTTAAGTTTGATCTAAAGCAATATTTTACCACGAAAAAGGTCATCTGATAGACCATCTATTATCTTGTGAGAAGCAACATTAGGTTTAGGCTCTGTTTTTAAATATTTCATTGTTATTAACTAACAGGGGATATTTTATAATGAGAAAGGGTAGGATCCCTAGTGTCAGAATTATGTATCAGAGTCTTTAGCTTTAGACAGGAAAAGGTTGCATCAGACAGTTGATACACCACAACTGTACCTTGTAAAAAAAGGCCTCATAATATAGAGGGAAAAACAAGTCAGGCTAAAATCTAAAAAATATGGAATTAAAGGCCAAGGTAGCACACAAAAATTCTAGGTAGAGAAACTCCTTAATGTCTGGAGTCAAAGTCTGAGACTTTGCAGGTATTTTTTCCTTTTGGAAGTAACCATGAAAATTAACTGTGTTTATATTATTTTAAAATTATCTCTACTTTAAGTAGATTTTTAATCCATTTTTTTTTCCCAGATATATATACTGTCAAATTCTGTGCAACTATTTCAAAGTATAAGATAACTAATTGAGTAGAGTATGACCAAGATTTGTCTTGGTCATGTTTGTTTTGTTACTTAAAGAGGGACACTCTGAACCAAACTTTTTCCCCTGGAAAGAAATGCGGACACGTCTCTTCATCTTATCAGATGTGCTTGTCCCATACAATATTTAGCTAATGCCAGATCTTACCATTTTGAAATGTAGAACTTCCCTTTTAAATGTTTAAAATTGAACTATAAAAAAGCTATAAAATTTTCTTGCTATAAAATTATCTTTCTATAAAGTCCTTATTATTTAGTAAGAATCCATTGGCTGTTTGAAAGCTAGTTTAATGTTATTAATTTTTATTTATCCAATATTTCATAGTAAAATGCACAAATACATCAGGTCGTATCTTTTTTTGTAATATGAAGAAACATAAAAAAACCAAAGAATATTTTTTCTTTGCAGCAATTTTATATAATACCTTCCATCTCTTTAAATAAATAGAAACCCATCCAGTATCAAAAAGGTCGGGCATGATATGGAGCATGTGTGAATGAAGGTAAAACAGTAGCAGAAAGCTTATAGGAAATAATTTTGTAAGAAAACTAACATATGCAATTCAAGGAAGAAGCACATAAAAGAATGCAAAACTGCTGACAAAAATTGATTATTATCAGTAGTTCAGGAGCAACCAAGGAAATTAGCATTACTGTTAGTATTTAATCCATAAAATTCTTTCTTTTATCTCTCTAAAACTGCATTTTGTAATGTCTGTAAAGGCATTAAAAATGTAAATCTTACCTGAAATTTAGAGCTTGATCAAATTAGTTTTGTCTTCTGTTTGATTCTTCATTAAGGCGTGATATTTGCTTTATATTTCTTCTGTTGACTTCACCATTATATTTCTGTTGACTTCACCATCACATTTCTGTTGTGAAAGGTTATTTTTAGTAACCACAGGAAGATAATTTCAAGTTTTTAAAAAATGTCTGCTTTAGGGAATCTGGTTCTTTCTGGTTTTGTTTCATCAAAACTAGAAGATGTTTCATCAAAACAGGTATTTCACAGTCTTCATTCTTACTTCATGTGGATTTGACAAATTTAATCCAGTTTAAAAATTGAAGTTGGTCTTTTCCATCTTTTTCTTTTTGACATTTTCTCTTTTAAAAATGTCATTGTATTTTGATGAACAAAATATTATAAGACTGAGTATAAATGAAGTTGACTTCTACAGGACTGGTTTTCTGGTTTGTGCTTGTTGAGGTTTGGGCAGGGTGATTCCTTTGGTGGGTTTTGTTTGTTTGTTTCGGGGGGTTTTTGTTATTGTTGTTTTGGGCGGTTGGGTTTGTTTTTTGTTTTGGTTTAGTTGTTTCGAATTTTTTTCTTTCTCACCCTCACAATATGTTGGGAAAACTGTGGGCAGCTCAGATGTGTTGTGTGCCAGGAGGAAGTCGTTGTTACCAAATGTGATGAGTCTGTTACCTCTTTGCTGGAATCATTTCTGTATTCTGACTTGTAAGCATGTGAGGACAGAACAGCCCCAAATACAAACTGCTGCTGCTCTTAAAATGATGGGCAGGCAGGGGGGAGGCAGTTTTTGCATGAGTTGCAATCATGCCCTGATTCTGAGGAGTCATGATGCTGCTGATCCCTGCCAAAGGCACATGAGCAGCCCCACGGAGGTTGGTAGGATTGCTCATATCAAATGGCAAGCACGAGTTCTGAGGGTTTCTTCTGAGGGATGTTGTGTTTTTTTCTTCCTGTTAACCCGCTGAGCAAGCCAGCTTGTTAGTGATCCTTTCTTTTATGGGACATTCAAAAGGGACAGGGATTTGCAAGATGCATTTTGGGTACTAGAGAGCAAACAGAACTCATATATGCATAATATGAGCAGCATGCAGATTTTGTCTTTCATATGTGTATGCTATTAAACACCAACTGGTTCTGTTATTTTAAAAATCCTTGCAAAGTCTTATCTCAGACTTCCTTTGTGTTTTGAAGCAAATATTCCTCCAAGCTAATCATGTCCAGCATTTTAAAACTTTGGTTATTGTTATGAGAGGTCAAAAGAATTTTATAGCTGCTTTTTAAATGAAAGAAACAACCTGTGATTGACGGTGCCTGGAGTTTGCATCACTACACTGCTAATGGTCCCCCAGATTTAACAAGGATTTAGCAGTAATGACAAAATCTTCTATTGAATCTAGATAAGTACTGCTTTTTGAAATGATTTAAATACAAAAGGTGGTCTTTTAAGAGAGTTGGCCTAGAGGTTATGGGGCTTGTATTGTTTGATGATGGTACTTGAGTGTTAGGCCAAAATGTCAGGAGCTCATTGGGCTCTATTAGAAACAGTAATGCAGTTTCAGTTGTACAAAGATACTACTTTTATCTTGCTTACTGAAGTAGTCTGAGTGTAAAACATAAAATTGCTGTATTTATCTGTCTTGTATATGAAATATTTCTGACACTTTTTTCCACTCTTGTCACAGTCTGTGGCTCCCTAACCCATCTAATACAGACAAATTGTTCACAAAGATTTTACAAGTGTATTTTCTAGCAAACTTTCTGATCAGTGCATAGAATAGATTTCAGTCTGAAATTTGTATTTTTATATACATCCTTAAAATCCTTTTTTAATTTCTCAATTTTTCATCAGTTTTCTAGTATGTAGTTTAAACTTCACATTTACTATAAAATATATATTTTGTCCCCCTGTATTTAGAGACTGCATCTTTCTGTGTTAAGAAGGTTGTCTGTGTGTGTTAGATATGTCTTTTTTAAAGCTTATCTTGATTCTAAGGAGTGAATGGAAAACATAATTGATTCAATAGATTATTTTGTTGTGCATGAATCATTAATAAATAATGCAGTATTGCTGTAAGAAAAGAAGGGGGCCAAAGAGCATAGATTGAACCATGAGGATTACCACACAACAGCCTATTAGATGAACATAATTAAAGATTACACATACATATGTATGTGTGTGTGTTTATATGTACATATAAATATTTGGTAGTCTTCTTACAAAAATTTTTTAATCCTAGCTAGAGGACAAAAGAATTTACCAGGAAGCTCTGTGTTATGTTGCTTTTCAAAACTGATGGGGAGAAAATGGACATAATATTTTTAAAAGGTATGGGTTTTCAAGCCCTGTACACTGAAAATAGTTGAATCGTTCTCAGAAACCTTTTAGAGCAAGATGCTGCTAACACCAAGGTCACGAGTTTGATCCCTGTATGGGCCATTCACTTCAGATCGGGGCTCAATCATCCTTCTGGGTCTCTTACAACTCAGAGTATTCTGTGATTCTGCAAAAAAATCTGTGATACCATATCCATTAATTCATGAGAAATTCAAGTTTCCTATCTGGTTTTGTTCCTTTCCTTATTGACAGTAATATAGTAAATAATTTGTGAAAGATCTCAGCTTCAGAGGAAAAAATGCAAATTTGTCTTGAAATAAAAAAATTACTTTATGTAGGAACATAGTAACTTCTTTTTAGGGATAGTAGTTTTAGGGGGCAATTTTTAAAAGCACTATCATAAAAAATATCTGGAATAAATTGCTTTCACCTCTATAGTAGCTAATGAACCCCCTTAATACCACGATGGCACTTAAATCTAGAATTGCTTTGAAAAAAGAAAATAAAATTGTGGTTTTTCCACCTTGCTAGGTTTGGATAGGCTTTAGAAGTTCCCAACAGATGAAGATATTTTTCCTGTTGATGTTGTTGTGCTTGTTTTGCTGCTGTGAATAATACTGAGTTATAATAGATATTTGGGGCCAACTCCCTGCAGGCAAAAACTATGAAGGAACTCTCAGCAAGTGGTAATTCAATGTCTGAGTTGCCATGTACTATTACTACTACATATGTCTTGATCTCATCTAAGTAGTTGTGCTTTACTATGCTTAGGGATGTAAATATGCTTTTACATTGCTACATTTAGTGATGCAAAGTTGTTGCCATGTATAACAATATTCTTTGCATGTGCCAAAAAACATTGGTCTGTACAGAGAATACTTTTGGGATGAAACCTCTAGTAGCTAGGCTTTCTTTTCTAGCATGCTTTGTAAGCATTACCATTTGGTAGCTATTCTGTTCCTCGCAGATAGCAATACAAAAATACCACAATTACTACTTTTTTTTTCCTTTTCACATAAACTGAGAAGATTTACATTGTTTTGGGTTTTAAACCTTTGAAGATTTACATTGTTTTGGGTTTTAAACCTTGGTTTTGAGTTTTGTATTTGAATATTATTTTCTATAAAGTGTGAGTTCTAGTTTTGTTTTGTGACTTTTTGGAGTGTAGTTGATCACAGTACTGGCTTTCTTAAAAAAAAAAAAAAAAAAAAACCAAAACCCAAAAAATTAAAAAAAAAAAAAAAAAAAAAAANTTAACTTTTGCCATGTAACAATAAACAAAACAAAACAAACAAAAAAACCCAAAAAACACCCCAAATTAATAATCTGTAATCAGTTTTTATTGATTTATGATAACTACATTGCTTATTTCCAGCTGGTGGAGCAGATTTTCTGTTACCATTATCTGTATACATTCTTGGCCAAAACATATTATGTTTCATCTCAAGATGTAAATTACTAAAATAGCAAGCTCAATTACTAATTGATATTAGTACTTAACATTATGCAAACAGTATGCATTGCTTTTGGCAAACAACTGGGAAGGCAGAAGTCCTTGCCTAGAAGAGCTTGCAGCTAACAAAATTAGAAATGGATATTACCCGTGTACAAAAAGCTGACATATTTACATACACCTGTGTCTGCATTATTCTAATGTGTGCAACTATAGGTGGGTAAAAAACTTGGTGTTTTTTCATAATCTTGTAAAAATTTTAATTTTGGTCTACCTAGTTGTACATGTTAACAAGTGATACCATTTTTCTTATTGTATTTATTGTCATGTGGTGGCAGGAACAGGGCTTTTCCAAGGAATATTAGATGGAGTAGGCATAAAAGTAGAAACAACCATCTTGAATGCTACAATTCTCTGTGTGATATCTAAAAAGGGCATGCATACATATATATCTGTGTATATAGATATCGTGTCCCAGATGTATTTTCACATGCAGTCAAGATGCTGTTGTAATAAATGAGTTTGATTCAGCCTTTTATCCTAGTATCTACAGCTTTGTGTGTATTTGTGTGCTTGCTTGCATGCACTATATTTAGTTTCTAGTGTAGATAGTGGCGTTAATTGTATTTATTATTTTATTTTCCAGTGTATATAGGGCGTTAAGGAATGAAGTATACACTAAGTATCAACTCTCTTGGAGTTTCTGCTTAAAAGTTTGAGTTTGCCATTTGTAGTGCCATGCTTTCTATACAAATGCTTTAAATATTAAATGCAATTCTTCCAAATCACGGATAAAGATTTTGAGAGATCCTTATTTAAACAATTCCAATAAAGTTGTGACTTTTGTCTCAGCCCTGCTTCAAGCTGCTCTCATGGCTTAAGTGTCTTTCCCCTTTGCGTTCCTCTTATCTGCACTACACTTCATTATCTCCTCCATTCCATGCTAGATGAGTTGCACACCTTCAGAATGGCTTCTTCATCCAGTACTCCTCATATATAATTTAAAACAGACACCTGTATATCAATGGTAGCACTGAATTAAAAAGCATAAATTCTGAAACATTATATTTGCATCCTTTTGTCTCCACATGTTTAGTTTTCTCCTCTCTTTCTTTTTCTATATTCTTTGGAGTCTTCTCACAGTGACAAGAATTGACTCTTTCTTATGCTTGAGTTTTTGCAGTTTGTGTTTCCTCCCACACCATCTCTGGGGCTGGAGCCTGGATGGCACCAGAATTTCTTACCTTCATATTTTGTGCTTATGGCAAGACACAGTCACTTCAAGATGTAGTGACTAGAGCTGGGCAAAGCCTCTCTTTTCTACCAGTGACGTACAAGTCACAACACCTGTACAGAGAGCTTGATATGCCCTGATCTTGCCATGAGCTCCTTAAAGATCTGGGGATATGAGCACTGCCTGTCTTCTGCAATCCACTCTCCTATATGCAAAATCTTTTTGTGAGAAATCTGAAAGACTGCCTTTCTCCTGGAAAACAGGACATGGCAATAACTGCTCAAATTATATCCCAAATCACAAGATAGTGCATTTCATGCATCCCATTAGTCACAGATTCTGGTGTCTTTAATTTACCAGAGGGTTTCTTCAGAGGAAGGATCTTCTCCCCTGGTCCAATTGGGGTGTCAGAACTAAAGCCACAGGAAACAAAGGTGCTCCATGCAAACTCACTCAGCAAGCAGTGGATGTCAGCTATATGATGGTACCTTGGGGCTTGTCTGACGTGTGAGAAATTTGCTCTGGTCTCTTTCCTACCGTGCATAGCTGCTATAGCCACTGCTTTGCCTCACTGAATGATAGCAGTATTACTTTAGTGTTTGCTCTTTACTGTTAGTTCACTTGATTTCTTAAGCTAGACTAAGGAATTCTTGCAGTCTTATTAATTGCCTTTTTCCTTTTTTTTTTTTTTCTGCAGTATTTATAAAATAATTTTCCACTACTGAATTTGTGAATTTATACAGAGTGTTGGTTAATTAAACCAAACAGCGGATGTAGATCAGTGCTGTAGCAAGAAAGTTTACCAACCAATGGCTTGCTCTAATATATTAAATCCTATAGTAGCACTACTCATTAACACTGTCTTTTCCATAGTTCTGTTTGTTAGTACTACCTCTAAGTTAATTTCAATGATTTTGGTTTCTCTGACTGATGCAAAGCCTATAGATGTTCTGCCAGTATAATCCTATAGTGTTGTCAAAAATACCAGCAGATTTTGTGCAGAGAATTAAGTTGTGCAGAGAATTAGTTAAGATTATCCCTTTTTCCATTGGGAGATGGACTTCTGGGTCCAAAGCCACACAAGTATGAGGAGACATTGTACAACTGCTGAGCATGGGTGGTTTGGCTCTCGAGAAAAAGGCAAGCAGTCTGGGGAGGGATGCTTGCAGGAGGCTGCTTTGAATAGCTCAGCCAAGAACCTTCTAGGATTTCATTAACTGAATTTAGTGAACTGAACAAAACAACTTCTAGCACAACCTCAATTTGAAGTTCTCTCAGTGCACTGAGATGGAAAAATTCAGCATTCAGTAGCAGATTGAAAGATAAATTGATTTAAGCTCTGTACTTCAGAAGTGATACGTTACATCAGTCAGGATCAGAGTGGCCTCAAATTAGGCATTTCTGCAGGCAAGTGTAAATTCTGAATTTTAGAGACAAGTTTTTATTTCTGGAATTAAGAATTACCTTGCTGGGCCCACTGCTCAATTGCTGTAAGTTTATGTCCACAATATTTATTTATCACAAGGGTCTTTGCTTGGCTTCGAGGCTACCCTGAGGCATCCTGATTCCTACCCATGTCATGGTACCATGATGCAGCTTCAAAGTGTGAAGCCTTGAGGCTTCCTGAAACACAGCAGAAAGACCTGTAGCTGGCTGAATAAAACTCTGCAAATTTCCCAAATTTTGGTGCCTTGGGCAAACACCCTGGGGTTTTTTTCCGTTATTCCCCTTCAAGGTTGGCTTTGAAGGATCCAGTGCTATGTCAGGCATCAACTTATGAGAAGCAATGGTACTGCGTGTCTTGGCAGATCTGAAGGTTTTTTAAGTGCTGAGAGGATTGATTTTGAACTTGAGGTTTTGAGGGCTGTGTATGTGCATCATACATCATCAGTGAAAGCATTTGTAATCAAGAGAATAAAGGCAATTTGGAGTAACGCTTGTTTTAATACCAATTGAATGACAGAGGCAGCTGGTAAATGTTTTGTTCATCTATACCAGTGACCAACAGGCTTTGAACCTGAACAATTTGATGCTAAAATAAAGACATTCTAAAGTAGCCAAAGTAAAGGGCATCAAAAGCCAAAACAACAAAAAAATCCCCCTCTACTTTGATTTCAAGTTGCACGATGTGAAGCTAAGGTATCTTATAGCACACTGCTATAACCATGGTAAACTCATTATTGAAATGACAACGTGGTTAATTAAAAATTATTTACAGGCATCTCCTTGCTACAGAATTACAGAATTCATCATAAGCTGTAGAATCCAGCCAAGAAACAGTACATATTTGGATAGCTAGTCCATCTTGAGTTTGTTTAATTACATTGTTGACTCGAACTTGGAAGTGCAAACTGAAGAACTGACATACCCCTAAGCTGATTAAATTGCTAACAGCTACTAAAATGTGTTTCATGGCCATGCCACTCCTGCCTGCAGCTTCATGCTTTTCTTAGACTGACTTAGGCTGCATCCATTTTAGCCAAATGAATGAGTCCAAGCAACAAAAAAGAAGGAATGAACAATAGAAAAAGGGAAAAAGAAAGGGGGAAGGAATAGTTTTAATTCTTTGATTGCCAAACTAGTCCTAGTTCAGGCAGGATCTGGTGCTGATGCAGAGGAGGGAAGCATATGGGAACACTCCACTGAGCTTGCTTTTTGAGTCCCAGCTTGCATGTACCAGCAAAGCCACAGTGAATATAATATGAATTATATTCTACATTTTTTTAAACTGTATTATGCTTACAGCATAGCCACGATGCTGGCTGTGGCAGACACATGCAGATACACTCGGGAAAAAGATCAGATTTAAATTCAATTCATTTTCCAGTGCTTTTTTAAAGGACCTACTTCTCTTACTAGATAGTGACTTGAGTTGACAGCACCCTCGAAGTCTACCTTTAGAACGCTTAACGTACATTTATTCTTCATTTCTGTTTCCCTTGAAAAGGAAATAGATTTTGCCTTTATCACTAAGCATTATAGCGCTGATATACCCAGAAAGAACCTGAATTTTCTTCTGTGAATTACTAAGTCTGCAGGCAAAGGATTTTGTTTCATTTCAAGTAAATGGTGCATGGGGTTGTATAGCACAAACAGTAACCTTGAGTGCTATTTGATATCACAGCGACAGATTTCTTGAGAGTACAAGAAATCTTATAAATGATCTCTTGTATGTTGCTAATACTGGATTCCCTGCTAAGCCAGAGCAAACAGAAAGGACGTAAAAACAACTGCAGAAGAGATTTTGGTTTGAAATCAAACTACAGCATTTCATCAAAATCCCAGTTTACTTTCAGCATTAAGGACCACAGTAGGTAAAGTTGACATCTGTAAATGGAAAACTAATTTGTGGAAAACTGTGGTCAAGGTGCATGAATTCTTTATTTGCATTTTTCAATGAAGAAAACAGAACAGAATTAACAGCACATTTCAGGTATTCTAGAAAGAAATAAATTTTGTTCTCATCCTGCTTTCTTAATCATTTTCCTTTCCCCAAATAAAGTTGATTTTGTTAGTCAAGGCTGTGTTCTAAATAATATTGCAAAAGTGGTCCTATATTTTTTTCAGAAGTCTTTGTCATCTAATGCTTCTGTGGACTTTGTATCTAGCCTAAATGATTCTTATGATTCTATGCATGTTTAACACTTCTGAAATCAGGTCCATAATAGCTGCATCCCTCTGCACTGCTGCTATTATTTTAAAAACCCTTTTAGAGATATTGTCTGAAAGGAAGTTAAAAATTCAGACATTTTTCTGAGAAAAATGCCACCAATTATGATTCTTTCTCAGCTTCTATTATAAGTCATAGCAATATTTTTATTGGTTGTGTTTTGTATGCACACATTTATATAAATAATACAAAGATGCATTACTCAAGCTGCGCAAATAATATACTTTTAGTCTACCTCCAAAACGATGTAAAGGACCCAAAGAACCCTCAAATGATTTATTCTTACTAAGCCATTTTTTTTCATGATAGAGATGAGTTGAAAAATCATCTTGTGTGGAAAGAAGCCTCTTTTAAATTAAAAAGTAATATATGTGAGGAAAATGTTAGTTGTCTGTAAATTAGAGAAGATGGATGATATTTTTGAAAGTAACAGAATTGAAGGTTTGAAAAGTGGAAAAAAATGCAATTACACATCAGTCAGTTTTAATGAAGTAAATAATTGGGAAAAAACCCTCAACTGGCATACATTTTTGCAGAGAAATTAATAGCAGAAGAAATAACTTTAGCAAGAATAATTCAGACCAAACCATACGAGGTTGAATTTGTTACAGAATAATGGGCTTTCTAGATAGAAGCATGGTGGTGGATTGCACATATATTAAATTTATTAAAGCAGCTGATTCTGTCTCAGGTGGGATTCCTATAAGCAAGCCAGGAGATGGTAGTTTAGATAAAACCAAGGTAAGGTAAGCGCAAGGCTGTTTGGGAAAGAAGGTGTTTTCAGAAAGGTTAGATAGTACCTGCCTTCTAGTTAGATAGCATCTGCTCTTAGAAGAGATGTAGGTTACCAGATTGACTTTTTATAATCCCTTCTGTTCCAATTTTCTGTTGTGTAAAGTTCTGTCATACCATGATCACATTTGTAATACAAACAAAATCCTATAAAGACATATTTAAATGACTGGAGATATTCCAGTACTCTCAGGTAGCTCAGGAGAATGGAAAGTTAAATTTTCTTTCCAGTTCTAAAATTAAATCTAGCTATAGTTAATAAAATTGTAACTTCCCTTCACCTTCCACCTGTGCTGTAATTAGGTTCACTGGCTGTTATTGCAGTGTAGAGTTTTCTCTGTAAGGCTTACTCTGTGGAAAGATAGGTCAAACATCACTAAATTAAAGGGGAAAACAAACCAGAAGACCTAGCAGAAAATTTTATTACTTTTCCATTTCACTAAGAATTTCATCAGACGTTTTTCATAAAGTGTTATTTTTTTTGTATTATACTAGGAAAGTCATGCATTGCATAGTATTGATTTTTAATTGAGAAAATTGGTAATTTATCTCATTTTTTATTCAGCATGTATTTTTACTAATTTTATTACATCTTTCATTGCTTTTCTAAATATTTTTTTAATGCCATACCTTATAAATAACGGAATTGCTTGATTGACATCTATCTATATATATAGATAGATGTATGTGTCTATATATATATCCCTGTAGACTGTAATCCTGACCATGATATAAGTGTCAAAAACAGTACACTGTATTAAAAAAAAAAAAAGACTATTACTTGCTCTTAAATCTGCATAATGTCATGGCTGGCATGTTGCACCTTTTGGCTTCTGTCTCACTCTTCTCACTTGTCTGGAAAACATTAAAAAGAAATCTAGATGAGCACCGATGTTTAATTTCCCCATACTAGGTTTTAGACTTCTTCACAAAGAGGTTCAGCTGCTGAGAGTAAGAAGGAAATATTAGATTTTTGATTGTCTGTTCCAAACACCAGAGGCCCAGGATTCCACTAAATAACCTTTTGAACCTTCCTCACACAAAAAGTGTTCAAGCTCTCCCTTGTGGCTGAAATGCACTTTCCACTACACTTGGAGTTTATTTTCAGGGATTTAATAGAGCAGGTGCCAGACATGGGCTTGTTTTACGAATCTATTTTATTTGAAATTCATTTGTCCAGTTATGGTTGAATATCTCTTTATTCTCAACATAAGCTGGTGGAACCTTCTGCATACTTTCCTCAGCTGTTTGATTTGCACTTCTGACTCCAAAACTGAAGTCTCACAAGCTGTTTCTAAAAGGGCAGTGTACCTAGCAAGAGTGTAAGCTGTAGGCTCTTATCCTTATTTTCTTTATAGATTTCTTAGTATTTTCAACCCTTTGGTTCCAAAATTTTATACAAAGGATTCTCACACCTTTTTTTATTGTTTCCAATTTCCCTTAAAACTGTTAAAAATATTTTTTTAATGATAATTTGCTCTTCCAGAGATGGAGATCCAGAAACCAGTTATCTGATTTTCACATGGAATAAAATATTTAGGACACATTTTAATGTAATACTACGTTTTCCCAACATTTTTGGGATATGTAAGCTAATTACTTTTACAGGTTTTTTTTTTTTTTTTCTTTAATAATTACTATTATTTGAAATCTTTTATTCAAATATAAGAATTAACTCTGAAAGATTTCAGTCATGGAAAATATTCCATTGTTGCTAACTTTGTATCATTAATCAACAGAAATTGATGAGAATTTTTCAGTGTTGTCTTTTCAAACTAAAAGGCTATGACTAAACCTGTGAGCAAAATATCAGAGGCTCCTTAATGTCCTGAGATTGTGAAATTCCATCCTACAAGCAGTTCAAATAAAAATATCTCTAAATATGTGAGTTATAATATTACATATAGATTTTTTAATTNNNCATATAGATTTTTTAATTAAATTTTTATATATAATTTTAAATCAACTCACCTTTGCGAGTACTTTTAGGTTATTCCTCTTTTATTGCTCCTTTTTTCACTTAAAGGAAACACTTCCAACTGCCAGCTGAATGTGGTAAAAAACACATCTTGAAGTCTGTGTAATCTATTAATGTATTTGATGCTTTTAAGCAACACCAGTCATATGCCTTGTGAGTGTAATATATTTAATTTTTATCACTTAAAAAGTAGCACTGCTTTTTTTGAGAGGAGGAGCAGACCTTGAAGCAGTGCATACAATCCATGCAGGGGTCTCGAATTAGAAAACAACCTCACATCTCTCTCATCAGGAAATTCTTTCTGGTTGTAAATGGTGTTTGATTCTTAACAACAGGCACTATTCATTATACACTTAGATTCCTGTATTTAAAGATGCTTTGTACTTGGAGTGGTATTAGCACAGTTGCTGAGCTGGCTTTCCTTGTGACCCATAAATTCTGTGTTCTGTGTCCACTATCAGTGACACAGTCTTCTCCCCCAGCTTTGTTAACCTCTGCCCAGGTCTGAGATAACACCTGCACAACAGAACCACCTTTATCTTATCTCAAGTTCCCTCTGCAGTGGCTTGACTTTCAGGCCAAGTTTCAGGTCATATTCGGGGTGGGGGGCATGTCAGTGGTCACTGATGGTGGCAGCCAGCTCTCACCTTTGCCTGGTCCGGAGTCAGGGCCATCCTGTCTCTCCGTTCTGTGCTGATCTCATCTGGAGTCGGTGCCATCCTGACTCTGTTCTGTGCTGATCCCATGGCAAAGACTTTTGGTGGCCTCAGCCACAGCCGGTTTGAGACAGGCAACTGTGCTCTTTGAGTCCTTGCAGTAGGCTGAGCTCAACGTTCGCAGGTTGTACAAATCAAACTGCTTAGGAGCAGATTTCTGAAATGCCTGAATGAACTGCTATTTCAAGTATGTTCTTTTACCTTAATTAAAAATTTACAAAGCCTTTGTGAGCTATTTAGGCTGCTGGTAATAGGTGTACCAGGGGCGTTTGTGTGAAATGAGGAAGTTTGCTGTACGGAAGCCTAATAAACAATATGAAGCACATATTCAGATGGCTTCATCTGTTCACATGGATAATAGAGTTTGCTGTTCATGGAAGAGGGTTTCATGTGTCTAGGAAACTTGTAAAACTGTGGTGCAAATATGGAAAATGAGATTTTATACAAACTGAAACTGTGTTCTGCTGGATCACAAATTTCAATGGATTAGCAGGTTGTCTCTTTTTCCCTATGAAGGGCACTGAAGGCAAGAGAATATTTTTGGAATGTCTAATCCTCAAAGGTTAAAAAAATTATTTTTGTACTCTTCATAAATAACGCATAAGAAGGACATCTCTTTAATAGAGAGCTTCAGGCCTGAGAAATTTGTCATGTATAACATAATATTGAAAAAGAAAAATCTTTCCTTTGATAAAGTATTCTGAGCATATTGTTGCGTTTTAGCTAAATAAAGTCTGTTCTGCTATTATGAAAACAATTATATGAATGAAAAAACATTCTATGAAAACGAATATACATATAGTACCCAGTCTAACATGAAGAACATTGTACTCTTATTAAAAGATTTTATCAACATAATATATAAGCTAACTTTCATTTCTAATTATCTCCAATGTTTAATTATTATGGCAAAATAGCAATGGTTTAATTTGCTTATTGTTCCTTTATCATTAAAACTCTGAAGCCTACTTAATGACTTCTTTCCCTACTAAACATTGAAGTCTGTGAAAGGTAGCAGTAAATCTGTGTGATGAGTGAACCTGATTTTACTGGGACAGATATCACAAGGAATTTATTTTTTTTGTTAATGTCACATAGCTACTTTTGCTTTCTGCTGTGGCATTTTCATTAAACTTAAACTTCTTGGGTGTTAGGGCTGGTGAAGAATATAAAAAGAAGAAGATGTGATAATCAGCTGTGGAGGCAGATCATCGATTTGCCGTTTAGAGTTCTTTTGACCTTACTGTGGGTTTTCATGTCCAAAAATTAGACTTATGCGTACAATTTAATAATATAAAGCTTGCTTTGAGAGCCATATTGAAGCCTTTTTATTTTCAGGGCAGGGCATCTAATTCTCTCATTTCCTAGTGCGAGCAGGAAAAAATGTAAATAAGGTGTATTTTTCTCCGTTCCTACCAACTAGAGTTGTCTCCTTAGGGGTTGATCTTACAATGAGAAACAGGATACAAATGTTTGAGGTCTCTTAATCCTGCTAAGAAATTGGAAGTGTATCCTTACATACACTAAATAGTGCATGGCACTCAATATCATCTTAAAATGGGTAACATAGATATACCCTGGGAGGAAAAAAAACATTCTGTACCTGAGGCCTATATGCCCTTTCCACAGAGGACTTCACTGTGCATTTTGTCTTTTTTTATACTGTCCTGTTGAGTAGTTCAAGACCAAATAAGATTCCCCCTTATCTTTCTTTCCCTAAGGCGAAACAATCCCAGTTCTGTCAGCCTCTCTTTGTACACCGTGTTCCAGCCACATAATCATCCTGGTGGTTCACTGCTGGTCTCACAGAAGGAAAGCAAAACTCACAGTAGAAAGCAGAAAAATAGAAAATCTTTCTTTAGGTAACAAAATTAGAAGCATTTATCATTGTATGTTGGAGTAAATACAAATACCAGTTGAATGCCTGAATGTGTTTTCTATAAAATCTCAGAAATTTGGATAGATGTGAATTATAAGTATCTCAGTAAAACCTCAGACAAATTGACTGTCTCATATTTTAATATTTCTAATAATTAAGCAATTTTTATGTAGAGTTAACATTTGTTTCAAATTTCAGATTGGAATGGACTATTTAAATAACGTCCGTTCTAAGTGATGCAAAGCACTTTGTCTTCCCCATGGATAAAAAGACAATATCATTCTCTGTTTTCCACATCATTTCAGTCTCTCTGAGAGATGTAGCAGTGAAAGGAACATACAGTGAGTACAGCAAGAAGATTCCTGAATTGTTGCCTAATAAGGTGGCATAATGTGATCGGTTTATTGAAAGTAAAAAATTAATATGCTTGATTTCAATTCACTCTTTATCCAGTGTAAATAAATGCATAATAACTGAAAGCAGCATTGCAAGCTGGTGTAGCTCATATCTAGCAGCAACTTAGAAAGTGATTACTATTAGAAATATTATTTCTTCTTGAATACTCACAGGAATCTAATGAATAGAAGTATCTCAGAGGGGACAATGTGAGTCTATTGATTTTCACCTTTATCAACATTCTAATGCTTACAAGCTGAAGTAAGTCTCACATACTTCAAAGAGATTGCTCTCCACCTTCAAAACGTGATTATTTCTTATTTGAGCCTTCTATTTTTTTATTATCAGTCTTTCTATCTGAATGAAGATCAGCATGTAGGCTTGGTTTGAATAATTTAAAGAACAGCTACTTTAATATTAACAAAAGAATCTGACTTGATCACCTTTAAGCTGACTTGAAACTTACTTTTTTATATTAACTGCAATCCTAGCAGAATTTTAAGTGTTCAGATTAATCATATAAACACTTATTTCTTTCCAACTGCATTTGACTATTCAAACTGAGCCTTTAAGACACTAGCTTAGATTTAGAACCATTTTTAAAAGTCATATGTTTAAAAGATTCAATTTGATGATAAATAATCATCACCTGTCATTCACACTAGCAGTTTCATCTCAAATAATACATAAGTATGTTGTGATAATTTTAAAATATTAATGATCTGGAAGGTTCTTTTTCAGTAATTGGGATCAGCCTCCAGTCTGGCCAAGAAAGATGCATGTTTTTCTTCAGATGGTCATAGTATGTTACCTCATAATTCAAGAGGAATTGAAGAATACTTGTGTTTACACAGATAAATAGTATATAGTAATGTAAATCTGAATTTTGGCAGGTAGTTGTCAGTGTTTCACCCCAGTCAGCAGCCAAGCCCCACATAGCCTCTCACTCCCCCACCAGTGGGAGCAGGGAGGAAATTTGAAAGTGTAAAAGCCAGAGAAGTCATTGGTTGAGGTAAAGGCAGTTTAACAGGGAAAGCAAAAGCCACACACTCAAACAAAGCAAAACAAGGAATGAATTCACTGCTCCCCATGGGCAGGCAGATGTTCAACCATTCCCAGGAGAGCAGGGCCCTGTCACATGCAACGTTTGCATGGGAAGGCAAATGTTGTCACTCCCTGTGTCCCTCCAGCTTATCTGCTGAGCATGATGGCATATGGTCGGGACTATCCCTTGGTCAGTTGGGATCACTTGTCCCAGATGTGTCTCCTCCCAACCTTCCATGCACCTCCAGTCTTTTCCACAGCATGGCAGTACAAAAAAGGCCTTGGCTCTGTGGAAGCCCTCCTCAGCAATAACAAAAACACCTTTATGTTATCAACCCTGTGTTCAGCACAAACCCAAAACATAGCCCTGTACCAGCACTGTGAGTGAAATTGACTCTACCCCAGCCAGAACTAGCACAAGAGTGATTTTTTTTTTTTTTTCATAACTTTGGTCTCTTGAAGGATATACTTTTGATTCATTATGATTCTTGATTTTGCATGGTAGGATGGTAGAATCATTTGTATTGGAAGTGATGTTACCTTTGCCATGGGCCGGGAAACTTTGCACTAGACCAGGTTGCTCAAAGCCTTGGCCTTGGACACTTTTGTGGATGGGGCATCCACAACTTCCCTGGACAACCTGTTTGTGCATTAAGTGTGTCATCAACCTCATAGTAAGAATTTCTTTGTAATATCTAATCTAAACCTACTCACGTTTCTCCCAGCTTCCATTTTAGTCAGTCATGCTGAACTAACAGTAACTGGAGAAAAAAAATGCATTTCCTCTCCTTGCTTGAGTGTCATAAGAAAATTCTTTTAAAGTTCTTTATTTTACTTTAGAGGTAGAATTGCAAAAAGCAAGTAAATTCCATTATCTATGAAAGTCTTAGAAAATATATGTTTTTCCTAATAGAGAAAGGTTTAAGTTCTTTTGATTCAATTTACATAATAATACAGAGACGTTTCAATAAGAAATTCAGGAAAAACACAGATAACTCCTTGCCTGCAAGTATGTAAAGTATTCCTATACCAACAAATGCTAAATCAGAAGTTAGCTGAAAAAAAAAAAAAAACCAAAAAAACCCTAAACCAGGTAGAAAGGAAATGTTCATAAGCAGAAAATAGCATCCTGATCAGTGCCTTCAAAAAAAGCAGAAGTAAATATAGTAAATATAGCTTTTTGTTTAATTACTTATTCTATGGCATATGTTGCGTATTTAGATTGTGATTTGGGTAATATGTTTCCCAGCTTGGTTTATTTATTACTAAAACTAATTTATCTTCTTTTGCATCTTGGAAATAGTTGAAAAATGTTATTCCTGAAAAACATAGAATAAACTAAAAAAAGGAGCTATCCATGTGATTGGGGAAAATTGAAATAAGATTGTAAAAAACAGAAAAACTGGAACTTAATATATGATTTACTTCTCCTCGTTAATGAGGCTTAGAAATTATCTCATTTTATAGTCTAGTGAGACAGCTGAGCAATATCCAGAATTTCTGATATAAATATAAGGGCAAAAATGTATTTGCTTTAAAGCAAGCCTGCTGGATGGGAATAGCCATTACAGTCAACAATGAGGCAATGAATCTGTGCCTAAAGCAGCATAGTAAGGCTTTTCATAACTTTTTGTATGCATAGTAAAGAGTAAATTTGCAGGAACATCCACAGAGATTTAAATTAATTTCAGAAAGAAAATTATTACATTAATTTGTTTTCTACAAATATAATTTTGAATTAGTTATTCAGTATGGGTTTTCCCAGTTGCCTTTAATAAAATGATAGAGATGGGCTTATGGGGAGAATCTTAATTGTTCAGCTTTCCGTTTCTGTTTGACTCATTTTCAAACTTAGTTATTAGTGGGAAACAGCTGAAGTAAATGACTGTGAACTCTAGTGCCTGATTCTGAGCTTTTGCTTGGGCTTTTTCAAAGGATAGTAGATGTTTTAAGAACACTGAATATTTTATTTTCGTTCAGATTAGTGTCCTCCATGGAGCTCTGCTTTGGGAAGAATTTCACTGTGGATAAGGTTGCAAAGTCACAGTTTAATGTAAAGTTTATAATACTTTTGACCTTATGAGCATGGAGTGTTAATTTAAAACAGCATGTTGCAGCTTCTGTTCCTGTGACTCAGTTCTGAATAATCATGCTCAGTATTTTTCCGTAGTGTATCTCTATTATGGTGTTTAAAATATGCAGAGCTCATGGTGCAGAAAAGAGTTAGTGAAAAATGGTCAGTTGTCAAATACAAAGGAAGAATAAGAATAATTTTTAAAATATTATTTTTCATTATTAATTTTCACCTGAAGGACATAATTATACAGACCACTGATAGGAAATTATAGGAATAATTTCTTGTTCCTTCAACAGATTAAAAGTTTCTAATTAATTTGCTTTATGAGGAAACTGTGTTTCTGTAAAGGTTAAATTTGTACAGTTGGAAATAGACAGGAAAAATGAATGCAGAACATTATGATATCAACACAATATAACAGTATTCCCTGGACCAAAAAGGGTCATACAGAGCTATTGCTGTAATTCTGTGAATTGATTTTTGTAGGTATGGAAAGAAAATGTAATTATTATATTATTCGTAAGCTTATTCTTCCTAATGCTTCTGATTCATCATAAAAGAAGTTACAGATAGAAGTTTATTCCAACCTGGTAAATAAGAGGATTAGCCAGAAAGATTATAACAAAAGTCATAATTACAATAATTTATGAATATTCTTTTATTTTATTCTTCCTTCCTGACATGACTGTTCAGAACAGCACTGCTTGCTTTCAGCTAAGCTTACAGACTTTTGTGCAAAGAGCATATATTTTTGCACTGTTCATGAGATAGACTCAAGCCGGGTGTATTTCTGGGATTTGAAATCCACTTCTCTCCTTTCATTCTTGCTAAAGAAAGAAATAAGGGAAAGAAATCTTGTGCTTTGCAAGGAGTCCTTTCAAATGCATGAGAGTGCCAAGCATTGTACCTCTGTTACCTTCTCAAGAACTCAATGGCAGATACTCACTTGGGGTGTAATCCGGGCTTGTACTGAGTTGCACACAGTCGTTGTTTTTGTTGTTAATCTTTGTCAACGCCAAGAAAAAAACCCCATGAAACCTGCTTACTGGGACTAGATTACTCTTACCTGTATCATAGAGTTCCCATTCTCAATTTGGTTGAAACATTTGCATTGTTTCCTCGAGATTCAGCCCATCTCTGTTTTCAGGTGACGTCACTGTTTTTAGCAGTGTGTACACAAGACCTGTGGTTTCTGGCTTCCGAGGCCTGCTAGAAAAGTTTTGTTTTGCGTGGGCTGTGAAAAATGGCTCTGTCTTGGTGGCTGTTTAGGAATGCTTTGGTGCAGGTAGCTCGGGATGCAGCTGCAGTGCGAACTGCGGGTTCAGCCCTGGGGGTGAGAGCCCAGGCAAGAGGCAGAGAACTGCTGACCCCGGCACAACCAGGGCCCGGGGACCTGTGGTGTGACCAGGTGTGAAATACCAGAGGTTCCTTTGTTCGGGGTGGTGTAATCTGCCCTGAGTGGGGTGAGCTCGGCTAGCTCGGAACTCCAGGAAAGTCAACAGGCCACAGGATGGCTAGAATGAGAGACAGCTCGATTCTCTCCTGGCAGTGAGGGTCCAAAGAGTTTAATAGCAGAAAAGTCCTAAGGGAGTGGGGGGGAGACAAAGCCATGAGGTGTAGAGTGGGGAGGGGCAAGGAGAAAGTGAGACAGCAGAGAGAAGAGAGAAGGGCAGGAAAGAAAATAGATGAAATGCCTGTTGTGGGGCACTTTTATCGCAGGGGAAAGGGGGGGTGGGAGGAAGCTGGCCAAGGGCCAATAGGAGACTATTGATGGGACGGGTAAGGGGAGAGGAGGGATTTTAACCTGAGAAGGAGAGGGGGAAACCAANCGGAACTCCAGGCAAATCAACAGGTCACAGGATGGCTAGAATGAGAGACAGCTCGATTCTCTCCTGGCAGTGAGGGTCCAAAGAGTTTAATAGCAGAAAAGTCCTAAGGGAGTGGGGGGGAGACAAAGACATGAGGTGTAGAGTGGGGAGGGGCAAGGAGAAAGTGAGGCAGCAGAGAGAAGAGAGAAGGGCAGGAAAGAAAATAGATGAAATGCCTGTTGTGGGGCACTTTTATCGCAGGGGAAAGGGGGGGTGGGAGGAAGCTGGCCAAGGGCCAATAGGAGACTATTGATGGGACGGGTAAGGGGAGAGGAGGGATTCTAACCTGAGAAGGTGAGGGGGAAACCAGCTATTCCAGGGGATACATGGGACAAACCCTGTGATACAATTCTGGTGATACATGAGTACATACAACACAGGGCTCCACCTCAGAGGCACTAGCTCGAGCTGTCATTTTGTTATTTAGTTACTGCACCAAGGTGAAATTGTTTTAAGGATCTGGAAGTCTGAGGCTCTGCTATGGGAACCTGGGGTCGAGCCTGTAAGGAAACCACGAGTGGCAGGGATGCAGCTGAGAAGGGACCTCGGTCAGGAAAATTTGCAACCCAGAGTGCATCCAGGCGGGCTGTGAAAACCCAGGTCCCATCATAGTATTTGTGTGTATTTCACTGCTCATAGTAAATTTGACACCTTTGCACTGCTGATTGGTGGCACAATAGTGGTAGGGTATGTTTAGTATTTCAAGGGAAGGCGTAATAGTTCCAGCCTCTGTGTAATTTGGACTGATAAATCTTAATTCTCACATTTAGGGCAGATACATGGATGAAGGTAGGAAATAACACAGGTAGGAAATAAAGCTTCCAAAAAAAAGGGAATAAACCTGTTATCATACTAAAGGTTACTGTTGCTCTAATTATGGCTTGTATTCAATACCAACACCTTGTTCCATGATATTTAATTCAAATCAAGATGCTGAAGATAGAATTACATATTGAGAGAATTCATTAGAAGTTATTTAAGTAAGTTGAATAAATGTGCCTCAAATTGTATTTCGTGAATCTGTTCAGGTATTTAAATTAGATCTGTAAATTAATATGAAAATTCCACAAAGGATACACAATTAGGTAAATAAGCTCTTCAAGGCCAGGAGCTATTCAGCATTTATTGTACAGTGCTTTCTTGTATACTGTTTATAAAAAACAGGTGAATGGCAAAAAAAAAAAAAAAAAGGCAGCACCTTTGCAAAGTTTAAAAGAAACATAGCAGAGATGATGGCTGGAATAATAATAAAAAATAGCTTTCTCCTAATTAGTTTTCTAGTCTTTGCCTACACAGTGCCATGATGCTGCTAAAGTAATTAAATGTAGGACAAATGATTACTTAACGTAAGTGTATTTTATAAAGTATGTGATTTCTTGACCTTTTGAGTTTACCCATTTATAATCTGGTTGTCTTTTCCTGAAGTGTACACTGGCCTTTCTGAATCAACAGCAATATATAAACATAAGGGTTATGAAAGTTTAATTGGGAGCATTGCTATCTGTAACCATACACCATTTTAAGAAGGCAATATTCATTTTTGCATAGTTCCTGTGACATTTAAGCATGCCAAAGATAAGTTTATAATAGTTGAAGCATGAAGCATGTATTATATTTATTTTGTCAGAGTTGTGGTGGGCGTTATGAGACTTGCTGCTAACCTGTTCTCTCACAGCAGACATGTACACATCTCTCTGTGTACATTTTCTGGACTGTTGTGGCATGAGTCGGCAAAGCCAAGCTACCCGTGTGGTAGTTAATGCATGCAGCATAGGATACAGCAGAAGGTCCAGCTGCTCTTCAGTCCTGACTAGGATTGATTTTCAGTCCTCACTAGGACAGTACGCCGTATCCCGTGCTGCTGCTTTTTATCAGTCTTTGCAGTGAAGCTGACCAGAAAGAGGGCAGATTTTATGCCTACCTATCTGGAGTCATACTTGCTCAGTCTCAGAGACATCTAGCTTGAGGCATTTTCCTTGATTTCTGTTCTCACCTGTCCATCTATGCTTATCCATGCCATGATACATCGTTAGAGCTTGAGTACTTTATGTAATTACATAAAAAATAGCATTCATGGTTCTAATTATTTTTCATTATTTTCATTATTTTCATTCAAAGTAGTGACTTCCATCGCGCTCTGCTTTGGGAGGAATTTCACTGTGGGTAAGAGTAATTTCAATAAATGTTATTTTAAAATAACATAACAGCTGAAATTATATTGAACTGTGAAACTGAAAGGTCTAGATGTTAATTTTACATCCTGTAAATTTATTTTTTCAACTGATTTTAGTGAGATGTTATTTTTCCAATTGCTATTATCACCTAATAGACTATGTGAGCAGACTTAAAAGCAAAATGAACAGAGCTTGTAGTGTAAATGCTCCTCTTGGAGATTAGTCATTATTAACAGATTATCAACAAAATGCATCTGAAGACTTTCCCCGGGCCAGGCTATACCTACATATCTCTGGTAGGAATGGTTGTTCTAATCTTAAAATGCTGTCTTCCCCTAGGGAGCCTCTCCTTCTCCCTTTCATGCAAGAGGTAGCAATCCACCTGCCTCAGTGAATCAGCAGTATCCACTTAACCTCTTCTCAGCAGGATAAGCACCTGCTAACAGCATGGGGTATTGCTGGGAAAATTATGAGCCTGCTACCTTGTATGTTAACAGTGATTAATATTTGGTATTACTGTTTCAATATGTAGGAGACATTACCACTATTGGGAAACTGCCTTAACTCCAGCTGCTCTTCCTACAGACATCCCTGTCACTTAGAACATGCAGTTATGGACTGTTTCTACCAGGGAAGTAAACAGAAGCATCTTTCAGGGCTTAGACAACAGAGAGATAGGTAAAATGCTGTGTGTTATAGTTTTAACAAACAAACAAACAAAAAAAACCCAGGACCGAACAGGATTCAAATTTACATTCCCTCTCCATGAAATATCAAAAGTTAGGGACTTCGTGTTATCTAAAGTGTTAGGGAAAGGGGGCATTAATACTAGTCTACTTTTTCAGAGATTAAACTTTTGCAATAGTCTGTGGAAATAATAGACCATTATTTTTGTCTCAGTGGCACAATCACACTGAGATAATGAGGACACAACAGTGTTCTCTCTTCTCATCATAACATGTTTTCCTTTATTCAAATCTAGCATTGCTACTTCCTTAAGCTTTAAGTAAATGTATCAGATTCCTGTACATTCTTGGTCATTATTTTGTAAATTGGTTTCATGTTGCTACTAATCAACCCAGTTTTTAGGAACAATTAGTTTGACTTAACAGTTTGTAAACTATAGGTAGCAACCAGAAGCTGTGGAAATATTTTAAAGATTTGTTTTTTTCTTAAACCTTTTGGATAATAATGTGAGCCCTTCTACTGGAATTTTAATATCTGCAAATATTATCAAAACTTACAGGAAAACTGCAAAACTGGAATTGTATCTCCCCTTAATATGCTTACAAAAGGACAAACAAACAAACATCAAACTTTATTTTTTTTTAATCAAACAAAATTATTTTGTTAATTTGACATAGATGCCTTAAGAGGACATTACTGCAAACAAAAAGAATGTTAGCAAATTTTTACACTTTAATCATCCTAGCAAGATACTGTGGATATTTTTCTAAATCTTTATCTGTTACAAATAAAAGACGCTCCATTTGTATCCCCCATCTTTTTTATTTTTGTCGTTAATTTCCATAGTGCTAGGCAGTCTGTATCACCTCCTTTCATCCTTCCCTTAAGTCTTCTCTGACTTCGTGTTTTGGTAACATAATAATTAGTTATATAGTCTTATTATTGTCTTGAATATTCTGTAAGCACTGCAAATAGACAAGAGTGAGTATCTGCCTATTTAAAATGATACAAAAATCTTTAGTCGGGTTCCTACATTGCTGTTACAAAAAAAAGTGTCCTACATTCATAATAATCAGCTATGTAATTTAAAAAATATTACATTTTTTTAAAGACCATCATGCAGCAGCTTTGAAATGGGGCAGGATGATTTTGTTTTCCCCATGAATTTCAGATTTGGTTGGCTACCAGAGGCAGAATGATACTCACATATGGATGTTTTCTGGCATGATATTCTGACATGGATATTTTATTTGATTCTCAGTCTAGAAATGTTCCTCTCCTTTTAATGGGTTTTGTGTGATTGAAAGATTGCAATGTGAAGAAACAACACCAAATGTATCATGGTTTTGATAAATGACTATGATTCTACCATTTTTAATCATTATAGGAGCTGAGGGCAAAGCTGTATTTGCAATGGCCATAGACCTGACCAGGGTAGGTGGTGGGTGCTGTGCTGATTTCAGCTTAGTTGAAATGCTCTGGCTCCTTTATCTTAACACATCACTTTGTGTTAGACCCATGCCTCTGAAAGGCATCCACATGTTGGAAGGGGTTTCTGACTCTTCTTGTGATACACACAGTGAAAGAACTAACAATCTACTGACAATGTGTGCACATTCATGATTTATCAGTTGATTAATTTCTGGCAACAGTGAAGCTTCTAAATCTATCTAAGATGTAAAACCTAGACTATAGCTGAGTATTTATTTAAGAGGACAAGTAATGTTGCAAGATCTAATGCAATTTTCATTCTTCGATATCTTGCAGAAAACATTGTAGTTCTTTATTGCAATTTTTTAAACCAGCAAAAAAACCCCAAAGCACCCCTACTCCAAATCCTCTTTTAATTTAAAGGAAAAGTGTGTTTTCCTGAACTGTTAACTTCAGTACTTGGCAAAGGAATAAAGTTTGTCAGAATGGCAAGACAAAGATTTTATTTGTTATTAATTTATAGAGTGTAAATTCAACATGTACATGCTTGATGGGCTGATTTTTAATAAAAGCCACTGTCTAGCTAGTAGTAGAACAACTTCTGGGGAGAAAGGTAAAATGTGTACTTCTGGATGGTTTATGAGTAATTATATTACAATCAAGAAATGGGACAGATGGCTTCTAGCTTGTTATGAATTGTCTTTGATTTATTTTGTAAAAAGAATTTTCTATTTTTCTATTTCACATCTGAATTTTTCTCAAAGCTATCCTTCATTTGTAACTGTATTGAAAATATGTAAAAAACCCCAAAATCTATCTTTTTGCATTACATTTTTTAAAAATTAAGCTCCTGTAGTAAAACATCATTGGTCATTATCTTTT
>VYXF01006600.1:45805-57927 GCA_013397295.1 Polioptila caerulea | reverse complement strand
TCTGTCACACACCTTTAGTGCTTAAATCCCCCAGGGATTCACTCCCAAGGCAGAGCAATCCCTAAACCCTGGAAGGTTGGGAACTGAGGGAGGGTTTGGTGCAGGCAATACAGAGAGAGCTGAGGCCCAGCATGGAAATGATGAAATAATTGAGGGGAAATTCAGAAGGAAAGGACCATTAAAGATCATCAGAGGAGCATTTGAGATGCAAATGAGCAGCATGAGGAGGATGAGGAGGAGAGGGATGAGGAGCAATCCAAGGGCCCTGCAGAGGACACAGGACCTCCCCAGGAGCTGGCAGCAGGGAGAGGCAGGGACAGGGAGTGCCAGGCAGGGGATGGGAAGCTGGAGCTGAGTTCTAAAAGTGCTTTAAAGCTGCATCTGGGATTAGCACACAAATTCATGGAGTCATGGAATGGCCTGGGTTGGAAGGACCTTGAAGATCATTTCATTCCCAGCCCTGCCCTGGCAGGGACCCCTCCCAGTGTCCCCAATGTCCAGCCTGGCCTGGGACACTGCCAGGGATCCACAGCTGCTCTGGGCACCCTGTGCCAGCCCTGCCCACCCTCCCAGGGAACAATTCCTGCCCAAATCCCACCCAGCCCTGCCCTTTCCAGCAGCAGAGCCCTGATCCCAGCCCAACAACTCCCTGGTTTTGCCCTCACCCAGCACTGACTCTGCTTAAACCTTCCACTCCCCTGCCAGCATCTGCTAGGTTGCAATCACAAATTCCTCCTCCTGCCTCGTGCTTTCATGGCCAAGGAACCTGGAGAAGGGCTTGGGACAAGGCTTGGGAAGCCAGGACAGGGGGGGATGGCTCCACTGTTCTGCTGAGCAATCCACCAGAAGTTCACATTCCCTTTTGAGCAGGCAGATTTGGATTCCCTAGCTCCATGTTCATCAGTGATTGACACGCTAGAATGATTAGAGGGTGAATTCTTTTATTACAGTTACATGATTTATTAACTGCATTCATTCCAGTTACTTTATAATGGTTTTCATCAGTGCAAACTACTCCAAGGTGACCAACAGCAAACACTCTATTTTCATGGAAAAGGTTTGGTTGCCATTGAATGGAACACTTAAGAACAGAGAGAAGGTGCTGTCACAATATTTGACTCACCAGGTTTCTTCCCTAAGCTTCCTGTTTTCCCAGCTGCTCCTGGAGCCTTGAAATGGAGAACAAGATGCAAGTTTAGCACTCAGGTTTCTTTCTCCAGTACATGAAAATGATTTACAAAGCTTCACTCAACAAGCACGGGAGTCAAAAACTCACAGGAAATTTTGTTCTTACAGAAATCCTTATTTTAGATGGCAATAAACATCTGGGAATAAATACCAAGCATGAATTGGATTATTTGTTAATGCAGAAGTGCAGACTTTTATTCCCTTTCATGGGCTGCAAATACCAAAGGAGATCCCATCTGTAATTCCAAAAATCTCATTTGTAATCCCAAAGCAGATCCCATCTGTAATCCCAAAGGAGATCCCATCTGTAATTCCAAAGCAGACCCCATCTGTAATTCCAAAGCAGATCCCATTTATAATCCCAAAGGAGATCCCATCTGTAATCCCAAAGCAGATCCCATCTGTAATCCCAAAGCAGATCCCATTTAATTCCAAAGCAGATCCCATTTAATTCCAAAGGAGATCCCATTTAATCCCAAAGGAGATCCCATTTAATTCCATAGCAGACCCCATCTGTAATCCCAAAGGAGATCCCATCTGTAATTCCAAAGCAGATCCCATTTAATCCCAAAGGAGATCCCATCTGTAATCCCAAAGCAGACCCCATCTGTAATTCCAAAGCAGATCCCATTTATAATCCCAAAGGAGATCCCATCTGTAATCCCAAAGGAGATCCCATCTGTAATCCCAAAGCAGACCCCATTTATAATCCCAAAGCAGACCCCATTTATAATCCCAAAGCAGATCCCATCTGTAATCCCAAACCCACCCATCTACAGAAGGGCAATTCTGTGGGGGTGAGCTGAAACACCAACAGAAGTTTCCATCCCTCCAAACAGCTGGATTGCAAATATTCCTGAGAAACTCCCTGCACCCAGACAGGGGGAGGTGAGGGATGAACATCAGCATCCAGGGGATTGGGAAGCAAAGCCTCTGAAGAGCCAGAGGAAACCCAGCCAACCCCACCAGGCCAGTTCCTGCCCCTAAATAACCCCCAGGCCATGGCAGGTCTGTGTCCTGCACCAAAGAGGTCTGGGCTGGGCCACAGCAGCTGAAATCCAAACTGCACCATGGCCAGAAATGCTGGGCAGCCACAAATGTCCTCCAGCCTCCAACCCTCCCTGAGCTTCCCCTTCCCCACCTTCAGGATCCTCCTTGCAAACTTGGAGCCAACACAAGCGACCTGAAGGTTTCCACAGAATCCTAAATCCTCTGGGGAACAGAACAGTTTCCTCCTCCATATTCCCCCTCATCGACTTTGGAAACTTGGGGATTCTGGCAGAAAGGAAACTGAGGAGTAACTCCAGAACAGCTCCATGGCTGAGAGCAAAGGGCCCTTCAAATGTCAGTGTTGGCTTGGAGTCACCTCTGCAATGGGTTATCAGTGACACCTTCCCAATGCCCTGATGTCTCTGTGCTCCTCTCCTGTCTCTGTCAGACTGTCACAGTCACAGCCCACAGGAGCAGCAGATCTTCCTCCCCTCCCTGCTCTCCTTTGATCCTGCCCAGATCCTCACCCTCCCCTACACCCCAGAGCAGGGACCCAGGAGAGCCCCACAGGGCATCAGGGATGAACCCCAGAGCAGCTCTGGGGACAGGGGAGATGGCCTGGACAGCCCCAAAGGGCTGGCAGGGTGATCCCAGGAATGTTTCTGGCAGAGGAACCCCCTCTGCCCTCCTCAGGGAAGAACAAGAGCCTGGACCTTCAGAGAGCCCCTCCTGCCTTGGTCAGCATCCATGCTGCTGGATTAGAAGCTCAGGGACAACCAAACATCATCTTTACTGTGAAACAGAGATGATCTGAAAACAGAAACTTCAGAACCACCTTGCCCAGACCGAGCCTGAATTATCTTTGAGGAGTCACTGAATCCTCAGTGCTGAAAGAGCACATGGAAAAGTCCAACAGCACTTCAAGAAATAATTACATTCCTAAACAATGCATTTAGGATGTGTTGGGGAAGATGAATCAGGAAAGCCACATAAATCTGATTGTCTGACAGAAGATTTGGAGAATATAGAAACTGTGAGATTGAAATGAAGGCAACCTTTGCCATCCCAAACCTCAGTCACTGACCAACCAAAGACAATGTCTGGCATGAATGGAACCCCCTCTTGTCTAAACAAGGATCCTCTGCTCTCAGATAAGCATGGGAATGTAAGGATCCTTATTGGCTGTATGTAAATGCTATAGGATTTGTATTCTGTACTGGATTGGTTGGTAGGAATTGGAATATTCAACATAGAAAAGGATTTATGGGATTGTAACAGAAACTTCACCCTCTTTTGCTCTTGCTCTTACTCCTGCTTTTACTACTCTTGCTTTTACTACTCTTGCTTTTACTACTCTTGCACTTACTCTTTCTGCTCTTACTCTTTCTCTTACTCTTACTCTTCCCACTCTTGCTCTTACTCTTTCCTCTCCTCCCCTGCTCTTCTCCTTCTCTGTTCCCCCCTCTTGCTGCTCTTATCTCCTGTGCTCTGCCCTTATCTCTTTCTCTCCTGGGCCTGCTCTGAGCTGTGGCAGCTCCAAGCAGAGCCCTTTGGACTCACACCCCACACAATAAACTCCAAGTTCCAGGACCTGGCTTTAGAGATCTCTGGTATCATCCATTGAACCCACCCCTCTCCCACAGCCAGAGTACCCCAACAGTCTCCTACAAGGATGCTCCTCATTTCTGGAGAGGGAGAAACATTTCCTGTTCCTCCTGCTGAGAGAAAACACAGCAGCAAGGACAGACCCTGCTCTACCCCCCTGCACCCCTGGGACTCTCCCTGAACCCCTGAGGGCCTCTTGGGACATTTTCCTGGGCCAGCAGAGCAGAACTTGCTTTGTCAGTTTAACAAAACCCAGCAAGCACTTCCAGTTGTGTTGGACAGCAGGGCCCTTCAAATCCCAGCTTGATCCCTTCAGGGATTATTTTCTGAACGTCCATGCTAAGTTTTAGAATCAAATGTCTTGGAATTGTTGTGTTTCCAAGCCCCTCCTGAGCTCCATCCCCACAGAGGGAATTCCCAGCAGTGTCCAGAACAGAACCCTGTACCCATCCACCTCCCCCAAAGGAAACCCCTCAGAATGGGCCATTGTTCCTCTGAAGAACAAACACTTTCCCTCTTTTTTAATAAACTGAAGCTTGAAGGAACAGGGAATGGTTTATTTTAGCACCCTGAGGTGAATGGACACAACCTGGCACAGAAGAACAAATTAAAAAAATTCTTTTGCTGTAGAAACCACTGAGATTTTGAGCCATTTTTAGAAACTCTGCCCTTGCTGCTGAAAGATCACCCCTGCTTTTCTTTGGGCCTGGCAATAGTGCAGAACACATGAAATTATTTCTCTTTTCAGAACATTTCCCAGGCCCAGGCAGCTGTCCAAGCACAGCAGCACATCTGAGTGCCCAGGACTGGGAAATCCTCTGCAAAAACTGGCTCTGGGACCAGGCTGGGGGACAAACCCAGTTCCCCACTTGGACCAGATCTGTGTCCTGCAGGCACAGGAGCCCTGGGATGGAAACCACAGCCCAGCAGCAGGGGCTCCACCAGCTCTGGGCTTTTTGCTGCCTCTCTCCCCAAGATTGGAGCTGCAGCTGGGATTTTACTCAGCAGAAAGGGCCCCTGGAGCACTTTGGGGTGAAATGTTGGGATTTTCCTCAGCAGAAAGGGCCCCTGGAGCACTTTGGGGTGAAATGTTGGGATTTTCCTCAGCAGAAAGGGCCCTTGGAGCACTTTGGGGTGAAATGTTGGGATTTTCCTCAGCAGAAAGGGCCCTTGGAGCACTCAGGGGTGAAATGTTGGGATTTTCCCCAGCAGAAAGGGCCCTTGGAGCACTTTGGGGTGAAATGTTGGGATTTTCCTCAGCAGAAAGGGCCCTTGGAGCACTTTGGGGTGAAATGTTGGGATTTTCCCCAGCAGAAAGGGCCCTTGGAGCACTTTGGGGTGAAATGTTGACTCTGTGACTCTGCTCAGGCTCTGAGTTCTTGTGCTTTGGCATCCAGATTCCCCCAAACCCACTGAGTTTTGTTTATTCACCTTTAACCCCCCCATCATTCCAGAGATAGAAATCAGAATCCTTCTCATCCAGAGATCAACCCAACTCTGAATCTAAACTAATTCCTACTGGGAGATAAATTATCCTCTCAAGCCATGTAAATGAGAGAACAGCTCTCTTTAGAAAAAAGAAACAAACACAAAAAATCCACCCCCCACCCCAAAAAAAAGCCCAACAACAAACCCCAACCAACCAACCAATCCAAAAAAAACCAACAAAAAGCAAAAAATAATAAAAAACATAAAAAAACCCAGCAACCAAAAACCAACCAACCAAAAAACCACACACACACACAAAAAACCCCAGAACAAAACCAAACAAAAACTCCCCAAGAAACCCCAGGGATATGTTCTGTAGAATTATTTCAAGATAAAAAGAGATGAAACATCTATCAAACAACTCTATTATTCAGTCAAAAACTGTCACATAAATACAGTACTTAGCAAAGTTTTGGTGCAAAATTTGTTCTTGATTGCAAGGAATGATAGGGAAAAAATGTAAAATGTAATAGACTGAAATATGGCTGTGCAGATTTTGGGGTTTTTTAAAAATCATGGCAGTAAGATACAGCTCAGGCATTAAAAACTCACCAGGACAACAAAACAATCACATCAGTGTCTAAAAACCTGCCAAGTGCACAGGGTGGGCATTATTTGAAGGGGTGATGCCCCAAATTCTTGATGATATGAAGTTATAAAACACAACCACAGCTGTTACTGGAATTGTTTTTCCTTGCCAGTGTGTTTTGATTTCCCCTACCACGCCCTGCCTTGCAGCTACCACTACAACCCCAAAGAAAACATTTCTCTACCTCAGAATCTTTGAGTCTCACATAATTAGATGGGAAAACTCCTGATTTATCACCCAGCGTGCCCGTCCACCAGTCACCATCTTTCTTTGTCACCAGGATCAGGTCACCTTGTTGGAAAGTGAGGTCCCCCTGCTCCGAGCTCTCGTAGGTGTACATGGCAATGTACTCTGCAAAGGCAAACACAGCACGTGGGAAAGTGGCCAGGAGCCCTGGGCTCCAGCTGCTCCTTGGATTTGAGGGTTAGCATTGAAGAGAGACAGAATTTTTGTTCAGGTTTGGATGTTTCTTGGTTTTTATTTGTGGTCTTACAGCCTGGGAGTGCTGCTCTATGTTAAGTCAATAAGGGAAAAATGGAGTGCAGAGTAAAGACTTGGGGTTTTTTCAAGCTTAAATTACTTAATTATGAGCTGTTAACTAATTTATTTTAATTTTTAATCTAATAATTAGCTACTTATGTTTTGCACTGTGGACTTTTCTAATTACACAAAATCAATCAAATGGAAGGAGAAGGAAAGAGGAGAAGGAGGAGGGGAAGAGGAAGGGGAAGGNAGGAGGAGGGGAAGGAGGAGGAGAAGGGAAAGGGGAAGGAGGAGGAGGAGGAGAAGCAGCAGAGAAAGAAGAAAGAAGAAAGAAGAAAGAAGAAAGAAGAAAGAAGAAAGAAGAAAGAAGAAAGAAGAAAGAAGAAAGAAGAAAGAAGAAAGAAGAAAGAAGAAAGAAGAAGAAAGAAGAAAGAAGAAAGAAGAAAGAAGAAAGAAGAAAGAAGAAAGAAGAAAGAAGAAAGAAGAACTAACCTACCCCCTGACCCCTCCATGTTGTCACAAATCCATTCCTGTATCCCAAACCCCAAACTCTCAGTCTCTCCCCCTGTGAGATCTCACACTTCTGTCCAACCCCACCCTCACAATCCCAGCGCTGTCTCTCAGCTTTGGAAGCTTTTCCATGGCCTCAGGTCAAAGGCAGTGAATTTTTGAGGATCATTTTCTGCCACCACAGAAAGTCTGAAACTCTCTGTGCCAGGGGTTCCAACAGGGAACTCCTGAGAAACCCCCAGTGATCCTCTGCAAAACCTCATTAATAGCAGGGCTGGGCAGAAGGCAAATTTATTATTTATTACTCCTTGTAACCTCAGTATTTAATGACTAAAATGGTATCTAACAGACCTGAACAGGATCTGTCCAAAGGCTGCCTGGGGGGGTTGTATACAGTTTGCCATTATAATTAAAATACACATAAATAATTCACTTTGGTATGAAATGTTTTCCCCAGTGGTTTCTGGGTTGTGCTGATGAGTGGAATTCCCAGAGTTTGGGATGCAAAAATCACCACAGGAGCTTCTCTTCAACCCCCCTCAGCAGAAGATGTTCAATCCCTGCTCCACTGTTTCTCAAAACCACTTTTTGAAGTGTTTAAACCAAACTTTTGTTCCTTTTTAGGACAAGCACAACAGCTGAGATATCCCACCTGGGACAAGACTCTGCCTGCCCACAATTCCTTCTCCTCAGATCCAAGGAAAACCAGGTCTTAGTGATCTTTAAGGGCCCTTCCAACCCAAACCATGGGATTCTATGGAATATTGACTGAGCAAGAGCAGCTGTGCTTTAATTGATTGGAAAGAATTGATAATCTCCCTTTTCTCTGCTGCTCCCTCCTTTTAGTTTCTGTGCTGCTCATGCCAGACACAAATGAGATGTGAATGTCCCTAAAACTGGAGCAGGAATTGCAGTGAGGAGCTTCAGGAGTGCTGTAGGGAGGATACCCCAAGGGTCACCTGGAACCTGCATTAATTGATTTTCTCTGTGTTTAATTCACTCACAGACTCTGCCTGAGGGGATTCTTGGAGAGCTCATTCCCCTCCAGCTGAAGGGTGGCAACTGCCAGGAATTCCCTTTTTAAAACCCTTCAGAAAAATATTTGGGAATTCTGGGTCCCAGGCTCCACTTTCAAATGGAGCTGCCCACAAAGATCCCAATATTCTCTAAGTGACTGCCACTGCCTTCATTAAGAGCTTTAATGAAACATTGGGAATAAAATATTTACCAATTCCTGACAGCACAGATACATGGACAGATGTGCTTATTGGGCCCTCTGTGAAAATCCATTCTAGATCAGAAAATGTCACCAAAATAATGGCCAAAAAAATAGAAATATTGGAAAAAATACAAACTACAAATTTTGTGATCTGTGAAATGATTCCTTCTCTAAACACAACATACTTAAACTGTTCCTCAAACAATAATAATAATTCTGAATTATTCTAGAGGCAAACTGACTTGCACTTGGATTTTAGCAGCACAGTCTGGTGGCTGATTTTGGCAAAAAGCAGAATTTTTGTGTTCAGGGCCAGGACTCACCTTCCCCTGCCATCGCTGCCTTGGCTGCTGGGGATGCTACTCTTTTCAGACTAGCAGGGCTTTCTGAGGAACCAGAATCCATGCTTTAGAAGAAAATAATGGTTATTTAAGAAAATCAATCTCTTCAGGTAAGTAATGATTACAGTTCAAACTCAAAAATGCACGTGCACCCCCCCAGCATCTCCCTGGGTTTGAAAAGAAGAGACAGCAAAAGTGCAAAATAAAGTTGGGACTCCAGTGGTCACATTTAAGCAACTGACTTAAATACAGAATTTTCTACATCTCCTCTTTTTCCTCAGGAAAAAACCCAATTCAAAATCATTCTCATTTGCATTCCTAATGTTAATGTTGCTTCCACATTACAAAAAATGAGATTTTAAATGTTTAATCCTCCAAGAATACTGAGAAGTGATTTAGATTTGAGGAATACCTTTTAATTTTGGGCAGAGAGGGGCTCTGACTTACACAGCTGTACTTCAGAAAGTCCAATACACTCATTTTCCAGTTGCAAATCACATAAAATTAAGAAGGTTAATTAACCTTTTGTTAGTGAGGCAAGACCCAAGGAGGAGTGAGGTCGTTTTTATTGCTGCCACAAATTTTCAGGATTGGAAGCCAAAACCCTCCAGATAAAAACAAGGGCCCTTTTACAGGGCAGCCCTTTCAAACTCAAACATGCAGCTCTTCCCATTTCCTTCTACCCCAGGAGAGAATGAAAGGGCAGGAAAAGCAAACCAAATACCTGGTGGACTTCCTAATGGGGCCTGAAATGAGCTTCACATAGGATTTGGGGAACCAGCCCTTCTGGCCCTGCACCTCCCCAAACCACCACATGTCCTGCTGCTCCAGCACGGTGATCACGTCGTTCTTGTTGAAGTTCAGGTGGTTGTCCTTCTTTGCTCTCCAGGGATACAGAGCCTGGGCCTGAAGCCCTTCCACTTTCTCACCCTTCAGAGAGACAGAGACACGAGTCAGTGCTGCTCCACCCTCAGCAAGAAAGCTGCTTAAGGAGTTGGATCCTTGGGCTGCTCAGGCAGTCACAAATGCAGACAGTCCCAGCTACAGCAGCAATTAAAGCTGCAAATTAATGGCAGGAATGGTTACAGCCCAGTGCAATGCAAGATTCAATTCATTACTTTGACTTAAGAAACTCTGGTGGTTCAGGTTGGCTCATTGGAGGTCTCCTGGTATTTGAATTATGTGCTGGGTGGTTTAATCGTGTCAGGATTCCAAACTGGCCACTGACTGGGCCCCTGTCAAGTCTACAGGAAGCCAATAAGATCCTAACTAAGGACCTTATTAGGTCCAATAAGGTCCTAACTTCCACTAAAAAAAATCNAACTGGCCACTGACTGGGCCCCTGACAAGTCTACAGGAAGCCAATAAGGTCCTGACAGGGAATCACTTCCACTAAATAATTAAATCAATGCCAAACCAGGGCAGACACACGTGTAACACACCCTCATGAAGGGGTTGTTGTATATATTCACATATTTCCCTGCTGAAGCTGCTTTGGCAGGACTTTGAGACCATTTCCTGGAAAATGCTGCTTTGCTGCACACTATTCACAGCACATTGCCATTTCTCTTTGCTCTGAGGTGGATATTCAGCACTTCCCACAGCACATGAGCTCCCAACAAGAGTTTGTTGCCCCACTGAGGAAAAGGAAATGCCTGGACAGACAGAGGGGCAGGATTCAGCTGGGAAGTTCTGCCACTGCTATTGCACTTGGGAGGGGAGGCTGCCATGGGAGTCAAGAAAGCCTCAAGGAAGAGACCCAAACCTGGAGCAGCAAAATCCAAAAAAAGCCATCCCAGACCAGCAAACCAGAGTCTGCTTGGTGTTAAAGCCTGACCAAGATCTTCCCAATGGCTCAAAGATCCACAGAATGGTTTAGGTAGGGAGGGACCTCAGAGCCCCCAAGTGCCCCCCCAGCCATGGCAGGGACCCCTCCCACTGTCCCCAATGTCCAGCCTGGCCTGGGACACTGCCAGGGATCCAGGGGCAGCCACAGCTGCTCTGCCCACCCTATGCCAGCCCAGCCCCTGCCAGGGAACAATTCCTGCCCCAAATCCCACCCAGCCCTGCCCTCTGGCACTGGGAGCCATTCCCTGTGTCCTGTCCCTGCATCCCTTGGGAATTGTCTCTCTCCAGCTTTCCTGGGGCTCCTTCAGGCCCTGCAAGGCCACCCTGAGCTCAGCCCAAAGCTTCTCCTGTGCAGCTGAACAATCCCAGCTGTGCCAGCCTTTCCTGCCAGCAGAGCTGCTCCATCCTCTGCCCATCCTGCTGCCTCCTCTGGGCTCTCTGCAGCAGCTCCAGCTCCTCCCTGTGCTGGGCCCAGGCCTGGGGCAGCTCTGCAGGTGAGACCCTCCCTGTCTGATGTCCTAAGAGAAGGGACAGAGAGTGCTGTGGCTTTAATTAGCACGAGCAGTCTGATGGCCTGGATGCCTTGGTAAGAGCAAACAGAGCTGTGAAGATTGCAGGATTAGATCAAGTCTGGTAAAAGGGAATGAGGATGGGATTAAGTAAAAATGTTGGAGAATGTCTAAGTTTGTTGGGATGATGTTTAGCTCCAACCAATGTAGTAAAACACCTCTAGCCTCCCTAGAATGTTCTATAGGCACGTGTAGCTCACAGTGAATCCCACTGTGATCACCACAGGGTCCCCAACAGTCTCCCCTCCTACAGGTGCTCACCTCTGCCAGGTGAGGGTTCTAATGCACAGACAAGGCTCACAAGGGGCCCTCCAAGCCTTTGTGGAGGCTCAGAACACGGGGCTGAGGCCAGCAGCTCACCTGGCCCAGGACAGGGGAGGGGGACGAGCCTGTGACCGTGGCAGGGGTGAAGGCCGAGCGCTGCCGGAGCTGCCCCGCGCTGGGCACGGTCAGCGAGGGCTGGGCTGCCCAGGCATCCCAGTTATCACTGTCTGCCTTCTCACTGCTGTTTGCTGGCCAGCTGGAAAGGAAAAGAAAGAAAAGGACAGTGTGATTCCTACTGTTTTTAGCAGGAACAAAAATCTCAAGCAGAACAAATATTTGAACATTGGACATGAATTTTTTTTCCCGTGAGTATCCACCTTAACTCCAGGTGCAGCAGTGCAATGGAACATTGGTTAACCACAATTTTATCTTCAAAGGCAACCCCCAAACTGAGCTCCTGGTCCTCACCACTGCAGGACAGGTTTGTATCTCAATTCTTAGCTGTACCCCAACAAAGAGAAGTTCAAGCAGTGCAGGCTGCATTACGCACAGTGGAAAGTGAAATAAAAATAATTAATCATGCTTTCCAAAACTGGTTTGAAATCTTCCCCCCTGCACATCACTGGCCTCTAACATCCCTTTCCTTTAGACACAGAATCATGCAATGGTTTGGGTTTGGACCTTAAAATCCATCCAGTGCCAGGGCAGGGACCCCTCCCAGTGTCCCAGGCTGCTCCAGCCCCAATGTCCAGCCTGGCCTGGGACACTGCCAGGGATCCAGGGGCTGCTCTGCCCACCCTGTGCCAGGGCCTCCTATTGAGATATCAGTTTATAAATATGGATTTCATGGCCAAAGGATAAGGAATTGCAGCTGATAAAAGTGCCCAGAGTATTGAGTGAAGCCATCCAGGGAAGGGCACGTGTTCCCATTCCATCAGTTTGACCAAGGCTGTGATCAGGAATGAAATCCCCTTTTCATGTCATCAGCGCCATCAGCACATTATACAGAACAATGAGCAAATTGGAAG
>VYXF01006600.1:34256-44332 GCA_013397295.1 Polioptila caerulea | reverse complement strand
GCTCCTCCCTGTGCTGGGCCCAGGCCTGGGGCAGCTCTGCAGTGGGGGCTCAGGGCACCATCCCAATCCCAATCCCAATCCCAATCCCAGTCCCAATCCCAATCCCAATCCCAATCCCAATCCCAATCCCAATCCCAATCCCTCTCCTGATCCCCAGCTGGGGCTCAGCCCAGGGCAGGGATGGATCCCAGTCCCTGCACCCCTCAGAGGAGCTGCTGCCCAATTCCTTTGCTGACTCTGTGCCTCCCAGTGGAATTTGCAGCCACCCTCCCCTCCCTGTGCAGAGCAATCCCTCATTCCTGCAGTTTTTGGGTTCCCCTCCTGGTCTCCAAGGCCAAGGCAATCCCAGCAATGAAGGCACTTTGTGCTTGACCTCTTCTATGTGCTTCTCCTGCAGTGCAGAGCAAAATTTCCACTGCAGCAGAGATGGGAAAGCAGCAGGAGGGGAGAGGGAAGGGCACAGCTGAGGTGGATCTGGGAAAAAGGGATTAAAGCTGAATCACCCACAGAGGGCAGGAACTGCAAGCACCACTCACAGAGGAAACCAACAGCCCCAGAAAGGCAAATTTGGGTTGTGGAGATGCTCTAAAAAGAGCATCCTTGGGGTGAGGCTGACAGGAACCACGGGGATTCTTCAGGCAGAAGGAAAAAAAAGCCAACCAAAAGGTTTTAGAGCCACCCAATTAATGCCTCTTCAGGAGAGGATCTGAAGCTGCAATAATTCCAAAACTGCCTGAGAGGACACTCAGGTCTCTGCTTACTCAACCCAGTTCAGTTCTCTATGCACACTCATGAAAAGGCATTTTGAAGGAGAATTTAAATTCCATAATTCACATCAGCTCTGGTTTCTCCTTCATCTAAAATACAAGTCACAGCTGGTTTTGCAGGACCATACTGAAGTTTTAAATAAATTCCTTTGAATCTTTTTGAAGCTCTTTTGTTTCAATTTCCTTCAATTTTTCCACCCATCCACAAGTCCCAACTACAATCCCAGATTATTTTTTTGAAAATACAACCAGACTTCAAATGTCCACCTGAATCATGAACCACAGTGTGTGGGAGCCTGTTTTTATTTATTCAGCTGCACTTTAGAGCCACAACTCCTGAATTCTGTGGATCACAAAGATTGATTCCAACTCCAACAATCAATAACCAGAGAAAGCTGAGGAGAAACTGTCTCTAGAATTTGATGGAGATTTTTCAGGGAAGAATATCTGCTCCCACACAAAAGCTTGGCTGAGCTGTAGCCAGGATGAAAATCAATCTAAACTTACACTGGAAGAAGTGTAAAGTACCTTGAAAGGATAAGAGAATTCAAAAATGGGAGGGTTAAAAAGCCAGGGGAATTGTGTGAGGCAGGGCACCACACCCAGGGGTGCCACAGGCTCCTCCCAGCACTGGCAACTCCTTTTCCCTCCTGGATAAATTCTCCTCCTCCCTGGTTCCCTCAGACAGGGCTCAGGATCCCAACCCAGGATCCCAAATCAGGATCCCAGCCCAGGATCCCAGCCCAGGATCCCAGCCCAGGATCCCAGCCCAGGATCCCAACCCAGGATCCCAGCCCAGGATCCCAGCTCAGGATCCCAACCCAGGATCCCAGACCAGGATCCCTGCCCAGGACTGGGATCCAGGACTGGGATCCAGGACTGGGATCCAGGACTGGGATCCAGGCCTGGGCTCTGTGTGGCCCCTCCTGCCCCCTCATGACAGGATCACTGGTCCCAAATGGGTCACACTTGGGGTTCCAGGGGCAGCTGCCCTTGTGTGATATCCAGGGCTCTGGGATTTGGTGGCACAGGACCCTCCCAGCTGCAGCTGAGCCCCACTGCAGCTGCACTGGTGCCCCCAGTCAGCCCCACCTGACCCCTGAGCATGCAAATTGCTGCTTCCCAGGGAAAGGCAGCACTGGGAGCTCTGGAAGCACAGGACAAACAGGGGAGGGATGAGGGGGAGCCAGAGGCAGCACCAGAAGCAAACCCTGCTCCAGGGTGCCTGAATTCCTTTTGCTAACGAGCTGGGCTTTGTTAATTTGACCCTGGGGGGTTCAAAGCCCTGGAATTGCAGGGGAATCCCTGACAGAACTTACCCAGTCCCTTCTCACCTCCAGGGCAAGCAGGGATGCAAAGCAAGGCAGGGTTACAGCACAGCTCAGAGCAGCCCTTCACACCCTCCCTGCTGAGCCCCCAGGAAACTGCTTGAATTATTTTATTAATTCTGGTCAAAATCACTTCAACAAAGGCAACAGAGAGGAGTTACCCTGCTGGGGCTGAGGGGGTTAAAATTGACTCCAGAAGCAACAGAATACAAGGCTGAGATCAAAGTCTCGATTTAAAATCTGTGTAGTGCTCCTTAGAATCAAATATTTGGGGGAAAAAGTCTCATTTCCCTGCAAATCTCTCTTTAAAAGTGATTTCAGTGCTCTTTAGAATTGTGTATTTTGGGAAAAATGTTATTTCCCTGCAAATTTCTCTTTTCAAATCATTTCAGTGCTCTTAAGAATCACATATTTGAGGAAAAATGTTCTTTTCCTTGCAATAACAGGGATAAATATGTGCAGAACTGCCTAGAACCATGTAATTTGAAGAAAAATGTTATTTTCACTGTAAATATCTACTTAAAAATACACAAAATGCTTCTTAAAATTGCAATTTTTGGGAAAACTGTTGTTTTTTTGACCACTCTTGCCCACAGAATGACCTGTAAACCCAGGCCAGCCCCCATTTCCCAGGAGATCCCAACATTTCTCATTTCTCTCCAGAGTCTCCAACACCATTTCCTGCTGCAGCTTTGCAACTCTTGGATCCTCACCCAGAGTTCTCAGCAGTGCCTGGAGGATTCCCTTTGGATTTTCCAGAAGCCCATGCCAATAAGTAAAAAGCCAATCCAACCCCAAAAGGTTGAATTTCCCAGGACAGGTTTTTTAAAAACAAGAATAATTACAATTTAGGGGAGTCTACAAAGTGGATTTTCCCCCAAATCCACTGTTACTAAACTGAGCTAAAATGTAAAAGCTCTTAAATCAATTGTGTTGGGTAGAACACTGCTGAGAATACACTTCCTCCAGTGAGCAATATTTAAGAATTCCCCCAGGAATTTTCATTCTGCATATTAAGAACACACTGATGATTAATTAGCATTCATAGCCACTTAATCCCTGCAGCCATTACCCAGGAAATTAAAACTTAGAGAGAAAAGCAAACCTTGCTTCAGAGTCTGACACTGACCACATCCCTGAAAAATCCCAAAAGATTCTCTTTCAACACACCTGCAACCAAACTTTTGGGACTGGAGGTTTCCTTTCTGGCCATACAAAATTTCAGTCAGCCCTGGCAGAGGCTGAAGGGTTTTCCCAAGGGATGGCCCCATCCCTGCTTACCATGACGATGTCTCCAGGCTGGATGGTGATCTCATCGTGGCTTCTGGATTCAAAAGGATACAGAGCTCTGTAATACACTATTTTTACATCCTCCTGAGCAGAAATGGTTAGAGGAGCTTTCTCTGAGCAAAGGAAACAAACACACAGATACAGAGAGAAGAAATCAAACCAGCTGATTTTGAAATGCTTGGGAAATGGGATGGAAGTGGAGACAAGAGGCACCAAACCTGGCAGGGTCTGCAGAAGGACCTTATCCCCTTTTTACACAAGGGAAATATAAAAATTGATTCTTTAAATACAATTTTCTTATTATTTTCTCCTCTAAACAACAGGGAAAATCATAGAAACACAGAACAGATGGGGGGCAGAGGGACCTTAAATCCCATCCAGTGCCCCCCTGCCATGGCAGGGACCCCTCCCACTGTCCCAGGCTGCTCCAGCCCCAGTGTCCAGCCTGGCCTGGGACACTGCCAGGGACTGGGAGTCCACAGCCCCTCAGGGCAGGATTTGGTTATAAAAGTGATGCAAGCCTTTGAACAAATATTTAAACCAGTTTTACATTCCCAAAGCCAGTGAAGAGGGAAGCAGGATTCCCAACACAGGCAAAAGTCAGGATACAATGCACAGGAAAAGCTCTCAGCTGGAAGTGACTGTGTGGAGAGCAGAAAAGGGGGATCCAATCTTAGATTTCAGGTGCAGTGAAGGCAGGAAAGAAAAAGGGTGACAATGACATATTGCTCCTACTCTGAAAAATCCCACGGCATGTATCTATCCCACAGCAAAATAAAAAGTACAGGAACAGTTTTTGCCATCTTGCATCCAGCCCCTTCCAGCTGAGACTCCCCCTTGCCTTGCCCTGCTGTGCTTCCCCCTCTGCTGATCACCAGCCTTTGGGGAAGGACAGTGATGGCCCCCAACAGAACCTTCTGTGGAGTGTGCAGCTCAGTCCAGGCATGATTGACTCTAACAAGACCCATAATGCAGCCCTGAACACCACCTTGTTCAGTGGGAGAAGAAAAGAGAGCTGAGCTGGCCCAGAGCACTCCCTGCTCCCTGTGGGGCCCTACCTGTGTTGGACCACGGAGCCTGGCCGGGCTTGTTTGGCTCCTGGTGGGGCTGGAAGAGTTTACTCAGCTTCTCCTGCATTTCCTGCTTCCCCTTCTCCTCACTTTCCTTCTTCTTGGGTAGCTCTTCCCTTTTTTGCTTGTCATCTTCCTGCAGTTTTTTTGGCCACTGTGGTTCTTCCTCTGGCTGGCCCCGCTCCAGCCGCGGTTTGTCCCGGTCCTGGACCCGCCTGGGGGACAACGGGGGGGTCAGAGCCACTCCAACCAAAGGCACCAGAGCTCTGGGCTCATCTCCAGTACCTCTCAGGGGATTTTCTGTGCCCTAACTTTATTTTGGTGAGTTACCAAGCACTGCCCAGCGTCCCCTTGCAGTGGGAATGATTCCCAGAAATCCCAGACTCATGGAATGGTTTGGGTTGGGAGGGACCTTAAAGATCTGAGCCAAGGTCAGACTCCAAAGAGCCAAATCACAAAGAGAAGATCAGGAATCAGAGCATGTGGCCAGGAATGATTCCCAGAAATCCCAGACTCATGGAATAGTTTGGGTTGGGAGGGACCTTAAAGATCCAAGCCAAGGGCAGACTCCAAAGAGCCAAATCACAAAGAGAAAAGCAGGAATCAGAGCATGTGGCCATCCTTATCCTCATGTTGAGGGGCAAGGAGGAGAAGTATTTGCAAGTTTTACACAGCACTCCAGAGTTCTTGGGAATATTTCTCATTCCCAATCAGCAGAGTTAACAAGCCCTTCCCCTCCAGCACAGGACAAGACACCAAGAAATGAATAAATATTCTCTGCTGGAAACAGTTTGTCCCAGTAAAGGTAACTGTGAAGATCTGAAGGATGCCCAGAGTGCTCCAGTCTGCTCCATGGCCTATCCCACCCCTGGAGTTTCTTCAGAATTACAGAGGCCTGAGAAGCAGCTGCTCCTCATTGGTGTGTGACAAAGAACAGACTTGTCCAGGGACAATGTGAATTCCTGATTAAAAACAACGTGAGGAAAATCCCAATTCATGGGATCCCAGAATCCCAGGGGTTGGAAAAGCCCTCCCAGCCCACGGAGCCCCAGCTGTGCCCACCCTGGCACTGAGTGCCACCTCCAGGTGCCACCTGCAGGGATGGGCACTCCAAAGCTCCCTGGGCAGCCCCTGCCAAGGCCTGGCCACCCTTGCCATGGGCAAATTCCCCCTGGGTTCCCAATCCACTTCCCAAGCATCAGAGGGTGGCACTAGAGGACACAAACCTCCCCTGCATCCCTGAGGCTTTGGGCAGGCAGGAATATTTTCCAGGAGATGCCAGGGGAGATGTTACATTCAGGGCTCCATTCAGGCAGTTTCTTACCTCTGAGCTTCTTTTTGCTTCTCCAGCTCCACTGTCTTCCTTTCCTGTTCCTTCTGTTTTAACCTCTCAGCTTCCAAGCTCTTCTGCTTCTGGAGCTGCTGTTTGTTATGGATTTCTCTCAGCTCCTGCATTAAAAAAAGGCAAACAGGAGTAAAAATCCACTCAGTGAATCAGAAGTGAGGGCCCCAAAGGGTTCCCTGTGAGGGGATGACACCTGGCAGTGGTTGGGGATCTCTCAAACTCCCACTCCTGCCCAGTGCAGATATTTCAGGTTCATTCCCAGGGTCCATGACCCACCTTCTGTTTTTTAGGAAACCAGAAAACCTCGAAATGGGACTCTGAAAAATGGACAAAGCTTAATCTGAACAGTCACTTCTGTTTTATTTGCTTTGTTGGTTTATGGAGCTCATTTATTACATTCCATGCACAAATCTGAGCTCTCACCACAGCAACTCTTAATCAGTTCCATTTGCCAATTAATGCTGATTTACTAAAGAACCTTCAGGGCTGGGTTATACACAGGGGACTGAAATCCTTAAGGAATGTCTTTGGGATGAATCATGCTACAGAAAATATTCATTCATATATAACTCAGTTTTAGTTCAATTGCCTGAAAAAATGAGAATAGAAAAAATTATTATACCATAATATTTTCCTCAAGATTTGTTCTCTGCATTAACACAAATCCAACATTTATCTGGAATTTCCTTTCATAACCTGGAATTTTGAAGCTGAACTCTTCAGCATCACAGGAGAAAAAGAGAAAATTACCTATGACCACCACTGAGGATTTTCACTGAAAATAGTTCACTTCAAAAATTGGTATCTTTTCATGAGAATATGTGATTTTGGTTCACAGATTTGAGAGGTCCTGGCCAATGCACCAATTGTGTGCTGGTACAGGTGATNCTTTTCATAACCTGGAATTTTGAAGCTGAACTCTTCAGCATCACAGGAGAAAAAGAGAAAATTACCTATGACCACTGAGGATTTTCACTGAAAATAGTTCACTTCAAAAATTGGTATCTTTTCATGAGAATAGTTGCAGTGATTTTGGTTCACAGATTTGAGACTTCCTGGCCAATGCACCAATTGTGTGCTGGTACAGGTGATATTGAAACAGTTCATCTTGGAAGGGTTTGGATGGTTTTGGAGGAATTCCCAATCTACAAACCACAGGAAATTTTCATGTAAAACTCTTCATGCATTCATTTTCCAAATGAGAAAATTGCCTGAGACAAAAAGATCAATTGGAGTGACTCAAACCCACTGGATACAGGGATGAAAGTTTCCAAAGGGAAGCTGATCCTTGTGGCCCAGATATGTTTTATTTAATTTTAAATTTTAATTGTTCACTTTTAATGAAATAAAACTCCTCAACTTTAAATTCAATGAAAACTGAGCTCAGCAGCTTTAAAGAGAGAATCAGTTCTCAGGGAGGTTGGAATTAAAGAGATATTTTAATAATCATTTAGGTTTTGCACAGAAATTTGAGCACACTCTTCCCTCCTAGCCAAGCTGATGTGCTGGGTCAGTGAAAGGATTTTTCTGTGACAGAACTGTGTGTTAAGAAAATCAAATCTATTTTATAGTGCTGGCACTGGATGGAGCTTTTTTGGAGATGAAAAAAATCCCATCTCCATCCCTTATGAGTCAGCCAAAGATGTCAAACAAAGATGTGTCTCAGGAAGTTGGAGTGAAAGAGATATTTCAATAATCATTTAGGATTTCCACAGACATTTGAGCACACTGTTCCCTCCCAGCCAGGCTGATGTGCTGGGTCAGTGTTCTGGGGAAGGTGATAGAACTGTGTGTTAAGGAAATCCAATCTAGTTTATAGTTTATAGTTCATAGTTCATAGTTTATAGTTCATAGTTTATAGTTTATAGTTTATAGTTTATAGTTTATAGTTTATAGTTTATAGTTTATAGTTTATAGTTTATAGTTCATAGTTCATAGTTCATAGTTTATAGTTCATAGTTCATAGTTTATAGTTCATAGTTCATAGTTCATAGTTCATAGTTCATAGTTTATAGTTCATAGTTCATAGTTCATAGTTCATAGTGCTGGCAGTGGATGGAGCTTTTTTGGAGATGAAAAATTCCCACCTAAATCCTCAAACAAAATGTGCTGGGCCCCTCAAACACCAGAGGCTCCACTGCTTGGCCAAGGGGAGGATGGGCAGGAAAAGCCAGCATGTCCCACAGCTGTACCAGAAAGCAGCTGAATAAAACTCTGCCAACACTCCAAGAGCCAGGACATGTCCAGGTGAGCCCTGCACTCATCCTGCACAGAACAGCTCCAGCTGCACGTGGCCCCCTCTGCTGCAATCCCCCCAAGGCTTTGCTCATTCCTGGGCTCCATTTCAAGGAATGTCTGACCTTCAGAGCACAGGAATTGTTACCCTGGCATTTGAACCCACACAGACCAGCGAGCAGGAGCTGAGGTGTGACACCAGCCACATTCAGAGCATTGAACAGGAGTGACAGCATTTCACAGAGCAGAGCAATGTGCCCTGGATACAGCCAAGTCATTTACTACAAAATCCTTCCTGGCACAAATGGAGCTGTTTTGGGACTGCTTGTGCCTTTTGGACAGAAAGACAACAGCACTTGGGATATTCAGGGATTACAACCCAAGGTTTCCATCAGATCTTCTCCCCCTGAGACAAGCAGAGCATTTGATCCCAGAGGAAAGGAGCAGTTCTGTGCTCCCTGAGGCTCTTCCAGAGCAGCCCTTCCCTGCCCCACAGCCCAGCTCTGGCCTTGGCACACAATTCCTCCCCTCACCCCATCCTGAGGGATTGGCCAGAGGGAGGGAGCTGCCACCTCTCTCCTCCCTGGCATCACAGATGACAGTGATTCTTAGGGATACTTCCCACCCAAGCGTTTGCTTTGTAAGAATTCTGAAAATCATGATCAAAACAGGCAATTTATTTAAACTCTTGAAGTTCCAGTGTCATGGGTTGAAGTGCAAAATGTAATTAAAAAAAAAAAAAAAGTGTGTTATTCCATCTCCATCTGCTGGAACTGGGCTGGGGGGGGTGGAATCTTCTCTCCATGGCCCAGCTGTTCCAAATCCCCTGGGGCAGTTTCTTTCTCCCTGCCAGGACCCAGCCTCCCTCCAGGCACAGATCTTCTGCTCAGGGCCCACTCAGGCTCCCTGCAGGGCTCAGAACATTCCAGCATCCCCCTGGCAGCTGCTGCAGCCAGCCCAGGAGCCAAGCATTCCCAGCTGGATCCAAGCTGGCCTTTGGCACAGCCAGCAGCCTTGATGACAAAAAGATCCAGCAGAAAAAAAAAATCTCCCTAATCCCTCCTATGATATTAAGACACACAGCAAAGATGATGCAATTTAACACTTGGATAAAGTATTCACTTATTAGAGAACATAAAAACATGAGACAAATCCAGAGTATCCTGAAAACTGCTGTAGTTTGGAAAAGTTGCCTGGCAAGCCAAATTACCTTGATTAAATCCAGAGTTTGTAATTTATTTGTTTGATAAAAATATATTTTAAAAGGGAAGTTTCCATCTTTCCCATCTTGACCTATTGTTCCTTAATTTACAAGAAACCTTTATCATATTTAGAGCCCACATGTGATGGAATTGTTGAGACACAATCTGAAAAGTTTCCCATTTCTCTGGAGCATTATCCAGCTGCCTGATAATGACACAGATGGCACCACAGGACACTCCCAGGAACTGAGAGCTCCACAAGAACTTCTTCTGCTATTTAGGGAAATGATTAATTCAGCATTATTTACAAGCCAATATCCACCTACTGCCAATGTCAGCCACTTTCCCACTGGTGGTTCCTGAAAGTGTCACAGATTTCTGAATTTTTAGGTAATTGGGTATGAGAATTATGGAAGTTCATAATGACCTGGTTTGGAGAGATATGATCAGCTAAGAGAGAGAGGGGAGTTCTCTGTGGGCCCTTCACAATCCCAGTAAATCCAGGATTCCAGGAAAGCCTTCACTGGCCTTGGGCAAAAAATCTCAGGGTGCTTGTGCAGAAAATCCCAGGGTGTGTGTGCAAATAATTCCAGAGTGTGTGTGCAAAAATCCCAGGGTGTGTGTGCAAAAATCCCAGGGTGTGTGTGCAAAAATCCCAGAGTGCCTGGGCAAAAAATGCCAGGGTGTGTGTGCAAAAAATCCCAGGGTGTGTGTGCAAAAAAATCCCAGGGTGTGTGTGCAGAAAATGCCAGGGTGTGTGTGCAAAAAATCCCAGGGAGTGTGTGCAAAAAATCCCAGGGAGTGTGTGCAAAAAATCCCAGGGTGTGTGTGCAAAAAAT
>VYXF01006600.1:11909-23027 GCA_013397295.1 Polioptila caerulea | reverse complement strand
GGCACAACCCCTCCCTGTGCCCCCCACACACCTGGATCCCCCCCAAACCGGGGCACAACCCTTCCCTGTGCCCCCACCTTGGCCTTACCTCTCTCCTCTCGATTTCCTTCCTCCTCTCCTCCTCGCGCTGCCGCTCCAGCTCGCGCTGTTTCTCCAGCTGCTTCTCCAGCTCCAGCTGCCGCTTGCGCTCCTGCTCCTGCCGCTCGCGCTCCTTCCTCTCCTGCTCGGCCCTCTCCAGCTGGGCCAGCCTCTCCTGCTCCTTGCGTTGCTGCTCCAGCAGCGCCTGCCGCCGCTTCTCCAGCTCCAGGTTGCCCCGCTCGAAGTTCTCCCGCTTCTTGTCCTCGAAGGTCACTGGGTGTGTGGGAACGTGGGGCAAGGGATGGTTAAACTCTGATGGCCTCGGGTTTGGGGCTTTTGTATTTCAGACCCTGGGCTGTTTTGGGTTTCACATTCAGTGCTGCTGAGCTCTCCTCACACAGCAGGGACACAAAACAATTCCTGCTCCAGCTCGGCACCAAGGACAACTTTGAGCCCCAGAACAAAGCCAAGGGTGAAGGCAGAAGGCAAAGCAAGGAGGATGGAGCTTCCTAAGCTGCAGCTGGAATTGGACAATTGATTCCAATCTGCAAATGGAGCAGAACTTATCAAAGTGTGAGCCCTTGTGATCAGTGTCCATTCTGTGACCATTTTGGGGCATCTTGGCTGTGGCCCAGCTGGACTCTTGTGTAGCCCAGGTGTACCCAGTGAGTCCTTTAATAAATATCTACTTTTTCCTCTTGCTCTGTCTGGTCTGTGTTCCAGGTCAGCCTCCAGAAGGCAACAACTGACTTGCAAGCAAATGGATCATACAAAGCCAAAGCACTGCCCAGCAGAGTGAATCCACCTTCCAGCAGGAGAGGCTGCAGGTCCCCACGAGGGAGAACAGCTCCACAGCCAGCCTGGGGTTTGGTGTTAGCACTGACACTGCTGATCCCCTCAAAGCCACATCCTCAGCCATCCCAGGAGGGAATTTCCATGCCCATTCCTCAGGCCTCCAGCTTTCTCCACAAAGCTCAGCAAGTGGGGATAATTTAGACAAACCATTCTCCAGCTGATCCTCCATGAGGACACAGATCTGGAATTTCTCTGTACATTGGATAACAGCAGCAGTCCAAGAGCCAACTTTCACTAGTGCAGAGCAAAGAAATCAGCTGCTGACATCACCAAAAGACCATTATGCAAATGACCAGAACTTATTTAAAGTTGCTATTCTCATTAGATTACTCATTACTGTGAGGAAAAGAAATGGTTCAGGTTCTTGAGCAGCTGAGCCCAGGAATTCTGGATTCCTGCAGATCCACATCCTCACCACCTCCTGTCCTAAACGAATGGCCTTGCTTCCTGTCAGCTTCCCTGACACCCCTGTGCAGCCCCAGGGATTGTCCTTCCTTCCTTCCTTCCCCTCACTCCTCAGCACCTCCATCCAAATGATTCTTTCACTTCACCTGCTGCTCCTTCTCACACTCTCTGTGTCCCACTGCCACTGCCCAAAGTGCAGATTTCTCTCCCTTGTGTGCCCAGCACGGACATTTTCAGAAGGATGGCCAGGGAGAGCCCACACTGCCTTGCAAGTGTGCAGGGTTGGACACATCAGCCCAACACTTGCTGATCCAGCTGAATTCTTGTCTTTTCCAGTTTGTGGCCCTTTCCAGCTGCCAATTCCCTCTCCCTTTAGTTCTTTTCCTGGAGCTGCTGCAATCTGTATGAAGCCCCACACTGTCACACAGCCCCCAAGGGAACAGGTCTCTGTGGGAATACTGGGGTCCTTCACAGAGCACCTCAGCCAAGCTTTGCTCCACCTAAGGCAGAGGATGAAGGCAGCAGGAATTTTTCCTTGCAATCCTGTGCCACGGCTGCCTGTGTGGGGAGTGCAGGAGATGAGGAGCCTGAAGGCTCTTCCCACCTCCAGTGCCACCAATCCCAAGGATCAGGCACAGGAATGAGCTGGACCCAGCAATGTCCTGGTTGTGCCTCTGAGCTGTCCCAGCCTGCTCTGGAAAAGACAACATTTCTCAGTCAGCCCATGAAACCTCCCAGGCTGGGACCTGATGGGAAAGCCCCTCTGGGAACAGCACACCAAATATCCCTGCTTTCCTTTGCTCACCTGGTAATTTCTTTTCCAGTTGCTGCTGCTCTTCTTCCAATGCTGGTTCTTCTGGTAACCTTTGGTCTACAGACACTGAACTGGCAGCAGAAATCCCACTGCCAGAGCGGACTCTTCTGCCAAGGAAACAGGAATTGCAGGTGCTTAACAGAACCCAGGCCTACCCAAATTCTTTATGATTTAATGAGGAGATTCAATTAAATGCAATGATGTAATGTTTAATGGCACTCAATGTTCTTTCAGTGCTGCCCAGAGGGTCTCACTCAGGCAGTGCCTCAGGAGAACAGGATGTTCCAGGATCCCAGCAGTTTGCTGGTGAGCTGAGAACCCCACTCCCAAATCCTGCTTCCAGATGGGTTCAACCCTGTCCCCAAGATCTCTCACTTGGGGGAAGATTTTTCCCCAACCAGGCTGGGTTTGGGGAAATGCTGCCTTAAACAACAGCAAAAATAGCAGGGACAGAGGAAGAGCTCTCTATAGTCAAGCTAAAAGCAAGATCCCAGGTGGAACACACAAAAATTGGGAATCTTTAGGAGGATACCTGAAGAACACAGTATAAAAACATTGATTTTCATTGCTGTTACTGTCTTCCCATCTATTTCTCCACAAAGAAGTGAAATGGAGCAAGAGAAGTGATGAGTGACCCCCCTGTTCCCAAACTCAGCTGTACCAAAAGAGCTCTGGATGTGGTGCAGTGCAAATCCATCTTGGAATTCCAATGCATTCCAACTGCTGGGCAGGAGTGTAAGCCTGAACTTCAATCTGCATTCTGTGCCCAGACTGAGCAAGTCTGCAAGGTGTGGCAGCACAAACACCCAGCCCAGCCTGTTCTGACAGGGCAAAAGGTGAGGGGTCACTGCTCAGTGACCTGGCACTCACAGAACCATCCCAAATAAAAACCAGAACCCAGCAGTGAGGTTGCCCAGGGATCAGCAGGTACCTGAATGAAGGTGGGATGTACTCTGGGGGCAGTGCAGGTGGCAGTGGCTGACCAGACATTGCTACATCAATGAGGTGCATGGCCAGGATAAACTCCTCAGCTGTCAGCTTCCCATCCTGATCAATGTCAGACAGATTCCTGGGTAAAGGGAAGGCACCAAGCAAGGAAATCATGAAATATTAAAAATCACTGTTCCAAGGCATTGTTGCAATGTATACAGTTCCAAATTCATTCCATTTTTTCACTATTTTTCCACACTACTCTGCTTTTTCAAAACAAATTAAATGTAAACCCCAAATGCTTCCCTATTTCCCCCCTTTCTCATGGCTGACTGCCTGAAATCCAGCCTTGCAGCCATGGCTTCTCCTTCACCTGCTCTGAGTGCTGCCTGGAGCAGCCAGAGAGGAACTTTCAGCAGTGGAGTTCTCTGGAACACCTCATGAACACCCAAAAGAACTCCAGACACCCAGCTCGGGTGTTTGGCAGAACTTTAAGGTTTGCTCTCCTTCCTCCCTGCAGGATCCCACCCCACATTCCAGGGCACCCACTGGCAGTGAAATCAAAGCCATTGATGGTCTAGTCCTGACAAGCATGGCATGATATTAAAAATTATGGAGCAATGTCTCTGGATGGCCCCAAAGCAGAGCTCCAGCAGAGGCACAAAATGCTTTCACTCCTGTTAAGGTGGTGTTGGACAAAATTAACAGCCAGGGACAGCACCCAGGGAGGAGCTGGAGCTGGGCCAGGGCAGGCTCAGGCTGGATTTTAGGGAAAGGTTGTGGGCACTGCCCAGGGAATGGGCACAGCCCCGAGGCTGCCAGAGCTCCAGGAGCTGCCAGGGATGCCCAGGGTGGGATTGCTGGGGGCACTGGGCAGGGCTGGGGTGGGACTGGATGATCCTGTGGGTTCCTTCCAGCCCAGGATTTGTTTCTCCAGCATGCTGCACTCTAATCATGCAGCAAAATCTCCCATGCCACTGTGAGAATCAAAGGGAAATAAGTGATAAATTCTTTTGGAGTCCCAAGGCACAGGACTTTGTCGGTGGGATTTAGGTTTGGGAGACAATCCCAGGCTCACTTGATCCACACCTGTGGCACTGAAGGCCTCAGGCTGGAGCACAGGAACAAGGCAGGAGCCTGGGAATGGACCCAGCACAGAAAGGAGGGATCAGCTGGGTCCATGGCTGGGTTACAACTCCCAGCACAGCCCAGAGGCTGAGCAGCAACTCTCCCCTTTGAGTGGCTGAGTCAGGGATTTCAGCCCCAGCACAGGCTGCCCCACCTCAGCCCAGGGCTCAGGGAAGGACCAAGGAGAGCTGAATATCCCTCCCTTCTCTCCTCCTCTCAGCTGGGAGGGAGCCCTGTCTGCAGCTCCTGCAATGAGCTGGTGGCAGCTGCCTGCCCACACAAGCACTCCAAGGCTGGCAAAAGCAGAGCATTTCTTGGTTAATCATCTGCTGGGGGACTGGGCTGATTTGTTTTCATCCCTTTGTTAGGAAATAGAGAAGGAAAGAGTGGTTTTTAATTTATAACACAACTCCCAGGGCTTTGCAAAGGGAACAAGTGCAGCTGAATGGCCTTGTCAGAGTGACTGCACCACTGCCACCCTCACCCTGAGCCCCTGGGCCAGCTCCAAGGCTTCCCAAGCAAACACTCCTAAAGGACAGAAGTTAATTAGGAACAACTTCCCATGGGGCAATAAAAACATAATAAAGTTCAGCAAACAACAAGTTGGAAGGCAAAAGAGAAGCTGAGACAAATCCTTTAAAAATCCATTATTGTAAAGGTCTCTAAGTCCAGCCCCTGGGAAATGAGCCCTCCCAAAGCCATGGAAAAGGCAGAGAAACCCCACAGAAAGTGTGGCCTGGGTTAAGCTGTGTGTTCTACCACCTGTGCAAAGGTCAAGGTTGCTCTATCAGAGGATGTGGAAGGCACAGGATGCTGAACATCTGCTCTGCCTGAAAACCCAGCACTGAACCCCAGCTTCCAAAACATCACACAAAAGATGCTCCTGGTGCTCTCATGGAATAAAATTAATAAAGGCACAGAAGTACAGGTTTTGTTTATAAAGTTACACATGGCAAAGAGCAACATGTGATTTATCATGGAGACTGAACTTGGAGAAAACCCCACGGTGTCCAGTGCAGAGGTTTCAGGAGAGTTTGTGTTTTGATGGGAATGGAAACATTGATTTTACCAGATTGTAGCCAGCTGAGCCTGGGGTAAACTTGACTGCATGAGAATCGTTCTTGCTTGGGGACCTAAAAGGGAAACAAATATGAACAAAATAAGCAAGAGATGTGACCAGCAGGAACTTGGCTCCCCCAAATAACCAGGAAATAACACTGCACTTCTGCACAACAACACAGAACCCCAGACTGGGTTGGGTTGGAGGGCCCTCAGAGCCCCCCCCAGTGCTCCCCTGCCATGGCAGGGACCCCTCCCACTGTCCCAGGCTGCTCCAGCCCCAATGTCCAGCCTGGCCTGGGACACTGCCAGGGATCCAGGGGCACCCACAGCTGCTCTGGGCATTTCAAGCTTTCCCCTCCTTTCTGTCCCCTATTTCTGCACATCTGATCAATGCTTGGGTCTCCCAAAAGGCCACCTGAATGTTCTGCTGCCTCTGGAATGATCCCTGTGTGAGTGAGGGACTTTTTATTGCTTTTCCCNTGCCAGGGAATATTCCCCACCACCCCCTCCTGCTCCAGCTGATTCTCCTCCCCAAAGCCCCCCTGCAGGCTCTGGCTGCTCCTGCTGCCCTTGGGGCTCTGGGATGCAGGAGTGTCCTGTTCCCAGGATCTTCAGCCACCCCTCTCTCCTCCCTGGCTCACCCTGCACACACCACGAGCCCAGTGGGGCCACGGACCCAGAGAGCCCAGAGAGAATTGGGGAATAGAATCCCAGCCTGCTTTGGGCTGGAGAGACCTTAAATCTCATCCAGTGCCCCCCTGCCATGGCAGGGACCCCTCCCACTGTCCCAGGGGGCTCCAGCCCCAATGTCCAGCCTGGCCTGGGACACTGCCAGGGATCCAGGGGCAGCCACAGCTGCTCTGGGCAAACAAATCCCTCAGATTAAAACCCAAGAAAGCTCTAAACCACAAAGACATGCACCAGAACTGGTCAAATCAGTCAGAGGAGCAGCCTAGTCTCTCCCTGGAGCTGGACACTGCTCTCAGCAGTGGGTGAACCAAACACTGGAAATGCTGCACAAGTTTTCACAGAACCCACTGTGCCCTTTTCAAGAAACATTTCCCAGGGTCAGCTTTGCAAAAAAATAAAGGAAAGACAGTGATAAAATGATCCCAGCTTGATGAATACTTGCTTGTAGACAAGAGCATTAAGCACTTGGGAGATTCAAACAGCAAAACACTGCTGAGTCTCTTACCACGTGAACAACACCCTCAGTGGCATAAAATTGGCTCTTACAGCTTGGAAGGAGACAACAGAAGCTGTGCCAGTACCTGTCAAGTGTCCACTCATGGTTTTGTCGTGGCTGTTGAAGAGCTGCCGGTACTTGAGCCGTGAGGACTGAGGCACAGCCCACTCTGCCACGGCAGGAGAGCTGCAGGGACAGCAGGGACAGTTGGGAACTTCACCTCAGAAGGCAATGGGAACAGTCACAGTAATAAATCACACAAGGGTTTGGGTTGGAGGGACCTCAGAGCCCCCCCAGTGCCCCCCTGCCCTGGCAGGGACCCCTCCCACTGTCCCAGGGGGCTCCAGCCCCAATGTCCAGCCTGGCCTGGGACATTCCAGGGATCCAGGGGCTGCTCTGGCAATTCCAGCCACACTCAGGGTTACTTTTCCCCAAATCCTCCCAAATGAGTTGGAACACTAAAACACTTCAGACCATGAAATATTAATTCATTGGAGTTTGTTCACTTGAACTTTCTGTTGAAATGATGAAGAATTCCAATATTTGATCCCTTAGACCAACCCTTCCATATTATTTCATGGAACTGACACTTGTGGCCATCAAGATTTGCCTTAGAGCAGGGAAGTCCAGCCTCTGGAGGGCAGGAAATCCTGGAATGGTTTGGGTTGGAAAGGATCTTAAAGATCATCCAGAGCCAGCCCTGCCATGGCAGGGACCCCTCCCAGTGTCCCCAATGTCCAGCCTGGCCTGGGACACTGCCAGGGATCCAGGGGCAGCCACAGCTGCTCTGCCCACCCTGTGCCAGCCCTGCCCACCCTTACAAGAGAGCAGGCTGCACTGAGATCAAGTTTTATGCCTGAAAATGTTCTTTTGCCCAGTTTTGCTGGGAGGGTGGGGAGGTGCTGAGGTGTCCCAGAGCAGCTGTGGCTGCCCCTGGATCCCTGGCAGTGTCCCAGGCCAGGCTGGACATTGGGGACACTGGGAGGGGTCCCTGCCATGGCAGGGCTGGCACTGGGGGGCTCTGAGGTCCTTCCCAACCCAAACCATTCCAGGATTCCATGATCTAATACTCCTGGCTGTTCCTGAAACCACCACAGGTTTGACCTCTTGTTTGCAAACATTTATCCCAATTCAGTCTCTGGGAAGATGATTTTTTTTTTAAGAATTTAGCTTTTTTCTCTACTGGTAGAGAATGAAGGAACTAAAACTATTCAGAGGAGCTGCAAGCTTTTGCCTAAACCTGTAAAAGGAAATGCAGAATAACATTTTACTCTGTTTCTTCCAGCCAAATAGAGCTGATGAAGGAAAACAAATGTAAAATATACTGGAAATGCAGGAAAAAAAGGTGTGAAAAAGCCACATTTGAACAGAAAGTTTCCCATGATGGAACAAGTGAGGAATGCAATATTCCCAGTTTTAGTTCATTCCCATAACAGGCTGAGTTGATTTGCAGCTCTCATTTCCCAAGCTTGAGAAATCCTAATTCTGTGAAACAAGGAGCAGAGTTTCTCTGCCTTTAGGCACATTCAAACTGTCCTTTTTTTGACCTTATAAACCATTCTCACATGACAAGACACAAACCAGTATCTCTATTTCTGATTTCCATACTCTGGTGCTTTAATATTACCCCTTCATGGGAGGAAAGTAAAAACAAGCTGCCCCTTCAATAATGAAAATAAGAAAAAAGGCTAAATATTTATTTTCTACCCATAGGAATTCCTCCTCAGTTTTGCTGGATTTGGGGGTTCCACACATTTTAACTTCTGTGTTACACATAAATTATATCAGAGATCCCAGCTCTGTTCCTGGCCAGCTTAGATTTCAGAGAGAAAATTAATTACTTTGAAAGCCTTTTAATTATTTGCCAATATTGAGTAGTGTCACTTATCTAATAGCAAGGCAATGGACAAGCCTGCAGAAAGAAATAAAAATAAACCCAGACCATTTAATTGTGTCCCAGGCCATTTTCCTCTTGCAAAAACCTGTGCCTCAGATCTGTGGGACAGATGATTTATAAGGACTTTGGAAATCCCATTCTTACCTCCTCTAAAGTTTTATTTTGTTAGATCCATTTTTTAAAACCAGGGTAAAACCCTTTTTACCCAACCACACATTTTTCTAGGCCTTGGAATAATCTAAAAGCCCTTTAAGTGATTTTTCCCACAGAACTTGAAGAATATAGAAGAAACAGTGATGTGGAGTGCATTTAAAAGATGAGACCTAGTAAACATTTTGCTTTTAGCAATTACCCTGGAGCTGCTAATTTTAAAGAATGCATTACTTGTCTTGTTTTCACAGCACCAGAGGTGTCTGTGCAGATGCAGGTTTTGTTTACAGAAGCAAATGCTGCTCTAAAAATCAAGTGAAGATAATGCCAGCACTGATAGCAGTTGATTATTTTACATCCATGATTCCCTGCTCCTGGAGCATCCCCTGTCAAGCCCCAGCACCCCAGGGAATGCTGAAGTGGAATGGATTTCTGCCAGAAGGATTATCTCTGTGTGAAACAATAATTCTGGCAGAAATTTGGGGAAGGGAAGGAGTTTTCCCAACCCTGGGCCCCCCAACCCCCCTGGCTGCCCCTCCCTGCCCCAGCCCCACCTGGGCACGTCCAAGGATTGTGCCTTTTGCAGCTTTGCATTGAGCTGAGCTCCCGGGCCCGAGCGGCTGAAGGAAGAACTCTTTGGCAAAGTGGCTGGGGAGAGAGAAAACAGGCATTGATTGCTATTCCCAGTGAGACAGGCAATCCCCACGACACCCATTCAGCTCCTACACCAAGTACAAGCACTGGGGGCCTGATGGGAAAGATTAAAGAGAGTCCAGCAGGACAGGGGGAAACACAAGGGCACCTCCCTCGGATCTTTTTATTTCCACAGCTTTATGGAAACCCTGCTGATACCAAATGACATTTGGGTACCTGCTAGAAACCACATGTAGATCAGTATTAAAGTCACCCTAACAAACAGCAGTACTTCAGTAGCTACAAAGAGACAGGAGAGGCCCAATTTCCAGGCAACAGTTTCCTGGCAAGCTCATTTCTCCAAGCGCTGTTTTATTTTCTCACCACGAGGGACTCCTGCGGGAGGCCATGTCCACATTCCTCCTTTTAGCTCTTCTCCAAGTGTGCCAAGTGGGCTAAAGCAAAGCCCAGTCCTTCCCCAAAGGCATCACTGGGAGGGGCTAACTCCAGGTGTCCCCAGGAGATGCAGGGGAGCTGTTAGGAGCAGCAGACAGAGAGTGAGAGCGGCGTACCGGGGTGAGCGAAAGCAGGCAGGGGCTGGATGACAGCAGGAGCTCCGTTAGCCAGGGGAGGGACGGCGGCAGGGACAGAGGACACCAGTGGGGGGGACATCCCCACGACTGGGATGGATGCCATGGGCACTGGGGCCACAGTGCTGAGGGATGGCACGTTGGCAATGCCCCCGAGACCTACGGGCGAGAAAAGCACAGGTTGGTTCTGATGTGTTGGGATCCAGAGTGCAGAGAGGATTTCTGGGTGTGTTGGAAAGGATCCAACCCCTCTGCCAAATCCTGCTTTTCACCTCTGCCCATGGAAAGGCTCCCTGGGCTTTGGGATGAGACAGAATTGTCAGCAATGTCAATTAGATAATAGCAGAATGTGTGATTGATCCCAGGGTGAGAAATGGAGATTTTGGGGTTTGTTAGAATGGGGAGGAGATGGAGACAAGGTGGAGGATCCTTGTGGGTTTGGGGCTTCTTCCTCCTCCTCCATCCCCTCCATATCCTGCAGTGTTTGGGTCACAAAATGATTGGTCAGAATTAGTGCAGTGTTAGGTGAATAGAAGTTCAGTCAGTAATTGGCAGAAAAGTAGAAATAATGCAGGTTTGGGGTGAGAATTGGGTGAATTATCCTTAAGAAGATCTTGAATCTGTGTGTTGGAGACTTTTTTAGACTTTCTAGGCTTCAGGCTTTAGAGGCTTTTGTCTTTTTAGACTTTGAGGCTTTTGTCTTTTTAGACTTTGAGGCTTTTGCTTTTAGGCTTTTAGACTTTTCAGGTTCTTTTAAGGCTTTTGCAGGTTCACCCTAGGCTGGTGTGCAGAAATTGTAGATAAGAATAAACAACCAGAGAAAGAAACAATCTGAGAGTCCAGTTTATTTTGTACTTAATGAGGACTTTAAAAGACAAGCCTCCTCCATCAGGGGAGAGACATGGAGGACTTCTAGAACATTTGGCACACAATGTGTGGGGATTTTTTACATTCACACCCCCGAGACGGCGCCCGCGGGCACTGCGGGGTCACCGACACCTCCAGGGGCAGCTCCCCACCCCTGGCACAGCCCCCCCAGCCCTGCAGGGACAGCAAGAGGGCACAGGGACAGGGCAGCACTGCCCCAAACTGTCCAGCAGTGCCTGCTAGGGAAGGAATTGTGTGCCCTGAAGTGAGGGAGGAGCAGCGCTGGGGGCGAGTGAGCCCCAGGCTGGCCCAGAGGCTGCAGGGTGGGTGCTCCAGCCTTGGCTGCTGTGGGACAGGGCAAAGCTCATGGGGAGAGCACAGCAAGGAGAGGCTGAGGGGTAAGCACAGCTCAGGGGACCAGGGAGGTTAAGGAGGGCCAGTGGTGCCAGGGGAAGAATGAGGGGTGTGCAAACAGCTTACTCCAACCTCCAGGGAGTGACAACAGGGGAATCACCCACTGGGC
>VYXF01006599.1:549600-560679 GCA_013397295.1 Polioptila caerulea | reverse complement strand
TCAATCTCCCCTTATCTCTGAATTCTAAATAGAACAGGCTTAACAGGCATATCAGCAACATCAGCTACTGTATGATATAATTACCATTTAGAGAAGATTTTAACCCTTTGAAAACCAAAAAGCTGGGTGAAGGATTGGGAGAAAATTTCCCCTGCTATCACTTCCTCACAAGCAGGTACCATTATTGAAGTAACCCCAAAAACATCCAGTTAGCATGTGGTAGCTCTGAATCCATGTGCCCGTCTTCCAGAGGAAGTTAAAGATCCATGAATTCCTCACCTTATCATCCCACAAAATAAACTGGATAACAGCCACAGTAGCCTTAGTTAAGGGACCCATGTTTAAATAAGGGGTTGCAAATGGGAGAATATAGCCGTGACCTTCATCTGCCTCAAAATCCCATGGTATTTTGGAGAGAAAAACTCCCTGGATCAGAGAAAATACAACCAGATGCCCTCCTTTCCCCTGGGCTTGGCCACCTCTTCATTTTCTCAAGCATCCACAAGTGCCCATAAGTATGCAGTAATTAGTTTCTTACCAACTTCTGGGAAAAAATTCTAAAAGAAAGAAACCCAACCCCTAACACTTTTATCAAAGGATCCAGAAGTTGTACTAGAAATTACATAAACCATGGACATGAGAGACCTTGAAGAATATGTAGAATCAAGACAATTTCAAGCTTCTCAACAACTACATTTTCAGATAATATTGGTTAAAAATATCTGCCCAATGGAAAACCTTTTAGCTTTTGTTTCAAACATTCGTCACTGAAGAAATTTACTTGAGGAGACAAGTCCTGCTTGCAAAGCTTTATGCAACTTTTGTGGAAAGGAACTGAAACTTCAAAACTTAAATATTAAAAATAGGTAAAGAATTGACAATGTTATCACTAGGTTTTGGAAGTATGGATCATGAAAGAACACTTAAAAACCTAGATAATCTACCTGAAAGGAACAACTTCCTGTTCAGGTATTATAAAAAAACTTTAAATATTGCTTTTAATACAGTGAAAGTATTCTCTTTCACTTGTGGAAAAAAGTCAGAACAGCCTCACGAGGCCTGTCTGGATTATAAAAAAAAGTCTCTGGCATAAATATTCTTTCTGTTTCAAAAAACTAGAAGTTCAAGGAAATGCTTATAAATAAGTGACGCTGCCAGAGATCATAGGAAATCAGATTGGCTTTTTAAGCTCCTTTTTAACCCTTAAGCTCTTTGATCTTTGAATGCTATTGTATGGGTACTAGCAACTTCCCATCTTTAATTATCTTGATTTAGGAAACTAATTTTCTCTCAAAGGATTCCTTTGAAAAGTCTTCTAATTGAGAACCAACAGGGTTGCAATTAATATTAAATTAGTCAGACAAATATATAAGCAATCTAATGTACTAGACAATCCTAAGTTTTTAAAAATCAATCCTTTCAGGATGTTATTATTCATGTACATATTTATATACATAAATATGTATATCATGTACATATTTACTAAGGCTGCCATAATGCCCTTGCTTAAACCTTTTATGGGTCAAGTTACAGCTAGCCTAAAGGTTATTAGTAGTTTCTTTACCTAAGCACAAGTAAACTCTAAATTTCAGACTAAAACCCATACAACAGGTCCGGTCAGAGCTAACACATAGTGCAGCAGTAAAAAAAAAAACCAAAAAAAAAAGAATTCAAGGAAACCCCAGATTTGCACTACTTTGTTGATGTCTGTTTTTTTTTTTTTCTGCTCCATGTGCTGGCACTTTGGCACTCAAAGGTCTGTTTGAAGTATTTAGTTCTAACATTCCCTGTAACATCATAGAATCATGGAATGGCCTGTTTTGGAAGGGACCATAAAGATTGTCTCCGTTGAACCCCCTGCCATGGGAAGAGACACTTTCCACTACACCAGGTTGCTCAGAGCCCCATCCAACCTGGCCTTGAACACTTCTAGGCATGGGGCAGCCATAGTTTTTAGGGCAACCTGTTCCAGTGCCTCACCACCCTCACAGGTAGAAATTTCTTCCTAAAATCTAATATAAATCTCTTCTCTGTTAGTTTGAAGCCACTCCCCTTTGTCCTGTCACTCTTGGCACTCATAAATAATCTCTCTCGATCTTTCCTGTAGGCTCCCTTCAGGAGCTGGAAGGCCACAATTAGGTCACCCCAGAGCCTTCTCTTTTCCAGGCTGAACAATCCCAACTCTCCCAGCCTTTCCCCACAGCAGAGCTGCTCCATGCCTCTGATCACCTTGGTGCCTCCTCTGGCCTGGCTCCAGCAGGTCCCTGTCCTTCCTGTGCTGGGCCCCCAGAGCTGGATGCAGCCCTGCAGGTGGGGTCTCAGCAGAGCAGGGCAGAGGGGCAGAATCCCCTCCTTTGAAATCTTGGAGCCCAGGGCACGGTTGCGGCACCTTCAGTATCATCTAAATCTCTAAAATTTCTGGCTTCATCAACAGCTTCTGACAGTTAATCACATTATTTAATTTTACTTGTCCAGAAAGGCAGTTCAGTTCTTTAGATGGTGCCAGATTCTTTCACTGTGCTTTCTTCATTCTCCTATTCTGACTGTACCGATTCCTTGTTCTCTTACTCCATTATCTCCTGATTTTATAGACTTCTATAATAATCCTTTTCTCTATCTGCAGCACAATGCTCAAATTATTATAATTCATTATAATTCATTATAATAAACAAACCATTATGCTGAACTTTAGAAGGTCAAATTCCCAGGTGTGCTTAATAACTACACTTTTAAAGATGAAATCTCATATCTAATTGTGACTTTTTTTCTCTACCTAGTGTCATTTTGTAGTAGACAAGGAATAAACAAAATTTGTATTTGCTATAAAGAAATAGATTTCCCTGTAATTAATTACAGAATTAATAGAATAGAAATAGGAATTGTATTTCTACTTCCACTAAGTCTCCAAACTCAACCTGTATTGAAAAATGCAGTTATGATCACTGAATAGAATTGTGCAAAAATATTAATTTAATTTCTCATATACTGTGATGTAACACTGAAAAAAAACCAAACCAAACCAAACCTAAATCTTCAGCTCTAGACTTTTTTTGAATTATAGTTCCCCAAGGATAAATCTAATGTGTTCATACTCACACTACTCAATATTCTTAGTTTCTCAGAATATTTTCTATGTTACTAGAAAACACAGTAAGTTACCAGATTTTAAATAGGAAATCCACTGGGAAATGTGTTACCTATGAAGTTCTATTATTTAAATTGCAATACAACCAATGATTCATGGCTGCTTTGTACCTAAGAGACACATCTCATTAGAAACCAAATAAAAATTACAACAAATCATGTGATAACCACACATATAGAATTAAAAAAATTACATATATATGGATTATGGATAACATCCTGTAGATTACATATGGCTTTTAATATAAATATCTATTTTGATATTTTTTTTTTGTTCCAGCACTGACTTCAAACTGCTCCCTTTATCTGCAATTACTCATGTAAATATCTTGAACTACACATCTCAATAGTATTGTTCCTTCTCTTTCCCAAAACAGTGTATCCTACCTTATTTCAGTAAAAAGAGGCACTGCAAAACAGGACCAATGATTTCAGTGGTGGTGATAGATAATGCTGAAATAAATAAATTACTAAACTTTTTCAGGTTACACACTACAAGTTACTTCTACATTAATAGAAATTTCTCTTTGATTCAAACCCTGATAGAACTTAATGTAACTTATATATGCCATCACAGTCAGTTCTACCTCTTCTTCCTATGATTCTACTGAATTATTTTTTATCTAGAATAAGTAGCCCTCTAAAGAAATATGGGATAAAGCTAAATAGGAGATTTTTAAAGGACTTTCTATACCATCCAAAATTATGAATGTGAAGGACTCATTAATGGGAAAGATAAATTGAAATCAAAAGCTGCGTTATTGACAAATCCTAACTCAACAGCTTATTTTTCACAGAAATTACCCACCATGTCCCCAGTACCTAAACCTCTAACATATTATTGCTATGCTTTTCTCATATCCCTTAACTAAACCTGCATTTTTTAGAAAGGCAACTATCCTGCTGTATATTTCCAGGAAACCAAACTGTCTCTCTTTCATTTTCCATATGACCTGGAAGTGTTCAAGGCCAGTGGATGTGTCTAGCGAAAAGCATCCCTGCCAATGGCAGGGAGTTAGAATGAGATGTAACTTTTAGGTCCATTTCAAACCAGGGTATTTTATGAGTCTGGTTTTAGTGTCTGTTCTGGCTGAAATTGGCCATGGAATTCTATACTTCTTAAGAAAAGTAACAGAAAAACGTAGTTGCATGAGCCTCATTTTCTAGGTGTGCAATTTCATGCAGTTCAATCATATTTAAACAGATTTTTCAGCCGCTTAAAATACAAAAACAGTGCTGGCAAAGAAACCTCTCAAAACAATTGCTATAGCAATAAATTCATTATTATTATCATCATCATCATTATTCTCTATTCTGCCCTTGTGAATTCCTATCAGGAGTACTGCATCCAGGTCTGGGGTCCTTAACGCAAGATGGATAGGTGGCATAGTAGGTATGGATAAGAAAACAAAAATTATTCAATATATACTCAAGACTGAGAAGGAAGAAAGCATCATGTCCATGATCCTTTTGAAATGGTAGGATGAACCCACACCCTGCAGGCATTGAATCCCTCTTGGCAAAGACCTGGACTTCATAGACACTCTCACCTCCCCTTTCTGAGTATAGGAATTGTGAGCCTTAGGACTTTGGTAGAAAACTATTAAAAAGAGATTAACACCAGGAAGATTTTTTACATAATAACTTCGAGGGCTTCCTTCTACTTATTAGACCTAATAGGTAGTTTAAATTCAGTGAGACTAACAATAAATTCTTCGATTCATTTATAAGTTATACTCCCTTTTTCCCAGAACAAGATTTTGAATCTCAGCACTCCAAGGAATTTGAATTTGGACGACTCATTTTTAAAGATAGCATCTCTACTTGGAAGCTAAAGGGCAATTTGTGGTGGAGTGCTCCCAGTTTGTCTTCTGAGGATATTTGCTTTGCATAAATATTTAAGCATATACTGAACAGGAACTAAAAACTAAGTGTTTTTTCTTTTACATGAGCATTTTAACACATTATGGAGCCATTGTCAGCTTCAGGCTGAAATTTGTATGCAGAATGCCTCTCTACATATATGGTTACTTTGGTCAGATATGATATGATATCCTTTTACAACATCAGAAAAAATTTACTGTTTTATTTTTCAGTCTGAATATTTTAATCTATTAAAGGGAAGAAAAACAACAAAAGGATTTTACAAAAATCTTCATTAAAATCAGTATCCTAGCATTTCATTTATATAATTCTTGAGAAGGAAATAGGTGAAGCAGAATGTTTGACAGGGCAATGAATTATTCCTTATTGGAATAGAAACAGCAATAGCTTTGTTGTATGATTCTGTAAGGGTTCAACCTTTCCATGCTGCAGCAAATTGAACATATTTCTTTCACTGATATAATTAGTATTTTGACTTACTTGTTTTATGGAAATTTATTTTATGGGGCCAGTGGCCAGACATTTTATTGCTCTTTGATTAGTCCTGAGATCAATGTTGTGTGTTTTTGTACAACAGCTCTTTCTGAGCACGTCCCTCTGACAAGAGGAGGGGAACAAATTCTCATTGCAGGCTGTGAGAAAAATCAATGAAACCAGCTGTAGAACCTGAGGGTTAGATGAGCCAACAAAGCTTCCCAAAAATGCAGGGGAATTAGATATGTTCTGAGACAGAAAAAAAACCCCAAACCAACAAAACTTGGAATATTTGCAGACAAAAATCTAACTTACTTTCTCCTTTATAGATAATCTCTATTACATAAGATAGTAAAATAGATGAATTATAGAAAAACCTTAGTTTGAATTTTATAAAGTATTTGGATCATTATTAGTTAACCAAAACAAAATCAAAAGACCACAATTATATAATATATACATTACTCTATAGTAGTGTTCTATAAAAACTGTGTATATAATCCACCACATTTAAATTACTTATTTTAGACAGTATTCCACATGACATATGGACTGTAGAGGGAATAAACATTTATGGAGACAATGCATTGTATCCTAAAACAGCTATCTAAAATGCACCACCTGACTCTCAACCTCCAAGTTCCCTTTCTATTTTGTTTTTTTTATTTTTTTAATTAGTTGCAAAAGGAATCTAACATGAATAGGCTAATACCCCCTCAGAAACATTATATCAAGATACTTGATATATATTTGCAATATCTATTTTAATATAAATTTCATATATATATGTGTGTGCATGTATTTGACTTGATATATCAATTATTCATTGATATTAGATATGTATTTGATACATATTTCTGAAATAACTTGAAAGGTTTGAATTTATGGAAGTGCTGAACATCCAACATTTAGAAATGTTTCTGTATATTTTGATGAAACATCAAAATCCTTGGTTGCATTAGAAAATGAAGTTCCATACACTACTGAATATATTAGGAATTAAATAATAGGTTATATATACACCCACATTCATGTTTGTCTGGGTTTGACATTTGAATCTTTCACACATTACAGGTTGCCTGGCTGCTTTCTTTACTATTTCATAAATACAGTCCTCTTTACTAAAATTACTTTGACCTAATCCTTAGCTTTTGGCACACTTTCATGGATAGAGACCAGCAAAATCTAGAATATTTCTGCTACATATTAAGCTATACCTTCATATGTAACTCACTACTGAGTTCCTCACATCTCCTCTGCCATATGGTTTACAAAAGGGGTAAGATTCAGCAGCTTAAGCAACAGAGACCAACACTTGGAATATTAAAACCCCTCATTCTATTCAGTCTAAGGAAAAAGACAGATTCTTGTTCTATATAAAGCCAGAAACCCAGGAGTTCTTTTCTAATATGACTCAGGAAAACTAAAACTTTAGATATTATAACATAAAATAAAACAGTTTTCTTTAATGAATTTTTTATTTTTTTTGCTTAATGAACTACCAGATTAACAAATGATCTCTAGTTTGGCTAAACTGACCTAATCCATTATGATAAACCATGATTTTTTTCTTACCAGCTCATAAACAGAGGAAATACAGGTGAGCTAAATGTTTCTTTTCACTACTTGAACACTTTATGCATTAACTTCCGACAGGAAGTACTTACCCGTATATGTGTATATACATATACATATATATATATATATATAAACACTCTTTTAAACAATTGTATTTTCCATGAATAATGTTACTTATAGGAATGACTTGGAGCTAAACTTCAGCTTCACTGCTGGCTTAACAGAAAACTGATTCAAGGAAGTAATAATGGAAAATAGTTTCAGAAATGGCTTATTGTTGGCTGCAGATGCTAAAACACAAACAATCTGAGTTGAGAAACTAAGGGGAGAGAGACTAAGAGAAGGGAATATGGAGAAGTACAAAACCCTGAAGATGTTTCTGTGTCAAATATATGAATTGGCTTACATGTCAAAGTCCCCCTGAAAAATGTTTAGCAAGAAGAAATAAAGCTTATGAGAGAGAGGTAGAAAAAAGCATTCCTTGCCTAAGTCAGAGAACACAGAGTTACCATTTAACACCCATAAGCTGCTCCTCCTGAGTCTGGCTACCAACTCTTACAAGGAGTTTGAGTTCTGCACAAGTTAGTCAGTGTTAACATGGCTAACACACAGCATGTGTTGCTCCTGTGAGTAGAAAATGCAATTTCCTCACTCTTCTCTACTCTACAGAGGTCATTCAACTGGAAAATCCCTTCAAAACTATCAAATCAGCTTGAAGAATCTATTCCACACAAAGAACCCCATAAAAAACTGAATATTAATTAATCCATACAAATACAACTACTTTAGTGTCCAATTATAAACCCATATTGAAATTATTTATTTGAAATAAGCATAATTAAAAAAAAACAAACGTATAAATGTAAAAAAGTCTAACCTACTTTAATTGGAGGTATCACATAAGGGAAAGATGTGGTCTTTGATATCGAAAAAATAAGTTAGTATTTCTAGATTATTGTGGTGAAATATAGCCAAGAACAAATGAATTTCCTTGAACAGTAATTTTATGCAAAAATAGTTTACTAAAGTGACTGTATTGTTTTATTACACATTTATTCTTCTGAAAAAATCCATAAAAAATAAGCCAGCTAGTTTTCTGGCTTCACATAGTATCACTGCTTGAGCTAGTGTCAGATGTACATTTTTAATTACATAGATTTGCATTAGACACATGCTAAGCATCAACTAGTAAAACCTAGATAAGGACTAAGCAGAAATAATAGCCTAAGTAAATCTCCTGAAAAAAATGGATTGGTTATTTGCATAAAAAAGCTGTGACTGAACTGAAAAGTGTTCCTTTTCCATTCCATTTCCATCGTATATTTGTCATATCAGGAGAGAAACCCCTTATTTTCTCCATAAACTACATGCCTGGGTAAAATACAATATGCACATGTACTTCTCTGATTATGACATTTTGCCAGTACTTTACAAAAAGTAGCATAAGCCAGAAGACTCATCTCATTAAGCCAATTCATTTTTCTTTACAACATAAACAAAGATATTTAATCTGTGTTTGTGTAGACTAAATCAGGTTTGGAGACTGAAGGTTCAAAGAACTGAAACTGCTTATGCTGTTTAAATTTACAAGTCAACACTAGTATTAGAAAATGAAAAAGCCTAATCAAATTCTTAAAACTTATTATAATTTTGGACTTTTGTAGGAGTACATCCAAAGCAATTTGCTCAAAATATTTTTTCTACAAGAAGACAAAACAAACAAGCAAGCAAGCAAACAAACAACCAACCACAAAACACAGAAAACCCAGAGAGGTATAATACTAAGTAAGCCCAATGCGCCAGTTAGTGCTTAAAAACAAGCCCTATATAGCAGATATTTCAAATTAAAAGATAACTTATTTGTCCCTACTAAAACATTCACTGCAGAATGCTTTAGTAAAACTGAAAATCAAGAATTTTGCCAAGGGATGCTCAAAATAGTCATTAGAGTGTCTCCTTTTAAGAAGAATACTAAATAAAAAATGCACCTAGTTCTTGACAGAAAGCTTCAAAACTGAAAAACGTGTTGCTCATTTAAGAGTTGGAGAGGCTGTATTCCTCTCTCCTTCAAACTGGAAACCCTCGGTACTTTGACTTCCAAGTGATAAACTTCAGTGGTATCTCAGAAACTCTGGTTTCTGTATCTTGATTACTTACCAGTAAATCTAGATCACAATTACAAAAACAGTGAAGATGGCTTGTTTTGGGTCTTCCTTGCCAAAGGGTATAAGGAGAGATGATAAAAAGTTCGTGTGTTGATTAACCTCTGCACATTTAAAAACCTCATGAGATACCAAGTTTAGTTGATGTGTGCATTTGGTGTGTGCATCACTGAGCACTGGATTTGTTCTGTTGTTTTAATTACTTACGGTCAGCTCATCAAAATAGGACAGAATTAACTCATAAAAACCCCTCTGTCCATCTCATCAGCAGAATTCCAGAAGCAGAGGGTTTTGGAAAGGCTTTGAGAGAGATAGGGTACAAAATGAAAAAGAGGAATATGCAATGATTGCACAACTTAAAGAATATTTGGATTCAAACTGAAAGCAGTAAAGCATCTCTCTGTAGCATTCCAGTGATAGAGCAAACATATATTTACACTGAAGGTCATCTCTTAATCTGTCATTGAAAGAAAAAAAAGTGAAAAAATACACTCCAGTTTCATTCCTGAATTGATCAAGGATGACAAAGGATTTATTAAATTGGCTGTGGAACACTTGGTGGTACCTTGACAGTTGTCACATGCATTTTCTTAGTGGTACCTCCCATCTAGTCCAAACTCTAGAGAAGTGTCCTCACTTCCACTATGAATTTGGAGATCTCACAATAAACATTATTCAATTAGAATTTCAGCATAGAGATTACAGCAACTTCTTAGCTTTCAAAGGAACAGCCTTGGAAGCATTTTTCAACATTTCAAGAAGGCATGAGAGAAACAACTCAAAAACCAATTCCCTAAATGACACTGAGAGGAGGAAGGACAAACTCAGTATGCATCAAGTTTAGAAAAAGGTGACAGATAAATTAATTCCTGGCTCAGCCAGAATTCTCAGATCACCTTAGGAGAGCTGTAAATAATTTCTACAGTACACTTTATCCAGAAAGAATTTAGTATACAGGAAAATAACCAGAAAGTTTAACTTTTTCAAGCTTCTTCTAGAAGTAGCTGTCATCAAAAAGGGCATTTTCACTGCCACAATTAACTAGACTATACCTGTGAGCAAATCAGTAGCAGACAGATTACCAGAGACACCAGGTTCAGATTCTGTCCTGCACAGGATTGCAGCTCTTTCACTGGTAGAAGCGCTGTGACTGGCACTTTAAAAATTTGAAGACAATCTTTTATTGCAAAAACAGAGATATCTCACTAGGGCCAGAGATGGCTCTTTAACCAAACCAAAAAACTAAATTTCTTTTGGGCCATGAAGTGAATTAGAAAGGTAGAAGATGTCTGTCATGGTGAGGCAGAGTTGGAGGAACAGCAGGCCTTGTTAAGACAAGAGAAATCCCCGCAATTTCTATTTTAATGAAACCATTATTCAGAACCTCTCTCACAGGGAAGATATAAAATGATTAAAGCAATCCAGTACTCAGGCCATGGGGTAGAGCACCAGGTTAGAAATCCATCTCAGAAAATCTTTTTTTTTTTGTGTTAGTGGAAGAGGCCAGATGGAGGAATCCAGCTCATCAAACTTTTTGTGCTCCCATGATATAGTTACATAATTATTATATTGTATTATTGTATTATTTGAAACCTGTCAGTGTCTATCATGAAAAATTTTGAAGGAAAGGCAAAGAACCCCGTCTCAATGCTGAACTCCCTGGGTAAAGAGTTGTAAAGGAATTAATCTCTTCAGCTTCAAAATCCACTTCCAGAAAACTGGCTGCTAATAACTCTGAAGAGGTCATTAATTTTAACACGTTGTCACAGGTTGCAGTGCCAAATGTAACCAAAAAAAAAAGGGTATTCAATCACCATCTGTTAGAACTGGGATGGGG
>VYXF01006599.1:533303-548957 GCA_013397295.1 Polioptila caerulea | reverse complement strand
ACTCCAGGAGGACTGCAGCCACCATTCCAACTGGACTGCTAACAACACCCTGACCAACAGGGTGTCAAGTTGTATTCTGACTCTGTCAGTGGTTTTCCTTTTTCCTTTGTATTTATTACATGTACTTTGTTATCTTTTTTTTTTTCTTTTTTTTCTTCTTTTTCTAATAAATTGTATTTCTAACTTGGAGTCTCCCACTGGTTTTGCTTTCAAATTGGAACACATGTCCCATAGCCTGATAATAAAAATAACTGAAATGTCACATTTCTCTTAAACAAGTAGCTCAGGAAAATCGAAATCCTGGCAGATAATTGATGCTAATAGGCTCAGGCTCCAAATGTGAGGGACAAGGAACGAAAATAAACATATGTCTCAATTGGCAAGAGGTATGTGTTTGCACAGCATAAATGTGCATGTGACTAGTTTTTATTTTTAAATCTAGATCTCTGAAATATGCATGAATTTATGTTCAGATGTGTGCATTTCAAAAATACATTGAATTATACTTCTGGACAAAGGCAAAGAATGGAACATTGCTTGAGCTGATAGTTTTTAGATGCTGCTTTTAGTGAGCTGTTCTTTTAAACAAGATTGTCTTGTGCACAGGAGAGAGGAAGAAAGAAACTGTGCTATCAGAAGGTTGAGATTTGCTGACATGATAATTTATTACCTTGGGAATGACCATGCTAAAATCTCCATTGACCTTTCTGAGGAAGCGTGGATACCTCCAGAAAACTGAATGGAATCAGACGACTCTTGTCAGCATTGCCCTCATTCCAATTGACTCTAATTGTTGCTGCACTTTGCAATACAAACACAAAACCCCTAAAGGGGTCTTCGTATGTGACATTGACTCAACTTTGGAAGCAGAACCCAAGCTCTAATATGCTTAAAATCCCAAACTATGCTTTGCAATACCTGGCTCAAAATGACAACAAGGCACAGCTCCAAAAGATTTAGGCAAAGAAAGGGCAGGATAACACACAGATTAGCCACACCTGTGCATATTTGGGGTTATCTTCAGCTTTAGGTGACATTTACTTATAAATCTGAAAGTGCAAATAAACAACTCTGAAACAAAGAACAGCTAAATCTAAATGCTAAAGATAAGACATTAAACAACTTAATCTTTCTAATTTCATATTACTGCTGCTCAGTGCAACACTATTTATAGTTTTTATAGATCTAATTTAGATCATGTTCTTGAATACGTGATGAAAAAAATAGAAAATATTAGATTTTGCTTGTAATTAAATATTTTTAATTTCATTTCCTAAAGTAAAATGAAAACACATTTATATTCTGCAATAATATATGCTAAAATGATTGATGACTGTCCCTATAAATTGTGTCTATAGAAGCTAAAATTATATTGAGGAATACTTCTAAGGACTGTTTATTGAGTTTCTCTGATTTATCAGGCAAGTTATATCAACTGTTTTTCAACATGTTCACTATATGCAAACAGCTCTTAAATTTACTGCATTTTCAGCTAGTGAATCAACTGTATCTCCCTACAGAAATGAGACAAAGGCTGCTTCTGGCATTTAGTCAGCTTGCCTTTTTTTTTTTCCTCTTAAATGAAAATCAATAAACAGGCTCTATATTATTAACAAAGATTCATTTGCCAGATTATTGCCAAACACATACCATTAATCCTACCTTTGTCCTTAATATCTCAGTAAATAAAGTAGCAATATTAAATCCATTTTGATTCTGAAGACAAAATTCCACAAATAATTTCCAGAAATCATAATTACACAAAAAATTCCACTACACTAATTAAAAAAAAAAAACAAAAAAACAAAAAAAACTTCCAAGGCATAATTGGTTAAGCCCTTCAAGACCTCTGTGTGATAGTTAGTATTCTTGTTTTAATATTGCATTTTAGTTAAGATTAAAAAAAAAAAAAAAGAAGAAAAAAAAGTGAAGAGAGCTGTTTCTAATACCTGACAGGATTCTCTCTTGATGAGAAATTCTCTCTCCTCTCCCATTAGAGACGTAGGAGAAAGAAATAAGAAACTATCATCAGCCATTTCATTCAGCCATCAAAAATTCTGTACAGGTATGTCTGGAGAGTTATATTCTGTTTCCTTTGAAGTTTATCTGAACTTCTTTCCTTCTATTCAGGCCTAATCCCAACCAGATTTTCCTTACATCTATTTATTCCACACATTTATTCTCCTGATGTCAGCATCCACCTCTTCCTGAACTCCTGAACTATATTTAGGTTGCTGTTCAGCTGTAAAAAAAAAAACACCTTTCTCCTGTTAGTGTAACAGGCAAAGCCCTTGCTGCCATTGATGTCTCTTTTCACTTGCAGCCTAAGCTGAGCTTTTGCTTTCCTGTCAGCATCCTTGAATAGTCAGGACACTCTTTAATGTTCCTCTTTTGTAGGCTTTTCATTATGTTTTCTGTTTTTGACCAGTATTGCTGGAGCAATGCAAATAAATTTCTACAATAGCAGCTTCTCCTGTCTGTCCCCTGGTTTCTCCAAGATCTGAATAGCACCAGCTCACAAAATAATCAGACAGAGAATTTATTTGCCTACAAAATACATCCCTGTCAAGAACTCCCATAGAAATGTGTAATTCAGGGCCATTTATTCCATGTGTTCTGGGGCAATCTAGAAAGCCATCTAAAATAATTCTGCTTCTCATGTTTTCCTCCAGATAGTGTTTAGTGATACTCTAACTTTTTAAGCAAGAAATGAAGACTCAAATAAACAAAATACATACACAAATACTTATGTGAACCTTGTATGTGAAACTTTTTCAAAGGAATTCTGTCCCAAAGTGGCATAATAACAAATCACAAAGGAAACTGTCTGTCTGTTCCTATGGATGGTAATTATATTCCTAGGACATGGTGAGAAATACCAATTTTCCTCCAAATTATGTAATTTTCTTTTCATAAAAGAAAAAAAAATGGAAATTCACAACATTTTTCAAAATTTCTCAGGCACTGCACAAAATAAACTTTGTTCACAGTTTGGGGCCCAGAACGGGATACAGGATTAAAGGTGTGGCCTCACCAGTGCCAAGTACATCACTGCCCTGGTCCTGCTGGCCACACTGTTGCTGATAAAAAATATAGATGTTTTTATGCTAGTAGTTTGCAGATATGCACATTCTGATACAAATCTATTAGTACTGAATATTAAGAAGGACATTTTTCATAGTCTTTCCAGTCTTTTAACTTGTCTTAGTGAATGTCACTAATGCACAGACCTATGAAGTAGTTCAGTTGATAGCAAACAACAGTAAAATAATGCAGTATTTATATTTTTCTGATGATAAACCATTAAACCAGGTTAGGGACCTGTTCTTAATACAACTGACTGAATCAGCAACAAAAACGTTACCACGACATTCACTATTTGCCACTGGGATCCCCTTCCCACATGTTGTATGTGTTTTGAAGGTCTGTATTGGAAATGACTCATTCAAGTGTGATAAGAAGACTTCCACAATCCCTCTCCTTCTTTTATATTTAGATCTGTACCATATGTATAGACCTTAAGCATATTTCCCCCTTCCTAACCTGAAATATCTCTATTTAATTTCTTAGCTTTAAAAGCTGATGCCATAACTAGAATTTGTTATTAATAAGTGCCTTACTGACAGACTGTCTGAAGGAGTATTCAGGATTTTGGATTAATTAGGTACAGAAGAGTATTTCATCAGCCTGAAACTGTGCATATCAGTCCCACATCACCCACTGAGAAACAAATTAACTTCATGGACAAGTACCTCTCTACTTTTTTGCTGCAGTACTTCAAGATATTTGAGCTTTTTGCAAACTCCCAAGAGATACAACTAACAAAAGTGGAGAAATTGGAAAGCATTGTTTGTTGCTTGCTTACGAACTTATCAAACTTTACTTTTCGGGACCACTACTGGTCTTATTGGGATTCTCAGCACAGCAGTAGCAGGCTTTTGAAATGTGAAGGAGCAACATCTCCAAGAGTAATGGTTGACACCTGCAATGCCATTCTTTCTTCCTTCATGCAGGAGTATGCTAAAGTAGCCTCCCCCATCTTCTCCTGTTACAACAAAACCAACTCCACATTGCTATAGAGAAGGAAACCAGGTATTCATCACAAATATTAAAAAGTTAAATTTAAATTAAAAAAATAAAATAAAATACAAGACTTGAACACTCAGCACTTCTCTCACAGCCAGGTTTTCCTTGTGTAGTCAAATGCTTCCTGTGTTAATACATAACAGTTGAGCAATACAGGGGCTATGGAGCTATAAATATTTCAAGCAATGGATGCAATCCAGACCAGGTTAGGAACAAGTCCCATTTTCAAAGAACTGATTCTATGACAAGGCCAGATTTGGCAAGAACTCTGTTTTTTCAGTCTCTTCAATATATTACAGTACAGAATCTGTGCAGAGCCTTCACTTAATCTGACATAAATGAAACAAGGTTTTAAAACCTGATGGCAGGAGCTCAATAAAAGTTGTTTCAATTCATTGGCTGCACTATAGAGAGGGTTTGTACATTAAGAGTACACAGGAGTTTAGATGCATGTCTACATGTATTTTAGTATGTGACTACATATGCATAGATATTTAGAATATTTGCCTTCCACTTGAAAATTTCATCAGTTTCCCCAGCATTCAATAACATCCAGAACCATCTCTCATGTTGGTAAAAACATTTTAATTTCTGTAAAAACTAAAATCTTGCTTTCAGAATAATGACTTCTGGTACCTTTAGGAAATTTTTGTTTTCTGCCAAATAACAGCAATGAAGAAAACTTGACCACAGGCAAATTCTGGATTCACTTCATTACTTCTATTTTAAAAGCTGCTGTAATCATTGCTCTGGAATTTGACTCAGGTGTGCCCTTTATGAACAGCCTCAGAGGAGTGACCACGCCAATGAAGTAGTTTCTGTCACAGGAATGAGTTATAATATTATGTAACATCAGATTTTGACCCTCATACCTCAATAACTAATTATTATTGATGGCATCCTCGCTTCACAAGAACAAAATATGCTACTATTTTGAAGAACAAAAAATAAAACTGTTAAGTTAGCTAAGAAGCCTTCATAGTCCTTTAACAGTTTAATTAGTGAAGCTGAAGCCTTTTTTTCTGAATTTCTGTACTCATGCTGGAATAAATATTTGTTCTGTCTGTACAACAACTGTGTGATTTTCCACTCATATGAATTAGAGAACATACAGGGAACAGTGTATTACACACAGGAATAATAACCACAATTACACAGCTATTTCTCTAAGAGGATTTTGTACAAACAGCACATACTGAGATTTTTTTCGACCTTTAATTAAAAGATAAGTATTCTTTGGGCAATAGAGGCACAAATTAAAAACCTCCGTAAAACAGTAACATGTGCCACTTACACTGCAGAAGCTACTCCTGAGATACAGAAGTCAGAACTAAGTATTACAGGGCTTCAGAGTCCTGGTAAAACAGGAGTATTTTCTAAAGTTTGGTCCATTGGTGAACTTCAGCCCAAAGAAGGCATGTGTTAGTTTTAAAATGTGGCAATAGGGACTACAGAACAATTAACTGCTCATTGTTCTTCAACACTTACTTTACCAACTCAATTATTCTGGACTGATTGCCTTTAAAAATTTTGCTTTTATTTCTTGATTATATCTGAATATCATTCTGAGCATTATTCCAAGCATTCTATCTGTCACTCCTGCCCGGCTGTTATCTTTGCAAGTGCATTTCCTTCTACAGCTATTTTGTTTACCATTAATTCACTCTCTCACCTCCCCGTTTTGAACATTGCATTACAACGTTTCACTGATCACATTTTCAGTTTGAAACAACTCCTCCCTCTCACATTCATGCCTTTGACATACTAAAGTGAAAGAAAGGGAATCAGAATAAAAGACTCTAGCTACTGCTGTGGGTCCAAGTTGTTGGCTACACTGTACTGATACAGTGCTACTCCTGCAACAAATGTGGCATCTTTCAGGGCTATGTCAGATATGTTCTCACAACATTAACAACTGCGATACTCATAAACTGTTAAATGAGTTCTCATACACATAGAACATGAGCAACATCCCTCAGAATGAAGATGTACCACTGCACACCCACAATACCAGTGACCTACAATTAGCAGACCGTTATTACAGCTAACCTGATTTTCCCTTGAAACAAGGACGTAAATTGAAATACGCACTGAGCCTGTCAAACATGCAGAGAGTCTCAGCCCTGCCAATCACCAGGATTGAATTGGCTTAAGCCGTTTTTACTAACTTCTGGCTCTCTGATCACTGCTTTATAGATTTCCCATGTAGGTCAAGAGCTGTCACCCCAACACTACTCACAAGAACATCCCCCTCTAATTCTTCATATGTTGCTGTGTNCCTCTCCTTCTTTTATATTTAGATCTGTACCATATGTATAGACCTTAAGCATATTTCCCCCTTCCTACCCTGAAATATCTCTATTTAATTTCTTAGCTTTAAAAGCTGATGCCATAACTAGAATTTGTTATTAATAAGTGCCTTACTGACAGACTGTCTGAAGGAGTATTCAGGATTTTGGATTAATTAGGTACAGAAGAGTATTTCATCAGCCTGAAACTGTGCATATCAGTCCCACATCACCCACTGAGAAACAAATTAACTTCATGGACAAGTACCTCTCTACTGTTTTGCTGCAGTACTTCAAGATATTGGAGCTTTTTGCAAACTCCCAAGAGATACAACTAACAAAAGTGGAGAAATTGGAAAGCATTGTTTGTTGCTTGCTTACGAACTTATCAAACTTTACTTTTCGGGACCACTACTGGTCTTATTGGGATTCTCAGCACAGCAGTAGCAGGCTTTTGAAATGTGAAGGAGCAACATCTCCAAGAGTAATGGTTGACACCTGCAATGCCATTCTTTCTTCCTTCATTCAGGAGTATGCTAAAGTAGCCTCCCCCATCTTCTCCTGTTACAACAAAACCAACTCCACATTGCTATAGAGAAGGAAACCAGGTATTCATCACAAATATTAAAAAGTTAAATTTAAATTAAAAAAATAAAATAAAATACAAGACTTGAACACTCAGCACTTCTCTCACAGCCAGGTTTTCCTTGTGTAGTCAAATGCTTCCTGTGTTAATACATAACAGTTGAGCAATACAGGGGCTATGGAGCTATAAATATTTCAAGCAATGGATGCAATCCAGACCAGGTTAGGAACAAGTCCCATTTTCAAAGAACTGATTCTATGACAAGGCCAGATTTGGCAAGAACTCTGTTTTNTGAGAAAGTGAACTAAGAACTACCAAACATTGAGTTAGAAAGTCCACTACAAAACCTGAAAGAATCAGGGTGACATTCATATAGGAAACAATTTATAGAAAAAAAAACTGGGAGAACTTGAGTGAATGGAATGTGTAGATGTCTAGTGATGTTTAAGAATTCAAAGCAATGTGTCCCAGGGTTTGAAAATCACTATTCTAGTAATTTTCACTCAAGTGAGAGACAAAGAACATATGTCAAGCATAAAATAATACAGCTCCCTGCCCCATGTGGGAAAGCTATCTGGGAGAAAAAGTTAGGGATGAATGAGATAAGNTTAGATGCATGTCTACATGTATTTTAGTATGTGACTACATATGCATAGATATTTAGAATATTTCCCTTCCACTTGAAAAATTCATCAGTTTCCCCAGCATTCAATAACATCCAGAACCATCTCTCATGTTGGTAAAAACATTTTAATTTCTGTAAAAACTAAAATCTTGCTTTCAGAATAATGACTTCTGATACCTTTAGGAACTTTTTGTTTTCTGCCAAATAACAGCAATGAAGAAAACTTGACCACAGGCAAATTCAATAGATCATGTTCTGCTTATAAATGTTTTATAATATAATAAGCAAATCTCTGCATCTGTGTCAGACAGCAAATTATACTTCATAAAATTATTTTTCTTTATTTTCTTCTTTTTTTTCATTTTTTGAAAATGAAATTGTGATGGATGATAATAGCAAACTAAGAAGTGTAATTACATTATTTTAGCCATCTGTTTAAATGAAAGTTCTGCTAAAAAAATGGGCTACAAACAACAGCAAGTGAAACTACCAAACCAGCCTCATTACCAGAAGTAACAGAACATCCTTTAGTTTCCTGGCTGCCTGGCTCACTATTAATCTACTCATTATAAATAATTTCTTGTATACAGAGAAGAGAAAAACCAAGAAGCTCAATCCAGTTGTGCTCAATTAGCTTACAGATTACATGAAAAGCTAAATCTGTGGCAAAAAAAGATTCTGTTGCTGTGCCTTACTGAGCTTTGTCTGCCACAGTTCAAACAGCACACGCTCTAAACATCCACCCATTTTACATCCTCTGTGTTGGCAGGAAAGAAAAGACGGCAAATTGTGTCATGCATCAACTGATATTAAAAAAGAAAAAAGGAACCGCAAGTGTCTTACACTAACTTTGAACAAAGCATTCCAAAATGCTATTAAGCTTAACAGCTTCTCAGGATCAAATTGTCAGTGTGATGGGAGAACAAACTTGCCTTTAGTACAAGAACATGATTATTTATGTCATGCCAGCCTTCTGGTGCATTTCTATGCCTACCAAGAAGCTGTGCACCAAGAAGCTGTGCCTTTTTACACCTGTTCTGGAAGTGGTTCCTAATTAAACATGTACACAAAGAGAAGCACATCTCTGTTTTGCTCTGCGTACAATAAGCACACATAATTAAACAACACAGGGTAGGTTTATACATGCAAAGTGTTCTTGGAACGAAATTAGAAAACTTAAAATGTCATCATCTGCATAGTACTGGAACCCACAGTTAATAAAGGGATGATGTGTTGTTCAATTTCTATAAAAAATGAAAGGTGGTTACAATACACGATGTTGTCACAATTTGAGATGCATTTTAGAGTGCTCTGAAAAAATTTTCATCAACTCACTTTGAAGATATTGCAATAGAAGTTTAAGAACTGTATTATTATCACAGCAAAATTTTTAAACATCACAAATGAGAAATACCTATTTTAAGGATTCTTCTACAGTTGAAATTCAGAAAACGGCATTTAGGCTGGTGATTTACTATGAAAATGATAGTGGGTCAAACATTACTTTTCTATATTTAACTAATACATCACATTTATTGAAATCTTTCCTCTTGTCATCCCCCCAAATTAGCTTTTTCAGAATACAGTATAGTAAAAAGGCATCAGTAAATGTAATATTTCCATAAAAATATATATTACTCACTAGCCTCCTTCTCCTTGGGAGCAACTCATTAAAATCACAGTTAGTGACTATTTTTCATATTTTTGGTTTTTTTAGTCTTGCTCTCTAGATCCTAAACTGAAGCAGGTCGGGAAAAGAAACACGGTAGACAACAGGAATTTTGGCTGTGTCAGGACACTGTGTTTTCCTAAAAGTTCAAACAGGCCAATTTCCTATAGATCCAGGTGCTCAAACCAGAGCTATTTCAAGTAACTATAAACATCTACAGCATTTAGTCACTATGATAGGAAAGCTCTTCTTACAACCTAAGTGCAAAAAAAATTCCATTCTTTCCCATGTTAACTTTCAAATCTTGTATAAATCTCAAGAAATAATATTTTGATTTTAAATAGAGAATACTAGTATGATGTGGAGTAGAGGAAAAAGATTAGACAATTTATACAGAACCTGCAGATTGTTAAGCAGTAGCTCTTTCTCAGTGAGGCATTTTCACAGGAAGTGGCAGAAAGCATAAAAAGAATTTTGTATTTTTTTGACAACTTTCCTTTCTGCTGTATTTTTAAAATAAGGTAATGTATTGCCTTTAAAATGAGGAAGGAATAACCAATCCACTTGAATAATTTGGTCTACATGAGTTATTCAAAAGCTTCATTAGACAAGGAGCCCATAAAGGCTGTCTTATTTTTCAAAAACTGAACAAGTATCTTTCTGGATGAATTTTGTTCCAAACATCTCTTTTATCACTGTTTTCTTCCTCTCCTTGCCTCTCCTCTTTCAAATGAATGATTTCTCCCTCCCACTAAAACAAAATGAATGTCTCATCCTCTCATATCTGGTGCCACCAAAGTATAAAAATTGCATGAAATGCTGCAATACACAATAGACTCCATATGTCCTGAAATACAATACAAGTAATAAAAAATAACCAAGTGTGATGAAAAGAAACTGAAAAGATAGGCTTTGATATTTTGATATTTTTTGGAATTGATATTTTTACAGTAGTATGGAGACTATTAAGTCAAACTCTTCCAAAGACAAATTCATACTCCTCTTTCCCCTTTACAAGACAAACTTGAGAAAGACTAAATAAAACAGCATAGCACAAATGGGGGAATAAAGATATTTTTTTAAAAGCTGAAGCTGACCCCAAATAGAAAGAATCAAAAAACTTGCAAGGTCAAAAGCAACAATAGACCAAGGCAGTTAGAAAAAAAAAATTAAGAAAAAATATCAAAAGTTTGTGTCAAATCAAAACACTGGTCAAAGTAGCTATTGAACAAATTAACAAAATGAACAAGAAGGAAGCTCCTAAACTACTCAGGACTACCCAGGGAAGGTCAGAAGAGACTCAGGATGAAAAAGATCAACTAATAACTGCTACCCATAACCTCTTTCTTGACCCCCCCCAGACTGAAAAGTAGCAAACATTATACACATCTTAAAAACTGGATTCCAGGAACACAAGAAAACCATAAAATTGTGATGCATAACTTCTGTATTGGCCATATTAATGGACAGTTCAAAAGATATTGAATTAACAAAATTGCAAATATTTGCTTTTACTTTATTGCATGCTGTGCTTTGCACTTGTGGATAACTCAGTAGAGCTTTGGCTGTTGCTGAGAAATGCCTACAGAGCCCCAGGGCTTTCCCTCTGTCCCCCAACAGGTTGGATGGAGGTGGACAGAGGATTGGGAGGGGATACAGTAGGGGCAGTGGACCTCAGCTGATCACAGAAATATTCCATAGCCCACGATGCCATGCTAAGCATGACAAGCTCAAGGCCAGGAAGAGGAAGGAGGGCTGTTGGCATCACTCTTCCCAAGCAACTACAACACATGCTGAGGCCTTGCTTTCCTGGAAGTGGCTAGACACATGCCTGTTGGTGGGGAGTAGGGAATGAATGTCTCACTTTGCTGTGCTTCACTTATTAAACTCTTTTATCAGAATTCATGAGCTTTCTCCTTTTTGCCCTTCCAATTCCTTCCCTCACTCTGCTTGGTAGCATGAGCAGCTCCATGGGTCAAAGCTTCTGGGGTTAAACCACATGACCACTTAACTATGAAATATAGATGTATTAAAAATACTCAAAGAGATGTGACATATTTATACAAACAAAAGATAAGAGTAATATCAAAAAAGCCCTCAGAAGAAGCTCAGAGCAGGGATTTAAAAAAATCATTTAAAAGCATGCAAGTTTCCAGTTACATTTACTGTTTCCCAACTTAGGCTCTATCCTTGCATCATTACAATCAATTGAAGCTTTATTACTAGATTCCCGCAATGTGAGAGCTAGCAAAAAGCCCTGCAATCAGCAAAATGAAGGTTAACAGGACTTCCAGAAAACTCTTAATGCAATTCCTTAATTGCTCAATATTCAGCTGAATTTCAGATGTAGTTTCCAAAAGCAACAATCCTTAACATTTCTCCTTTTTTTTCTGACAAAGGCAAGCAAGTAAAAGGTTTTAGTGTATATCAGTTTGAAAGAGAAAAATATTTATACAGAGAAGAAAGGAGAAGAAAGAAAACTATTAGCTAAGGAAATAATTAGGCAAGTCAGTGACTACACCTTGATTTTATTTTCTTGAAATAGGCTTCAGTATGCTTTAAATTAACTCTTTAATGATACCTCATGACCAGGCATTATTCCAATAATACAATGACATGATGACATTCTAATAATATAAATTCTTCATGATGGAACATAATAAACAAATTAGAAAATAAACATTTCATTGTGTTCAAAATTTCAGTCAGATATGTGACCCAAAAAGGATTATTTTTTTTTTAAGGTTGAAATCCTTTTAATTGCATAAATACCAGATTTTTCATCACTATATGAAGGTTTGGAAAGGATACATATATGTCCACTCCTCATTTCAACTCTATGGTGTCTATTAGTTTTGTAATTAAAAAATTGAAGAATTTTTCTTCTGCAATGAAAACATCTACATGGCAAAGTCCTTGCCTACCACTGTTTCACAGTTTTTAGAGGTGTGAATCACTAATTGCAAAATTCTGGAAATCACTCATGTTTCAAAGTTGAGAACTTTTGAAACACAGTTGCATAAAACAATATGTGATTGAATGTGACTTCATCGAAATCCATACACAAGCCACACAGATCAATCCTTGGGTCCTTTGTCCTAAAATTAGAAGCTCCTTATCCTTGAACTCTAAGAACTGTAAGAGTTATTTTGATCTTCCTTTCAGATAGCAAGGCTCATTAGATTACGATTTCTCTTCTATTTTTTTCCTTTCATGCATTAATGAATTATTTAAAGCCATAAATACTGTTACTATAAAGCAGTTTAATTAGTCTAGATATTTTCTAGGCATTATAAATTTTATGGTTTTTACACTACATGTTTGAATTGTTTCCCTTTTCAAGGAAAAGTGTGGAATTGGATTATTTGAGTTATACAGCAGATCTGCTATGTGAATATTTTCTGAAAAGGTATTTCAATTTATTAGCCTCTAACTGTAAATCATATTTGTACATATAATAATAATTTATATTCCAAGCTTCTAGATCCTTCTCTATCTTGTTGATACCACATCTGTTCCCATACTGACTTTCATTCTACTGCCAGCTCCCATGCCCTTCACTTTTCATTTTAAATGGCAACTAATACCAAAGTCATCTATTTTTAATTTTTATAATGATATTCTCCTTGAGTCATAGGTTGTGTGGCTTTGGGTTTTTTTTACTGACTTTTATAATGTGTGATAGTGACATTCACAGCCATTAATATGTTGTTCAGATAAGAAATCCACATGATTTCATGCTTTCAAAACCTCAAAGTGATAGGCTGATCATTCATTTTTCTAAGTCTGAGTGCTGAGTGTTTGGAAGTGCTGAGTCTAGTGTCAAGGCTACTTCATGCAATTACAGTTATGCATGAACACGATTTTTAATTTTCCTTGCCAAAGCAAACAAGAGCAAACACCAGTAAAATGTGATAAGCTATAAGAATATGAAAAATAGAGGAGAAAAAAACACTTTACTGGAAACTTTGCTGAAAATGTCTCTTGTTCTTAGTATTTTATATTAATATAAGCTAGAAGAGCTTCGAATTGAAACCAAAGGAATTAAACAAGTATGGAAGAATGCCCACACTCTGGTACAGTCAGAACATTTTGACAAGGTCTCTGATTTTGAGAGTTATATAACATCCGAGGTATCACCACTCCCTCCTTTCTTTGATGGCTACTCTCTTGGCCCACCAATCAACAAAAATGGGCTCTTTAGCTGGGGTTTTTATTTGCTTGTTTGTTTTCAGACAAAAGGTTCCATGCTCTTTAAAACTGTGAAATTATGTTCGCAATATTGTTTCAACTATTTGGTCATCTACTACTTCACATAGATGAAATTAGAAGGCCATTATATATTTCAGAATAATACTCACATATGCATGGATTTAATTACTACTTAGCATTCTTTATCTAAAATATTTCTAATACTAAAATTTTAGATTTCTTTTAGTCCTGGTTATAGCTAACAAAACTTTATGCAAACATACTGTCTCTCCACAGGTTATAACATATTTCTAAAGGCCTGATATAAAGCCACAAAGGCTCCTGTTGCCACCGGTGCTGAACACATGGTTTCACTTTTTTTTCTAATTTTTGGTGGTGGTGGTTGGCCCAACCACTGTGATAGGTAATTAATCCAAGACAGCACCTTCACCAGAAAAACAAACCCAAACCCACACACATTAAAGTCCTAAATGTATGTGAAGCTGTCATTTTTATGCTCCTCTAGCGTTGTCATCTTTCTCAATGATTCCTGAAGAACACAAAAAATTTCTCTGGCATTCAAACAGTCTTACAAACTAAAAGATAGATTTAAAGCTCTGGTTGAAATCTGCAGTTGGCAACTTTGCTCTTCTGGGCAATGAAAAGTCCTGATAGCAAGATTAGCAGGAGACTGTACACAAGGCAGACTTCATGAGTTTGGATCAAGACCAAAAAACAAGAGCTTTCTAAAAACCCTTTTCCTTAGCTTCCATATCTAGGTATACATCTCTGGACTTGATTATCCTAAAAATATAAACACTAGAGTACATGAATAGTGTGTCTGTATGAAAATGAACTAGAAATAATGGAACACAAAGAAACAAAACATCTTGTTCTACTTCTCTAGGGAGACAACATGAAAACAGACTTTATAAATGTTAATGGTAACAATTAATACAGTTACCTTTATACAAGGCCACCGGATTGCACAGAATGAATATATAACAAAAATTAGAAAAATACAGTAAATGAGAATGTAAGATTATTGATTACACTTGTGTGACAGAAAGTCATTCAGTCACAAGAAACATTTGGCATTTGGAGACGTAGTTGCTGTGATGGAAACATATTGAAATGACTCCCATAGCTGGAGCACTGCACTGGATGACTGCAAGCTCTTCAGAAGAGACAGGAAATAGGGAAAAGGTGGAGGGGTGGCCCTTTATGTTAAGAAGGCTTTTAAAAAGATACCATGGGTATTGAAACTAATGATGATGAAGTTGAATGCCAGTGGGTAAGGATTAAGGGGAAAACCAACAAACCAACCAACTCTACTGGGAGTCTGTTATCATCCACCCAGCCAGGAAGAAGAGGAGGACAACTCATTCTACAAGCAGCTGGAGGATGTTTCAGGATCATCAGCCCTTGTTCTTGTAGGCAACTTCAACCTGCCAGACATCTGCTGGGAACTTAATACAGCAGAAAAAAGGTAGTCCAGGAAGTTTTTAGAGCGTGTGGAGGACAACTTTTTGTCACAGCTGGTAAGTGAGCCCACAGGGGAGGGACTATGTTAGATCTGTAGTTTGCAAACAGAGAAGGGCTGGTGGAAGATGTGATGGTTGGAGGCTGCTTGGGACACAGTGATCATGAAATTATAGAGTTCTCAATATTTGAATCAGGAGGAACATCAATAAAACTTTTACACTGGACTTCTGGAGGGCAGACTTTGGCCTATTTAGGAGATTTATTCAGAGAGTTCCTTGGGAAGCAAACAAAGAAGCCCAGAAAAGGTGGGTGTGCTTCAAAACAGAGATCTTGAGGGCACAGGAGCAGACTGTCCCTGTGTGCCAAAAGATGAGTCAACGAGGCAAACATCCAGCCTGGATGGGCGAAGAGGTTTTGAATTAACTTAGGAATAAAAAAAGCAACCTCTTTATATTTATCATCTTTGGAAGAAGGGTCAGGTCTCAGGAAGTATTTAACGGGATTACTGAGGCATGTAGAAAATAATTAGAGAGGCCAAATCTCAGTTAGAACTTAATTTGGCAACTTTTGCGAAGGATAATAAAAAATCTTTTTACAAATACATTTACGGCAAAAGGAAGGGAAAGACCAACCTTTGCTCTCTGTTGGATGAGAGAGGGAAATTAGTAACTGCAGATGAGGAGAAGGTGGAAGTGCTTAATGCCTTCTTTGCCTCAATCTTTAG
>VYXF01006599.1:505968-531794 GCA_013397295.1 Polioptila caerulea | reverse complement strand
AAATTTAGAAAATATCACTGCGTATTTATAGTGATAAATTTTGCCACAAAGAACTCATGCTTTCTAATTGCTGAAGAGAAAACAGACCTCATTTTTTTCTCAGCATAGTTATTCTGGGATTCCAAATCCTCTCAAAGCTCTTTAAAGGCAAACACTACATGGCTGAAGTGTTAGAAACAGTCAGGATCACATTTTTGCCTGGTTTTGAACATTATTCAGAGTACCAGTTCACTGTACAGTTTTTGAATGATAAGGTCAGCAAATTTCACCTGATCCATTTAGATATGTAGTTCACTAATCTGAGAAGAGCTATCCCCATGCCTGTTATAGTCAGTTTTAGATATTCAATATTATCAATAAAGACATTCAGAATTTCTCTTCTTCCCCTTATGTAATGCATATTACACGTAATATGAATGTTTATTACATTCAGAAATTAGGTATTATTTTTGAGATTAAAATAAGAAACTAGTATAAGAAATATTTTTGCTTAACTTCATAATCTCATCTGCTTATCTTCAGCATTTCAAAGTTAAGATGAAAAATGCTCCATTTAATCATGGTCTATAGCCCTGAATAAACTAGAGACTTTTCCACAAAATTGTCTTTTAAAGCAAGAATTCAGGAAAAATGCATTTTGAAACTTGTCATTACACATGAACTCACAGTGGATTTCACCCAGTAGGATTTTACTTAGCAAAAAAAACCCCACAAAACCACATAACTAGAACATTAACCACCTGATGCTTCCATATATTGTGTGGCACTGATTAATACTACTTTTGCTATAAAACTGGAAAAAAATATCTCCCCATTTTCTTCTCCCAATTCTTTCCACAGCATTCTGCCTTTGAGTGTCGTGTTTTCAGCTCAGATAATTCAATTGTACTCTAGTTCACAAGGGTGGAATTTGAAAATAAACTAGAGTAGAACTACGGTTATGGGAAACAGCTTTGCATTTCCTGGCACTTGGCAAGTATGTGTTTTATAACCATGGAAAGATTTTAACCTTAAAATTTAACTTTAACAGCAATTTTTTAAAGTGATTGTAGTAATTGTTGTCACATTATAAACAATCTACAGGTCTTACTATTCCTTTTTTGATATTACCATTATGTGGTGTCACTACTACTCTGTTATCTTTATATGGAGAGATAATATTGTATAATTCTGCTGTAATGCAAGGTCATGGTCAATATTTCTAGTTCTCATCATCTCAGCATCTGAATCACAATGAAAAAACAAACTATACCTACTTAAAAACAAACAGATCCATTATCTAGGTCTCTGGATCATATTACCATAATTAATGCTCCATGAATGATATCTATGTAATGACACTGGGAAGCTTTTTACAAAAGCTTTAAAAGTAAATTTGTTAATCAGGAAGCCAAAAAGTTTACTTGATGTCAACATCAGCTCTTCTAAAAGAAATAACAAATGTTGGACTGAATGCCAAAAAATCCCACTCTGCTGAGTATTTGGGAAAGTTTGTGCTTCAAAGGCAGTGTTTCTTTCAAAATTCAACTACTCAACTCTCAAAATAGAAAAGTCACTTATCAACTCATCATTGTAATGCCTGCCTGTCACTGGACATCCTTTAAAACTGATACTTCCAAACATTCAATGTACACATCTTAAAAAGTAGGAGTACTTAAAAATCTATTCCTTTCATCTGGAATCCAATTATTTTTCTATGTAGTTTCAGTTTTTTGTTTTAGCCATTATAAAATATCAAGTACTAGTGATCTGTGGAGAAAAGCAGTACTTCATTAACTTCCTCTCCCCAGTAAATAGTTCATGTCAGCATTTATCTGTGGTATTGTCACTTAATTTAGTCAAGAATAGCTGTAAAGCCTGTGGCACTACAAACCAGTTTGCAGAGAGGGAAGACAGCTTATCTGGTGACTAACATCTCAAAGTAAGCAAAATCATGTTTGAATACGAATCATGTGGATATTGGGTACTCTTTAAAAAAAAATAAGATCACAAAAAACTACCTTTATTTGAAAGTTCACTAATAACTCTATGTTCTATACACAAATAATAAACATTTAGAGGGCGTACTCAAAATACTTAAGCAATAACTGTTCGTAAAAATTTCATGCAATTAAATATTTAAAAAATAATATAAAAGATTTCTTAACTCAGCAAAAAAACCCACTGAAAACCTGAATCATGGAATCGGTTACATTACTCATGTACAATCATAAAAAGCAAGTGAAGGTCCAGGAGTTATATTAAGTGATTCCAATTTTCTCTCTTTTTCCTTTTCTGCCACTATTTTGATCTTTCTTCAGCAAAGGGAAAAAAAACAGCAAAGAAGGCAACATGTCCCAAAAGAGATGTTCCAATGAAATGAAATCTGTACAAAACAAAAGCATTGAGGTAGAGCAGATGTCAGCTTAAGAACTTAAACATATATTCACTGTGAGGATGATTCTAGGAGTAGAAAAAAAGCCATAGGTGAATAATAGTGAAAATTTATGTGGAAAAATGTAGGTATGACACCCCAGAGAAATTGGAATAAAAACTGCAATCAAAGTGACATTTTGCCAGTACAAACTTAAAACTGGATTGTGTAATGCTGACAGAAAGAAAACAGTGCACTGAAGAGTCAGGCTATTGAATATTTTCAAGTCCTGCAGATTCAGTGGGGTTAGCTCTAGTTCATTCTCATAGTTAGAAAGTGAATAAAATAATACATACCCATTTCAGTAAATTTTTAAGAATTCTGCTGAGGAGCATAGTACAAGTGAAGTGTAATAATAATGTCAAGACATTTTTAAGACAAATGAACTTGAAAATATGGCAAAATTGTCTTTCAAAGTATTAGAACATAAGCCTCCTCCCTCTCCTTCACTTCATCCCCAACTAAATTCCTCATGCAATTGGAGAATGTAATTTAAACTTTCATAAGGTTGATGCAACATAACCTTACTTTATTTTTATTATCTATATTTTGCTATATAGGCACTTGAAGCTGGAGATAACTGCAATATTACACACCTTTCTGTATTACATACATAACATTGATTGTATATATATGCATTATATTTTTATTTACATAGAAGTTTGCATTTCCTACACATACATGTTCAGAAATGTGCTTTATCTTCAGGATGCTATTACAGCTCTCAGGACTGACAGTAACAAGAGGCATTATAAGGATCAAAGAGATAAAACACAACACATAATAAGAAAAAAGAAAGGAATGCTTTTCTTTATAGTAAAATGTTTTGGTTTTAAAATGCTCTCACAACTTCAAACTGTCACCTCACTACATATTCAGCTACTTGGAACAATGAGAACAACTTGGAGACTTGGGGGAAATTTTCAATAGCTCTTGTATATTCATCACTGCAAGAATTAACTATAATAGTATGACTGAGTTGAGAATAAGAAGAAATCTGACTGCTGTTCTGTTGCCAAAACCTATATAGACTAGCAGAGAGAAAAGCAAGATAAGAAGGTATCCAAAATTGATTGTTTCTCAGTTTCTCTGCTATTTAGGAAATCCTTGTGGCAGTTTCTGCCCCACCAGTCTTTTTATTAAAAGAAAATACAGTTTAATTACAGTTTCAATTAGATTACCAGGAACTAATATACACTAAATGTGTTATCGTTCTAGAAGCCTGACCAGCATTACAAAGCTTACTTTTTGTAGCTGAACCCAAGCCAGTCTTCTTATTTCAAATGAGAAATGCATTTCCTCTCATAATATTAGGATAAGAATTAACATTATGTGCACCTTGTAAAGATAAAATTAACACCTCTCACGACGGACTATCTCAAGAATCATGCTAAAAAATGCCAGTATAAATAACTGAATTTAAATTAATTTTTTTACACAGTCTTTTTCCCCTATCCTTTTCCCTTTCTCAATATTTTGGTTTTTTACATATGTGCATGGCTTAAGATGCTACCAAGTGAATGATTCAAATCTCCATTGAAGATCTCCCTCTTCAATTAATTCAGACTATCTTTTAGGCCACACTTCTAGGATTAATTTATACCAAAAAGCTTCCAAAACCATCCTTAAAAATTTCTTAAGGACTGCTGCTGTCCTATCAATTGTAAGGAGCACAATAAGACAAGGAAGAATTCTAATCGTTAGCCAGCTTTCCTGCACAATCCTGAATTAATGAAAGCAAGAACAACTTGGAGTTTCTGAGACAAGTGTGCTTGAGCCATACACAATGCATTGACTCTACCACATTAATTTGGACAACTGGACTTGAACATTTAATAACATAGAATATATTTGGTGCAAGTCATGTAATTGGGGAAAAAAAGCAATTTTCTATCTGGTTGAATTGTTCTGCACTATTAAAGAAAGTAAAAAGAAAGTTCAGAGTTATGCACACCCCCATGGGCACTTTTCCAGGCTCTTTGTATGGAAGATGATAGCAGAATCAAGTGTGAAGTCAAACACATGAGTCAGATTTCAGCTCTCTGTATGAACTTATACATTCTTCTTGTCTACCTTTATTGACTTGGACTTCAGATTAATTAAATTCAGATAATACAATTTGCATTTGACATATGCAGTGCTGGACACATTTACAATAGCAATAAATTTTTTAAAAAATTAAATTATAACTGCATGATTACATAATCCAATTTTATTTAATCAACTAATTATATATTCTTTAAAACTTCCACTTTTTCTCTCACAGAAAACAGGGACAGTATTTCTGGCCAAAAGTACATGATGCAACATATCTACCAGTATCTCAGAGGTATGGCTGTGTATAATCTGAGACAGTATCAAGATGGTATATCACTGATAAATCAAAAGACATTTAAACTGAATTTTCAAAAGCAATATAAATTATGTAACTTACTTTTGCAAAAATTAATCAAATTAATACAAAACACTGGCAATATACTTTGCCCATGCTACGTAAAAGAAAATTATTTACTGGTCATCTATACTACTTCTAATATTTTCAAGGCACAATTCACTTGCCTGTTGGACAGCTATCAAAATGGCTGTGTTCTTCATTTCAGAATTGTTAAGGCTGGAAAAGACCCCCAAGATTGAGTCCAACTTTTGACTGATGACCACCTTGTCAAACCAGACCATTTGGCACGTGCCACCCCCAGTCATTTCTTGAACACATTTGTCTGTTGACAGAAGAGTCTTTCATTTCACAGGAAGAAATATGGAAGGACACAGAGACAACAAGCATTACATCTGTCTCAGTATAATTCCTAGCATTCTGCTCAGGGCTTCTTTGTAATGACCTAAAAGATTTCCCCCCCCACCACCAGGGTTTGATGTTAAATTATTCCATTGCAATTGACCCAGCAACCTCTTGTAATCTTTTCTGAAATATTTAAGATATTTTTACATCCAGCTTACATTTTTTGATTATTTCCCTATTTCATTATTCTATTTCCTGCAGAAAAACTACAAAAAAATACAGTCACCCTTTCAGTGTATCTATTCCTTCTTGGCTTGTTTTACATTTTAGAACTCATGGAGACTTTCTTTTCCTAGAGCAACATAGACTTAAGTTTATATCCTCTTTTGATTATCTTTCCTTTTGTTTGTTTTGTTTTAAAATGCCACAGCTTGTAAGCAATTCCTTTTTATTTCCTGTTATTCCCAATTCTTTTTCTGGGCAACATATTTTTTCTACTTTGCTCATTGCTCATTTCCCCACAGGCTGTTACAATTATCTACATTCCTCTGGAGATCCACATTGCAATTTCTACCTTTCTTCTTTCTTTAATACCTCTAATATCTCCCCTTAGTGCTGACTGTCTCAGAGATACTTTGAGTCAGCTGCTGCTTCAGTTTTGGTAGGACGAAATTCCAGATAATTCTCAGGTAAAAGTTTTTGCAACATATGACTGTCCCAAAAGTAGAAAATTCTGCCTCCTCCTGTCTTTCCTCCTGTAGCTTAGCGAGCCTTACAGCCAAAGAATCGAAGCACACAACTGTGTTGCATTTCAATTTTGACTGCATTGGAGGTGCTTAAAAAGAAAAATTAAAGGGGAACTTCCTTTAGAATTGTCATGTAATTATAAAGTCAACAACTTTTGCTTACCCACTAATTACAGAAAATTGTATTTGATAGCTGCATAATTTGATCATAATTGCAAATATTTGCTCATCTTTAGTTCTGTTTAAAGAATATTTCAAAATGTCTCTTCAATTCTTCTGTATTTAAACACATGTATAGTGCAAATAAAACACACTATATGCCAATGGATTGCTTTTATGTATCTGCCAATTTAATTTCCATTACATTAATTCCAGTGTTGAACAGAGTTTCATCTTTTTCAGCAGATGCACATAATGTTTACAACAGTGTGGAATTGAGTGACAAAACATTACACCATACCAAAAAGTTGAATAATCCTACATTGCTTTGTAAATTTTGGCCTGCATTTTAATAGATTGGTTTAGACTTGCAACTCCCACACATGCACAAACACAACCTGCAGTGCCTGAAAAGATGCAGTTAGATGTCTAGAGAGGAGGAGGAAAAGGTTTTCCCTAAGGAGAAAGCCTAAAACACCCCTAGAGAAATGTATTATGCAAAGCTGCCACTAAATTAACTGAAACTGAAACCATCTAGAGAGGAACCTAAACCTAAGCCACACACTTGATTAAGCTGTACATAAGCAGGAAAACCCCACTGTCATTGGCTTTCAAAATTATTATTCTCATTGAGTCTCTCATGGATTCATTCCTAAGTAACTTAATTCCTAATCCTCATTCTACATGACAAGAATTTATCTATTATGAAGGTAGCCTAGACAGAAGAAATGGGTTTAAAATTAACAGAGTTGAGTATTCTATAAAGAAAACACATTTTAATTTATTATGGGACTTTGCTACACTATCATCTTAAAGTGTCAAAGCTCATCTCACTCAAAATATTTGGCAGTTTTTCATGCAGTTCTTATCCTGGCTTTCAGACAAGATGAACTTTTGCAGATCCTTTCTATTCTTATAGTACATCTGTCCTAGAATATGCCTTAACTCAGCCGAGAATTCATCTGGACCATCAAATTATTAGAATTATATTGGATGATGAAAAAATGAAGTTTACATGAAAGCATACATGAAGTAAATACTAAAGAAGAATATCACGTACGAAGAAACATTCCAAGCATTAATTTTGCTAGAGTGGAGAAAATCAGAGCTGATTTTAGTTAAAATTCATAATTTAGAAAGAATTAACTCAGACATATTACAAAACTAACAGAAGTATTAAAATATTAGCATTCTGAAGTGACAGACAACCAATAACTTCAAGTGAAATGTAACACTAGCTGCTCTCTGTCTCGAATTATCCCTGTTAATCTAAAGAAGCAGCAATCATACTGGGACCAATGGCTAATTCTACAACTGGATTTGTTGCCTGCTATCTTCACAGGTAAATGATCAAGAATTATGGGTTTATTTGGTGAAATAATCTTCTTTTTCTTGTTTGAACAAAGTAAACATTTTAATAAATTAAGCTGTAGGATTACTATTGTTCACATTTTCCAACTTAAAATAAAGTAATTAATTTTTTTTTTCCAGCATAGATTCCCCATCAGAAGAAATCTCTGTGGCCTTCTTAATTTAGATTGATGTCTTAATCTACATAGACTGAGACATTCTCCAAATTTTATATACAGAAACCTGTACAAGTAGTAAAATCTATATGGTAAGAACAAAGGATGTAGAGAAAGCAAGGAAGACATTTTGTAAAATGAAATAATCCTGAAGGAAATGTGAGAAGGGTGCCTGATACCAACAGAATAATCTCCCTGACCAACAGGAGATATGTCTGGTGGAATCACATTAATCCCACAGAATAATCAAGAAGAAAGCCTCGACCAATAATATCAATGATGTCATGAAGAGATGAGATTGTCTCCTTTTGGGGAGGGGAAAAGAACATAAGGTAAAAAGGAGAGGAATGATGGGAAGAAGATGGACCACAGTGGTTCTGGTTTGCCTTGCACCTTGTGAGCTCTTGAGTCCGACCGCCCTGACCAGGTGACATCAAAGGACATGGCCATCAACACAAACTTCATGACAGCAGCTTCTGTGGTGGGTTATAAAGGGTGTGACACAGTAGCCAAATGAGATTTGTAACTACACTCCATACCACAGGAAGTCAGTCCTGCAGCAACTCCCAAAAATAAATAGCTTTTCTCTGGTTTGAGAGGCCAACATGTACGGAGAATTTAACATCCTCAATTTGCTCTGTTGCTGGAGTCCAAAAATAATCTGTAGCAGACCTCATCTTTTTTTTCCTCTTGAAAGTCACATCTCAAAAGAAGTTAATTCTGGAAGTAGAGAACACAGGCAGAATACTCTACAGAAATATATATATATATATATTTCTGTGCACATATAAGTATAAATAGCTATGCCACTATAAGCCCTAGTCTGCTATTATTGACTTGGTATCTCTATCAGGAGAAGAGGTAAGAGATAAAGATGAACTGTTTTTTCCTAAGCTGTCAGCTGCTGAGCTGCTTATTCATATTTCTTTTGCTGCATCCTGTTCCCTCCCTCCCTCAGCCTTTATCCAAGTTTTACAAGTAGGATGCAAATAACAAGCACTCTAAAAGATTACAAGGACAGGGGACAGCATTATTTCAGCTTTCATAAACAGGTGATCTGGATTTAATGTCACAATGTTTTTGGGTTAGATGTGAAATTAAATTTCTGGAAGCAGAAAGGTATTTCTGATCCATTCAGGTTATACAGTGTATGACATTAGAAACACCCTGTTTCTAACGGAATGATTGAAAATTGAAAAAAGCGACTCCATAATAGGTTCTAATAAACTATTTTAGTATTGTGTGTATAAATTAATGTGTGTTTTGCAAAACTGCCATGTCACTGCCCTCATGGCACTCAGATCTAGAATATGAAGCATTTATCTTTTTTCTTATAACTGAAAATTCCATGGTGAGTTCAAGAAGAAAGTAAGTCACTGAAAATATATAAACTTATTATTTAAAGGTAATATTTTTTAATCACAAAACTCCCCACAAAACATACAAAAATATTTCTTGTTTTGATCTGAAAGCAAAACTGAACAATTATTAAGCAGTTGTCATTTACATAGGCTGCCACAGTTCTAGGAAGCAGGACAAATGGACCCTTTACATTTAAAAGGAAAGTTGAACATTTCAAGTTCAAATATTTAAAGTCAAGTTCATAAAAGCTTGCTTGGCATAGTCAGAAAAACTAAGCAAAAATAAATTCCACTAAATTTTAAGACAAATGAATCATGCAGAAATGAAATTTGAAAAAAATGGCAAAAGGTACCTCATTTTCCATCTGCATATTTCAAATATCCAAAATATGTACAGGTATAAAAAAATTACATCACATAAAAAGGAGGGTGGTTTGGCTTGGAGTTTTCAGATTGTCACATTCAGACTTGCTAGAGAGGCAGTCATACAGAGGTGACACTTATGATGGATAGTGACAGGTATTAGTAATTCATTTCTTTCATATAGATAAATTATTGGCCAAAAAGAAGTGACACATCTCTTTTGTCTACGGTTTCACAGAACTCTGAGAACCTGTGATTGAAAATGGATATTTCAGAATCCAACAAGACAAATTCTGAGAATACTTGAGACTGCAGGACTGTAGAAATAGCTTTGCTACTAAGCAAGACCTGGCAAGAAGGGTTCTGAGACATAAGAAATTAAAGTCCTGTAAAAATCTCAGACCGAAGTGCACCTAATTATATATACATTAAAAAAAAAAAAAACAAAAAAAAAAAAACCCTACCCTTCAGTTGACACAATTCTTTTCCAAATGGAAATAATAGGCAGGGGTCAATAATTTGAATGGGTTGTATCTTTTATTTTAAACAATTCTAATGGGAAAAACTATTCATCCATGATAGCTCTATTCATTTGTTAAATCCCAGCAAAACTTCCTTCATCTTATTCACCACAACTAGAAACCAATGGCCACAGGCTATGACCAACTGTATTATTGTTGAAAGGAGCAATTACTCTGTTAACAGGCACTGTCTCCTGATGTTATAGTTCTTCACTCCACAGAAGGACCATTAGAAATGTCACACTAAGTACAAATGGCCACTATTCAGTTTCAAATACAACTCATAATTGTGCATTTTTTCAGAAAGAACTACGGCATCATTAAGTGAAAATCAAATTCTCAGGTTGAACTAGTAGAGGCATACTTAAATGGTCACATTCTGAGTAACCCTATGAAAAACTAACTTCAAAACTGATGTCCGGAAAGTGGCATTTCATAGCACAATAAAGTCAAATCAACATATCCAGGTAAGAGCTGCAGAAACTCAGAGATGCAGGGTTTCAGGCAGAAATTCCTTAGACTGGTACAAAACTCAAGGCACATAATGTAAATTTTCTATGTTTTTTAAATGTAACACTATGAGAGCTGCATAACACTATGAGCACCGTGCAACACTCTCACTAAGAGCGAGACTTTAATGCCTTGTCCTTATAATGACTAAACTCATTGGGACAAATCCCTTACATTCTAGGAAAAATAAGTACTTTAGGAATACAAATCAATGGAGTTTCTCAAAGTACTTCCCTTTATTCATAAGATGAGTTGTGATAGAGATGTCTAAATCCATGCAAATTAATCCCACTATATATGGTTAAATCTCTTCAAAGTCCTTGCATACTGCATCAAAACCAGTAAAATATGATTTGGATAAAAACACTTTTCACTAGAACAATCAGTTGAGACTTGAGCTTTCATGGCACAATTTCCTTGGATTTAAACTTGTAAAGATACTTGGTAAATTAGCCGATAAGAAATTCAAAAGTGTCTTATTATTTTTGGCTTTTCTTTGTGTTTTGGGTTTTTTTTGGTTTTGTTCTGTGGGGTTTTTTGCTTGTTTGTTTTGTGGTTCGGGCTTTTTAGTTTGTTGGTTTTTTTTGTTTTTCTTTTTTTTCACTGTGCATTGTGGGCTCTAATAAATTGTTAATCAAAACACTGTTTCAAGCTGTGGACCTTGAATACAGAGTCACAGATTTGGAAAGCATTTAAATGTTAGTTTTTGTCATCAGAATTCCACAAACACAGTCCTTCAGAGGTAAAAATGGTTATCTGACAGACAGCTATCACATTATAAACACCATCATAATCTATTTTGACAGGGAGTTATTCAGTAATTAAGAAAAACAAGCAAAAAAATAAGTAATATATTGTTGAGTAAGCATTTTACATAATTTTACCTTGTAATAAAGTGGAAATTGTCTAATCAGAATTTAAGTTATTTGAAGATGATGCACTATTTAGTATTACAGGAATTCTGATACATTGTTTAGTAATCAAGTTCATCTCATTTACTGGAAACCTTTTTAAATAAATCATATTTTGACCAACACAATAAGGAAAGAAAATTTAAATATTTTAAGGGTGCAGCTGTCAATAACAACAGTCATTTATATACTCTCTTGCATTTCTTTTTAAATGATAGCGTTCAGTTGGTATTTGTGAATTATATGGTGAAATAATTGGTGCCAAAACCCCAAAGCAGTCCACATCCTCCTCTTACTTAAAAATAGGAACAGCAGAAAATCTGGTCTGAAAATTAATACAGCCACTAAAGTAAATTATAGCATCAATTCTGAAAGAAGTAGATCTGAGAGATTTTGTGTAATAATTCTGCGATGTTACCAAAAGTTAAACCACCACCTTATGTCTGCAAGGAATTATGAAGGAAAACAGAGGATAGAACGATGATGATGATAAATTGTTAATCAGCAGATATTTTGTATGACAATATGAAAAAAAAAGGTTTCAATCTGAACAGAAATTATCTGATCATCCTCTTCTGTTGGGTGTGCAAGGAAGATATATAAACTTGTTTTTAATTTTTGAATAGAAAAAAAAATATTCACTGTTTAGTAACCAGACCAAAAAAACTTGTTCAATTGTAAAGTTATTAATTCTTCACATCCAACAGTTTATCTATATTATAGAAGAACAAATACTTTAAATTCTTTGCAGTAACCATTAAGACATTGTGAATCATATTAAAATTCTTTGGAACACAAACCAACCCAGCTAATTTAAATATAATTTTAAAAAAAAAGAAAAATAAGATAAATGAAAAATTTAAATTATTATTTTTAGTTATGTGTTTGTTAATCACTTTAGGTGCATATGAACAGCCAACTGCTTTATTTCTGAAAGAAATGTCTCCTACTTTAATACCCCTTAATCTTTAAAACCTTGATTTTTTTTTCTAATTTGCAAATAGAGAATCAAAGATGTGACAAATAGTGACATACACATCAAGAATTCATACACTTACATTCTGCACAAGAGTAACAACTTTTTTGTCCCAAGTATTCTGTAAAAGAAACTTTAGTTTAAGTTACCAAGTAATTGAGACATTTCCAAATCCTTGCAATTATTCCTACAATATTTACATTTTAAAAAATAAAAATACAACTGTTAATACTTAAAAGTTCTAAAATACAAATTGCACCTTGCATGAAGGAGGACGGTGAAGCCAACAAACAACACAGGGTACAGGAATATTTCTTGAGGAAAATATTTTCAGTAAGCTTAGTTCCAACACTCACATTTTAGTCTTTAGTTCTTCTATGCAGGAGGTATTGTCCAGAATTCAGGCTTCCATACCAAAGCAGTTTCCTGGATTTTTTTTTTCTTGTTAATAATATTTGGTATGATGAGTCAAATTAAATAAATTTTTAAAATGCTGTTTCCAATTAATCATCCAACTCTTTAGTAACCTCAGTGGTAGATTAACAAAAACATAAACACTAATAGCTAAAAGGAGAAATGTATCTTGGGTTAAGGAACTTTTGACAGCCTTGGACCGCAAATTCATGGTCTCAAATTCATAAAGCTATCTTTGCAGCAAAACATCAAAGAACTATCTTTCCCAAGGTAACTTTTAGTAAATAGTACTTTCATACACCACTAGTTCACCCAAACATAATCTATCAGTCTATGTCTCCACTCTTTTCTGTAGGTTATACATTATGAAAGAAGTATTTTTTTCAGAAAGATGATAGTTCAAAAGGCAATAAATCATAGAGGTGGGCTAGGTGTATAGAGAAGAATTTCTCACAGAAATATATTAGATTTTTTGTGTACTACTGCTCCATCCTCAACCTTATAATAGAAAAAAAAAACTGGCAGAAAATTCAAGAACAATCAAACTGAGAAAGGAAGAACTAAAGAAGAGTTTACCTTGATGATAGCACTTGTTTAAAGTGTTTTTAGCTTATCTAGCAGTTAAATAGATATATACACTCATATACAGCCACCTCCAGCAAAGTTTCTTACACCAATTTTGTGCTGCAGGCATGAAAAGGCAGACACACACGTCTCCAAATTAGTCCTTTCTGCTTTCAATAATGTTCTTGACAGCTTTATGGCCACTGGAGGAAGAATTGGTCTCGCAGAAACCCAGAGAAATCATCAGACTTCTGCCTGGAACATTATGTTTCCAAGATCCCTGAAAGTTAATCTACTGACTATGGACACTGCACCCCTGACAGGCTAAGTGATGAATTTCTCATTTCCTTAACAGATGTTTACTACAGGCTATTGTTAACTTTTATTTTATTTTACTACTGCCTGAACTGTTGTCCTCCTTACCAAAGCATTCCATCAGACTCTTTGTCCAAATCTGATAATTTACATGTGAATCCTGATTTGCCTTTATGAAAATTTACCAGATCTTCTGACAGGATTTCCTATCTTAATAATAATCTTAGGCTAAAATACATCCTGCTTTTATCACATACTATGCAGCTTATAAATAGTCTTTCACTATTTAGTTTGAATATATCAATTTAAGGTAAGCAGCTTTTGAAGTAACAATTTTAAGAGCAGTAACTTAACAAAAACTTATTAGATATTTATATACCTCAAACATGTATCTTCGTATATATTTGAATATCCATGACGTCAAGTAGAACACATGGAATTCCATTAAGGAAAGTAATATATTAATTATTTCTTTTCCTCTAATTTTCCCCCTCCCTTCTTGGCAAACGTCATGCAAATGAGAGTATAGGTGATTTTATCTCTATTTATACAACTTTGATTTCTGCTTAAACTACTTTTTTTTCATTTGCAGCTTTCCTGTCTGAAGAAGAAACAAAAAATTTAAAAGCTTATTTATATAGATATTGTACATAATTCCATCCTCAACGTTTGTGACACAGAACCTGGACAGTATCATAACTAATAATACAAATATTTACTCTCCTCTGGGCTAAGAATCATAGAATAATGAAGTTTGATTGGGAAGCTACATAATAAAGGCAATCTAGTCACAACAATGGGAACATCTCCATTCTGCTTGTACTCTCTGATCAATCCATCCACTGTATTGGTTTTTAGATAAAAATAGAAACTTTTCCACTTTATGCAAAAGTTCACTTAAACTTTATATTTACATCATATAAATTTTTTTCACTAAATACTTTCTCTCTGCAACAGCTTGATCTTGAAAAAACTTCATGTAGAAAATCATTTTGGGAGAAAGTATTGCTGTAGAGGTACAGAGATAACTATGCATATATTATATTTAGATTTCATCAGCATTCTGGTCAGGCAGATCTATTAAAATGCCTGGGAAATATAGAAATACATTTAATATTTATATTTAAATACAGAAAAGATTGGCAAATTCTAAATTTGTTTTTGAGTTTTGAAATTTTTCTCCCGCCTAGATCACTTGCCATTAAAGGACTTGTTTCTTTACATACTTTCCAGATCTTTTTATATCCCAGAGTGCAATAAGAGGACTTTCTGCCCATATTTCCAACACTTTGTACATTGTAGCTATTATAAGATATATTCAAGATCTAATATTGATCTCCCAGAAAAGGCTAGAATATTTTAATAACGGCAACTTTCAGGGACAAAAGTTTTTTCAGAAGAGCACCCAAAAACACATCTCCTCTAGCAGCTTAGACTTTGCACATCTTAATCTAGAGAACAGGGTGAATATTCAACTCTCACAACTCTCTGAAGTGTCTCTTGAAGCTATTTGCCTAATCTGTAGTCTTCTAAGTCACTCCTCCTCAGCTTGCAAAATCATCACCAAGAGGGAAGATTAAACATTTCTTCTACTTAATGATGTTCGTCAGCTCCTACATTCAGTCTTAAAAGAAAAGAAGTCCACTAAGTGAGTTAATCTGCATTATAACATGAATGAAAACATCATTCAGGGACACATTGGACATGAAATGTACCGATTCACAGGCTTTTCTACACGCACTTAAGTAGATTAACAGGTTGCCAAAACTAAAGTAGTTTACTGCCTGGGAAAAGGATGCCACTCCCCAAGTGGATCATTATTTCAGGAAACGTGAAAAGCATGATATTAACTAACCAGTAAATTATCTCTGACGCTAGGTAATGTCAACATTTTGCATACCTACCACCATTTCAAAAATCAGTAAGATACAAATGAGTGACTGCAAACTATGTTTCCAGAAATTGTCAATCGCCCCTGGCAGCAACAACCACTTTGGCAGCTGCAGCTGTGACACTGCAACATTAAACACGAACCTTTTAACTATCCTTCAAGTGAAAGTGACAGTCAATAGCCAACACAAGAACTGTATCTAAAGAACCACACAATTCTTATTCTTACTTCAGGAAGCTGTTGTAAATGTAATAAAATATACTTGATAGTATGTTACAAAACAGAGGTCTAGGCTTTTGATGCAGCATTACTTGAACAATCATAGTGATAATAAAGCCATTAAAGAAACATGAATAAAAATATTGTGTCTGTCACAGTCTTTGCTGATAGTTGCCACAAAAAAGCATTTTCCTCTAGCAATAACAACTGCAGGTTGCTTGGTTCATTCTAGAGACTTAACATTTTCATACGTTTCTGTGTTAATATTTTTCTCTCTTACTTTCAATTAGCTGCCTGCTTTCTCTGCTCTTACTGTGAAGCAACAGCTGGATCTTATCCAATTAAGAAATCTTTCCCTTTCTCTATGCTATCAGTTTCCTTTCTCCCTCTTGTTTTCTTTTATGATGTCTGTGTACTGTTCTTCACTTATAGGCTTCACTTTCTGAACTCTTTGCCACTTAAGATTCAATTTTTCATTTTAAAATGGTACTCCAAGTGCAACCTAACCAGGGCCAACCAGGAGAAAAAGTATTTAATTCTTTGGTGGACAACAGGCATTTTCTTAATAGCATTTAAAATAATAGTTTCTTAAAAATATAGTTCTCATTTAATTTCATCACACATAATACACAGATAATTCTCTCAGAACTACTGTTTAAATATTGTCATCCCATTATTTAATAATTTCTGTTTCTGTTTAATACATGAGACTCTAGACAGACAAATTACTATAAAATTATATGCTAATACAACAGACGAAGGAAGTTAACTATCTTGAACCAACGAAGGCCCACTCACTTCCACATACTTCCCTTTAATGTCCTGTGTCTGCTCCCAGTCTTTAGTCTAAATGAGTAACTATTCCCTTTAACATGATGTACAATGAATTAACATGGCATTTAGGAACATGCTTTTGTGGAGGATTTGGTAGTGTTATGTTAACAGTTGGACTTGAGGATCTGAAGGCTCTTTTTAAACCCAAATCATTCTACTTTTTGTTGAAAATATTTCTCTTCAGTCACGGAAGCAGACATCAAGGAAAGACAACTGTCCCTGTTTTGATTCAAAGGACCATGTGAGCTTTTTTTCATTTGAAAATGGAAGTGAACACAATCATCACTAGAAAAAAATGGCAGACTCTTCTCATTTAACTCTATTTGTCCACCTGTTTTACTCTTGGCTGTAAGATGGCCATACTTGAACTGTCTGAGAAGCCTCCTGGTGCCAGTGTGCATCTGGCTGTCTGGGCTCAAAGCAGTAACCAGGGAATAAGCTGACATAAAATGAAATTTCTTCAAGTACTCAAATTATCAAGATGTTTTTAAATAGGACTTCTCCATAAATCTAAATGTAACTATAATATTTAAATAGGTAATACTCTGAAACATACACATTATGAAACTACTCTGGGCCCTACTGACTTTTTCTATTCTCATAATTCTTTTCTCATAAAATGTTACAAAAGAGAATCACAGGTTTAGAACATCAAGTCATTAACATTTTCAAGTGGTATTTTATTTCTATTTTCATCCCATTAATTGCATACAAGTCCCTCCACTCAGAATATTTGATATAGGCAGCTGCACATGAACAACATATAAGTAGAACAAGATTAAGGAAAGGTGAAATGGGGTAAGAGAATCTTGAATTTTACTTTGTAAAATGAGGCACAAGGAGGAAAAATATCTTGCCAAGAGCTCAAAGAACCTTTTGACAAAGCGAAGAGTAGAGCTTTAGTATCTATAAAATGCTATGACTGATAAGCAGTTTGCCAGAAATTTATCCTGAGTTCTCCTTTCTCCTTAACAGGCTTTGGGCTTTAATTTTGTTTCAGAGACTTCTTAGATAAGTCGTCTTCTTAGATAATCAGGCAGAATTTATTTTTTGCAAGACTGCATTGGCTCTTGCAGGGTTTTACAGAAGCCATGGATTTTAGTAGGAATGTGGCTGCGTGGGTGTTATCCCAGCTTCCCCTTATAGGATGCCCTTTGTCTTTTCTGTATGGGACCACTTCTCTTTAGACTTCTTAAACTCACTGTCCTTCTCCTTCTTCTGCCTAACACAGCTGCAAAAATATCTAGTCACCTTGTACCTATCTCTAGGTTACTGGAGATGGGGAAACGAAGGACACAGAGAAAGCATCTAACACTCTCCCTTTCTGCAGAGACAAATGTCTCTAAACATCAACATAAATAACCTGATTTTCAGGACTAACTGCTTCTCTAATTGAATAAGTAGCTCCCTGCACTAACCATTGCCTTATAAGCACCAAGAAAATTAATCTTCATTTCCCTGGATCAGGTGAAATAAAGATTCTAAACCACAACTGTCAACCCTTCTTACACTAAAATCCACTAGTTTAATTTAGAGGGAACTGTAGCTTTCAAATACATTTTGAAGGGCAGGATATACATGACTAATCCAAAGAATTCAGAATAAAGTATTAATAAAAAAAACCCCATAAATGCAAAAATAGTAAAAAGGTGCTGAAAACCACAAATTTTCTGATAATCTGATCAGAAATGACCAAGACGAAAGGATTTGCAACACTTCCAATATAGGATAATATCTGAAAAAGTTTGCTATGATTCCACTTGCACTTCAGGATTAAAGCATAAGGCATTTAGCTAAAAGACGTTTCCTTGGACTCACATGTATAGAGTTTAGAAACAGATAAAATGCAACCTGGTATTTCTGTTAGATCCTGTGCCTTGTCAGATATACAGTCAAACCTGTATAACTCCCATCTTTTTTACCCAAACACCAATGAGCCCTTAACAGTTTGCAAAATCGTCATGAACTGCAGAAATTATTCTAGTTTTACTGCTTGCATGCTGGAATAACATCATTTTTAGTATATATCAGTTTGTGTGATTTACTTGGCAAAGGAAGTAACATGCCTTTTCAACAAGAGTCTTCTATCAATACATCAGTGTCCTCTGCTGGGTCCCAGTGCTGGGGAAACAGTGGTGTGCAGGGTTAGCCCTGGCTTGAGTAGGTAGAGAGTAGGCTGGGAGGAAATGTAAAACTCACATTTCAGCATTTGTCTCATTTCTCAGACAGTGAAAGAGCTTCACTCTTAGAAGTTACACAGGCAAAGGACAAGATTGTTTTATTTCCACTATAGATTTCTTCTATATCAAAGACATCCAGCACATCAAATCCTTAAGACAATTTATTAAGAAAACCAGAATTTCACTGAGCTACAGCTCTTGGCATTATGTTTCATAAACATTTCACTTTGTGATTAATACACGAATAATTCATAAAACACCGTGCAGTTTTAATTTTCTCTTCATAGCTGTCATTCTAGTCAGAGTATTAATGGATTAATTTTAAAAACCCCACCAAGTCAGCATATGACTGTCTTTACACTTGAACACAAGGTTCCCAGCTCTTGGTAAAATACAATTTAAATGCTGTTAAGTGCATCCCAGGTAAACAGCTGCTGGCCACTGATCCTGGTTAAGCTGACAATCCTATTTTCTGAATTCTGATAAAGCAGTGCCAGCTCTAATGCTCCTCCTTTGTACAAAACCAAATCCACTTTTGTGTTAGCAACCTGTATTGCCTGATAGTAACTGCTTCCATTCTTCAATGGCAGTCCCAAAAGAGCATAAAAGTAAGGAAACTAAGATTTGCTCACCCTAAACTTGCACAAAAAAATGTTAAAATACCCAAAAAGACTTCCCACCTGAGAAAAGTCAGTCTTCAGTGCCTTTTCTAAAAACTGAAGGTTTCTAAGACAAGAAGTGAACTCGGTGAATCATCTAACCGAACACACACAAAAAAATTTGCAGTGTTTTTCCCTGTGTACGAGTTTCATTTTCAGAATAATTTTGCAAGAAGCAAAGTATATTAAAAAAAGGACCTTTCTTTTCTAAAAGATCTTTTGTCTTTTAGCTACTTTTATCCAAGTTCATTATCTGTCTTTCACATGCACAAAAAGGATAAAATAGATAAAAGAAGTGAAAATCGTGTACAATTGTGTCGGTATAAAATCTTACAGCTTCCTGTAAAATTCAATTTTGTATTTAGACACATCTATTTAAAACATTTTCTACATGTTGCTCTTCTAAGCATAAATTTAATCTGGCTTTTAAAAACTCTTCAGCTTATTAACTGTATCAGCAAAAAACAGGAAGCTTGTCTAAAAATTCACATCCTTGTATGCATGCAGATCAAAAGGCAGAGAGAGAATGATACATAAATGAAGGATAACACTTGGTACACTTAAAAAATTGCCTTGAGCTGATTAGCAATTGTATTTCACCTTAGGCATATGAGATATTTTTAATCTTAAAGACCCAACAAAACCAAACCCATAAAAAATCCCCCAAAATCTAAACCTTGCGTCTCGTGTCTCTGTGTATATCAGAAAATCATTCAGAACTGCAGGTAAAGCTGTGTATTTATTTTTGACTACCTTAATTACAATACATAGTGCTTATTTTTACCAGCTATAATCTCCTATGCAAAACACAAAAAAAATAGTTTTTATACATAAATAAAGATTCTCAATTTACACTTATTTGGTATGTTGTTATTTTATAAGTAATTTAGCCTTGAGAAAAGGATGCTCAGGGGGGACCTTACTGCTCTCTACCTGAAATTAGGGTGTAGGTAGGTGGGATTGCCCCAGGTAACAAGAGACAGGACAAGAGCAAATTGCCTCCCTGTGTTATGGGAGGTTCAGATTAGACATCATGAAGAATTTCATCTCGGGAATGATTGTCAAGTATGGGAATGGGCTTCCTAGAGGGGTGCTGGAATCACCATCCCTGAAGATGTTCAAGAAACAACTGGACATGGGACTCAGCATCCTGCTCTTTTTGACAAGGTGGAAACCAGTCACAGGTCGGGCCTGATTACCTGAAAGATCTTTTCCAACCTTAATGTCTCTGTGATTTAGAAATTAGGTAAGCATTTTTTCCTTGCTTTTTGATTGAAAATGCAGATTTTGTTAGATCTACCAACCAAAATTTAGTCATGATCTTCAAGCACTAGAACAAAACTCGTACTGTATCACCAGACTTAAAATATGCACGTGGTACATACAAGTATCTCATCAATGTAAACATGGTTTTCCTTGGTGTATCTAAGGAGCCATATGAGTTCTGATGAGAGAGAGAAGATACCATTTCCATTTACTCAGACTGATTTGAAACCAATGTCTTTATCTTCTTGGAAAGCATGCCAATCTCTAAGATGTTATACAAAATGAGGTACTAAAACCTCTACCTTCACTTGTGCCGTAAAAAAAGAGGCCACATTTTGATTGTTGGCTCAGTGCTCCCAAGTGCCCCCCAAGGAAGCAGTCTGAATTAGTCTGGATCTGCACAAAACACATAATATATGAAATTTTATAGTTACAACATATCTAGTAGGCACATATGCACCTGCAGTATTGGTTGCAGCAAGTTGACAGATAAGTCATCCCCTTTCCATGCACAAGAACTTGACCTCATTTGAAGCAGACATTGCAATCTAAACAGACAGAGGAAGATAAATCTCCAACTAAAAGAATGGCAAGTTTCAAAATAGACAAGGTAAACTTTAGGAGAGTTTCTCTGGAATACTTACCTGTCTCTTCAAGGAAGAGGACACAGAACTTTCTCACACATACTGAGAACAAACTAGTTTATGTACTTACAATAATTTTTCTTTGGCTTACAAGTTTTCAGTACCAGCTTCCCAGAAAACACCTAGCAAAACCAGACTTTGGATCTTTATTTTCCTCTGATCATATTTATTCTAAAGACAAGAAGACAACTATATATGAATTCCTGTGCATTTTACAAAATGTTTTGATTGTCAGTTTCTATTATGCTGAGAAGCCTTAATTTTTAAAATTCAGACTTATTTGACAATTTTTTGGAAACATGGTTTGATTTGCATGAGGTGCAAAAACAACTGTTGAAGGAGATTTTAAGATGACAATATGATGTATCATTGATAGTTAAACACATTTTCTTATTTATTCCATTTCACCAAGGGTGTTAAGTTTGGATTTGTGCAAAAAAGAGCAAAGGCCCCAAAAAAGTTCTAAGGTCTACAGAGTTAATTCTACATGTTTTTAAAGCTCTCTTCTTTCTCATTCTTTCCTTCATGACATATAGATGTCATGAAACACCAAAAAATACCCTGGCTATCCCTGCAAATGTCATCAGGGACGCTGGAAGGATCAGAGCTCAGGAATTTCTTGAGAATCCTAGTACAGTTAATAACCAAACCTGCAATCAGACATTGGGCTGTTTTGTCCTTGACTTCAGCTGTGCACAGCAACTTAAGAAATGCAAGGATTGTTAGGATAGGCTAATTGGAAAGCTAAATGCAGAAGAGCAGTAATAGAGCTGGTTCTGGCTCAGTAGTGTCATCTGCCTTTTTTCACATAGTTGCATGTACCAGCAAATGAAAACACAACAATTACCTAGGTAAATGGCAAGGTTTGAAAAATATCAGCCTAGGGAGAAATAAGATCCATGAGTGACTCAATATATTAACTTAAAAGCAAGCAAGAAAAGCACATTCAGTGAAACAATCAGCTACATTTCAACCTATGTTAATTTTGTAACACTTGCAAATTTAAGAAAATGTGGTGATTCAAAAATGATGTTTTGCTTTTTCAACACCATTAAATTATAGAACTATTAAGGACAATAGCATTCAGTGCCACAAATGAAAGAGACACAACACTGCAATGAGAAAAAAAAAATTGTTTTAAACTTGACCTGAGTAAGTCACCCACCCTTTGAGTACTAAAGGACCTTCAGTGTCTTAGTTTAGGTTTTCCTCTGCACCTCCCTTTTTTCCTTCCTTCTTTCCTGTCATAAGTGAAATGATGATTTATCCTTCTCTCTGGGAAATCCCACATATAGGAACTGCAGCAGACAGATCAGGGACTAAGTTATCTCTTCAGTAGCTCCTGGCCAAGTGATACTTCCTACATTAAGATGAATTATGCTACACTTGCTAATAACCCAGTGCAATCAGAAATAGATTAAATACCAGTACTGTATTTGTTTTTATTCACAATGGAAAAGTGGAATAAAATTTTCAAATTTCCAGATAAATCCAACTACATAGGAAGTTAATTACTAATAAAATGAATATTTTTAACATAATCTAGAATAGTCTTTATAAATAAAACTTATCCTGAATTTTTTCTTTTGTTGATTTATAAGTCAGAAACTTCACACTACAAAATGTTAACTTTATTCTGTGTATGACTTTAATTGGTTACCTTCAAGACTGAGAGAAAATACATATTTCCACTAGTTTATGCATTGAACTTGCTCAATAAGTAAAAATGTCAGTGAGAAAGCATACCAAATCGTTGCACTTTTTATTTTCTTTAGACTTCTGCATAGTATGCAGCCACTGCATACTATTTTATATGACAGTAAAATGACAGTAAAAACCAGCATGAAATTAAGAAGTACATCCACCAAGCCAGTTCCTACCCATCTAATTTTGCTTAGGTAACACACTTCTTCAATTTTCTTAGTAAAATATGGTAAGCCAGGTTCACCAAACCAGATTCATATTAAACCACATTTAGGAAAGTGCTACCCTGCAAATTAAACTTCATACAACTGTCCTGGCACAGAACCACCAGGAAGAAATGAAAACCTTCCAAGTCAAGCCCAGAATTGGAAGACTTGATGTGGAAGTTGATCAAAATTCCTTTCAACTAAGGAGGCAGCCAACCACAGAAAAAGAGTCCTGAAAAACAGGTTATAAGCAATATAAATGCCTCCTGGCACAAAATGTTAGCAATGACTAAGAGATTGAGCTGATGACAGTATACTCCAACCATTTCCCATTTTCAGGAAGCTTTTCTAGTTTTCACGTTCCTTTCCTTTTTTTGTTTAGGCTTAGACTACACATAAATGTCATTCATTCTTAGAAATTATTGACAGATACAATATTTCTTACTGTATGGCCTTTCTTCAATATTTTGAGAATTCTTAGCTGATGTTATCAGATATTTGGAAAACACTGAACTCCCAAGTTTTACAGCCTGCAGAACCACCATCAGTAGATGTTTTTCTGAAAAGGTTATACACGTTTGTGTTAACATAAGTGTGTTAGTGTGGGATAGTGCAACCTTGTGAGGAAGGAATATTGTTTGTGTTTCACATTTCAAGTGAGACAACTCGATGAGGACAGTTGATCACTAACATCACTAATGAAAAAAAAAATCAGCTGCAAATTAGAATGCATTGGCGAGCACAAGTCGACGTAATATACTAACTTATTTTTTTTTCCAAATTTCCCTTATACATATGTTCCAGAATAGATTCAATTTAATGGCTATTCTAAAACATACTTAACAAAACTCTTTTTAAGCGCACGTAACACTACAATTTCAACTGAAGAAGACCTTAAAGTAGTATCATATCCAGTCTGTACTGTAAGTTAAGATTCTCACATAAATCTGCTTTATGTAAAAATTAGCTGTCCTTAAACACACCTATGTGTCTCATGTTGCTACAGTCTTGTCACTCATCTCCTGTTCAAAACTCTTCTCAGATTCACTTCAGAATGAAATGATAAACAAGAACTGAACAGCAAACCGTGTAAAGTCCATGATGATTTTGAATGCTCTGCATTGGCACAATTATCTGAAGGAAGCATTTCTACTTCTTCTATGTTTGTCCTTTTAATAGGAATTAATCTATAGAGATTAAAATCAAGAACAAACATTAAACCTTAAATTATCTACATCCAAACTCCTGAAAAAATTTTAATAGAACAGCACCTCAACCTAAAATGACAGAAATGGCCAAAGGTCAATTAACAAACAACTAATAAGAACACAACTCACAGTGATGTGCCCTGGACCACAGGGCGTATTTTGCTTATGACACTTCTGGAGCAGCCTAGCTCCTCAAAAACACTTACAGGATTTCTCCTGGAACTGAGAGACAGACATCAAATTTGCTGCAATCTGTGCAAAACAGCTGTTCCTGAATGTAACCCTGGATGCCTGACACACCAGCTACCAAACAACCAAGGGCTACAAGCCAAGGCCATGTTATTTCAGTAGGACCTTCCCTATGATGGCCAAAATTTGTGGAAGCACCATCTGTTCTGACAACAAGGAGCATGACTTTTCTTTATATTTTGGTTGATCCCCCAGCTCCCAGTCTAATATTTTCTTCACCTTTGGCACTGCAACATGTCCCTGGCTTTGCAAAGTGTGCACCACATACCACAGGGAACAATCTTCCAAGTTTTGCATTATCTAGCTAATAGCAGGGAGCAATACCACAAATTAAATTGCAATCATACAGAAAGTTGTTTACAATGTAAAGCACAGGGAGTTTTCATTGTTCAAATGCCATTAATGAAATCCACACAAATAAGAACCTAAGCTTTTTCCTCAAAAATTAATGCTAGAGAAATTATTCCTAACTACATGTTCTTTCCAAAAGGCTAAAAATTACCAGGCTTTAATGACATCTCTTTGGAGAATATGGATATATAATATGTAAAAACCTAAAATAATTGTTTGGCTGGAAGCCTGGTTAAATCACAATTCTGTAAATGAAAATCTTTCCGATGAAAATTTTTTTCATAGTACGGTTACATTAATTGTACAAGTCAAACTGTACTTTGAAGTCAGCAATTTGGAAGTGTTTTCCTTCTGCAGAAGTTAAGGAGAAAAAACAATAAAATTATTACTATTCAAAGCAGTTCATATATTTTTTACAGTGTTGGAAGAAAATTGGAAGAACCTGCAGGGCAGCAGGAAAAAACAGCATGCTAGCGATCTGATGTTAACTCAAAAATTACAAAAAGAACTCTAACAGGCTCAGGTACAGAATTAAAAAAACAAGAGACATCCTGTTCTACGACTTAAGGTGTAGGAGCTGGGGGAGAGGGAGAGATAAAAAAAGGAGATGGAAAAGAAAAAACCTAATAACAAGTGACTAAGGCATCAACCAGTTGGACAGATCATTGGTGGAACAGATAAAGAAAAATTAAAAATGGCTACAATATCTGATCATTAACACTCAGTAAAACTCCTACTAAACCAAGGTGTTGTTTTGGTTTTTTTTATTTCTGAGGAAAAATACTTTATTTTTCCCATATCAGTGGTTTCAGTCACTCAAAGTTAATTTTTTCACCACTCTAACAAATAGATCAACAAGTCAAAATTAAACTTGTGTCCAGGGATAAAAAAAAAAAAAA
>VYXF01006599.1:480191-505922 GCA_013397295.1 Polioptila caerulea | reverse complement strand
TTAAAGGGAAAAAAAAAAAAAAAAAGGAAATAAAAAAGAAAAGAAACAATGGGAAACTCATTAATTACTTTCTTTCAAAGTTAAAATTTAATGAATTGGCATTTAAAGGCTGCTATTTTTATGCAAGAATTCTGTAATTTTAGGTTTTTAGAGAGGATTTCATAGCAGCACCACTGCCCCATCAAGTCATTATTTTCAAGTAGTGTTTGGTGACAACTTCTCTAATAAAATTTCAGATTTGATAAATAGGTAAGATACACAAATAATACTGAATTTTATAAACTACATATTTTCTAATAAATTATTTTAAAATATGTAAGTTATACTATTGTCACAGAAAAACCAGGATATTTTAAAAGTAAGAGGCATTCTTAGAAAGCCTTAAGAAATCAGGTAAATGAGAGAGAGAGAGCACTCCAGTTCACAGGTGAGGAAATAGGTCACAAAGAGTATTTTATATTGAGGTTTGCTTCCATACAGCCTATTCACCACCCAGATTTCACACTGTCTGGTAAAAGTGTGAATTTTTTAGACAAAACATTGTAAAATATTTATGTGAACTCATTAAACACAAGTCTACATTGGACTGGTTTTATCTCACTCTACCTTTTTAGCTATTTTATTAGGAATTTATGTTGTGCTTCACTTACATAAAATTACCATGTTTTCCAGGTGAATGAATGCTGTTAATTTACCAAGAGTTCTGCAAGGAACAGAGTTGTGACCTTACACTCAGTTGATTCATTTCAAAGAGTATAAAGATTTTACAGAAATTTTATACTAACTGAAATCTTTCATTTATGAAGAAGCTTTTTCAAATAAGTCTGGTCTCCAAAATTTCTTGACCTAATATGACATTTTCATAAACTCTCAGAAACATCTTTTCAAAAAGAGTCTTATTATTTTAATAAACATAAAAAGGGGTAACCACTACAGATAAAAGCTAACTTTCCTATAAAATAGACACTAACATAGTTAAGAATGTTTTTGAAAAGTGGTTTTCATGTGAGCAGATTCAAACAATACAGAAAAATCTAAGGGAATAGAGATCTTGAACTACTGTATACTTCTGAAACAATCTCAAAATCACTGGGAAGCACACTGACTGTACTACTTTTTTTGAGTTTTAGCTAGTCTGATAGCCACAAAAGCCTCAAGATAAAAAGCTTATGTTGGGCTCCTATTACTGGTAAGCCAGTTTGAATTCTGCTTGTCAAACACTGCCCTAGGACACAGTAGTAGATTTGACCATGTGATCAAACTCTACCAAATTAATTTACTTTCTTCCATGAAAAGACCAAAATAATTTAATTTTCCATCCAATTTGAAATAAACCAAAAATTATGGGTGGGTCTCAGAATTAAGGCAGAAGACTTTCCTGACAATCATACTGAAAGGAGCTGAACGAGGTACAATAGCGGCTGTCTCATCTGAATTGAAACAACTGATAATCCAAACACACAGGGAACAATTAATAATGGTACTATCTGGAAGTTTTGTAGAATGCTAAGCATGCTGTTTTTACTTCCGAGTTTAAGAGGGTGCTGCAGGAAAGTCTCACAAATATGCATTGGTTTTGCTTTTTCCCTGGCTTCGATGCCTCAGATATCAATAATTAAAATTACATGATCTGAAGTATAAGGTATTTAGTTATGGACTCACTGTACTGCTTACAGTACCATGCTGAAATGTAAGTGTTTTTTTGTAAGATATTTTGCTTATCTTCCTGCACAGAACTATGCATCATCTATTTCTAGAATTTTTATTACTATTCACACAAAATATTCTATAGGCAAACATGCTTCCTTTACAGTTTCTTTACATAGGCTCATTAATCCCAAAAAAAAGACTGATAATATACTGAATACACTGAAATAATGAAAGACTTAAGTTCTGATCTACAAGAATGTATATACACACAGACGTATTCCATTTTAGTGGGAAAAATAAATCAGTCACTTGAGCTGTATGTTTCCTATACCAGAGGAAAGGCCACTGAAGGAGAGACACAGAGATCTTTGGGTAGAGAAAACAGCCTAACTTAAAGCAAAAAATATTGATGAGTTGTGTTGACAGGCAGGAGGAACAGTTTAGGAAATACTTAAAGACACACCATGGCTATGGATATATGCTGCCAACTGTTAATCCAGTTTTCTCTACCTCTACATTAATATTGGCTGCTGTGGTCAATTCATGTGAAAACTGCAGCTTTTCTGGGGCATATTTCATCCCCAGTCCTTACTAAAACAGGTATGTCTGTCCTCATATAAGAATGCAGCTACAAATTATCATGCAGTTATCAGTATAGGTTTAAAATTAACATAGTGTTTGAATTACAGAAGAATAATTTAGCTCTTTTATGGAGATTAATTCTCCATTTTAAAAACTCCCTGCATAATACAAAAGATTTTTATAACTAAAGTGACAATTTCCTACTAGAAATTACTTTTTATCAATTTATTCATCTGGGACATACACAGAAAATGCTGTCTGCACCTTTCCATGTTGACATCCCCTCATTCCCACCACAGGAAATCATTACTCTCACATACACAGTTAGAATAATTTTTAAATAATGAAAACTATTAGTATAACCTCTCATATAATTTGGACCCGAGACACAAATCAACTACTTGTTGAAATTCTATTATTAATATAACTTGCAGATAAATTTCAGAAAACCCAAGGCATTTCTGGTTCTAATTTTAATATGAGTAACCTCTTCTAGCATTGGAAGGAAAAAGTTTGCTATATTTAAACAAAATTACCCTAAGATTCAGTCTTAACTAGATATTACATTTTTCTGCATTGGTTACTGAATGCATCTTAAACACATTTAAGAGTAAGGAGATCCTAAGAATAACAGGAGTCACTAAAATACATTACTAAACAAATAAATAATAGCAAATGAGCACTTTTCCTACTGAAAATTGTGCAAACATACTTAAAAACATGTAAAAAAATTACTAATAAGATTGTTCTGCCTGAAGTTACCACTATCCAGTATTTCAAAGCATGTGAAGAAGCTAAACTATGAATCTAATGGGAGTATTTTCACACATTTTTTTTTCAATTTAATACACTTTCCAGAAACAATTGTACTTGTGTACAGATGTGTACCTATTACATCCAATTTTAATGATAGATCTATCATCAAAAAGAATATTTTCACAGCTATTCAATGACCAAAAAGGATATGCATATGGAATAAAGAAGGAGGAAGAAGTTGTAAGCACCACAATTAATATAGACACTACACTACTGAAAAAGAAAAAAAAATAGAAAAAGTCAAATCCTGACCATTTAAAGGAAGTTAAAAATCCATTCTGCATTCCAGGTTTTACTTAATCACTCAGCTTGTTATGAGATTGCTACTGTGAAAAAAGAACAGGAACTGTGAGTTTAAATCCTTTTTTAATTGCTTTCACAATTCACTCATTGGGCAATGACCAGGTAATGGTCAGGATAAATGTCAATAGTATTTCTCTTGTGGTTCCTAATTCTAACCCCAGTCAGGCAAATTGCTCCACCAGATTTTTCTCCAGCAGTCAGCTCAAATCAACCTCATTTAACAGGTTTTTTTTGGTAATTGCAGCTGTTGAGAGACAAAATGGAGTGTTGTTTTAAAAGTAGGCTTTTAGCATCTCATTTTTTTTTTACTATCTAGATTTTCTTTCATAAAACCTATTCATGTTAGGTTAATTTTTCATATTCTGAGCAGCATTTTTTTCTGAATGGATAAACTATATGAGAAGCCAATAATTTCTCTTACGAAAAACCCCACACAAACATATTTTTTTATTGTTTCCATTCAGTCTCCTCTACATTTCCAAGGTTATCCTTCCCCTCCCCTCCTTGTTCCCTTGTTCAATCTAATTGTGGACACCATGTATTTAGTCTAGAAACAGAGAAGGAATAAATCAGATAGATTATTTTTAAGCAAGGTAATGATACTATACCAATAATGGCCTCTTAGTCATCTAAACATGCGATAGTGCATGTGCTGCTGAACCAAACATCTTGTATTTTGTATGATTAGAGATGGACTCTTTCCACCCAAAAGCAAGATCTATTTTACATAATAAATAATAAAAATATTTTTCCTGTCTGTTTCATCCTCCACATTGGAAAAAAGCCCAGTTCTGATTGGGTACCAATAAAGTATGGTTTTTCCTTGATGAAAATGGCATAGTGATTGGAATTCAGATTGTCTTTCCCCTTCCCAGACACCACAGAGCCCTTTAACTGCATGAATTTGTTTTCTTCTCTTTGCCATTGATTAAGCCATGGCCAGTTCAGAAGAATGATGTGTTTCATCTTTAATTTGTACTTTTTTATGTTTATAATATGTTTTCAGCCTTGTTACTTATAACTGAAGAGTCAAAAAGAAAGGTTTTTTTGCTTGTTTTAACATCTTATAAGAAATATAAAATATAGAACTGCTAAGGAAACCACGACTGAACACCATCTGCCAGCCTCATCAATAACTTGTTGTTTTTCCTTCCTGACTTTAAGCTAGCATTGATCAAGTGAGCTCTAGAACCTGAATCAAAAGTGTTCCTCAGAGGAACTTGGTGTGATTTCTGCCCACCCCGCCCCTCCAAGATAAAAATATACTATGTTGAACAGGAGTTGGCATCTCTGGAAGACACTGCACTGAAATCCTATAGACAGGCCAGCATCCTCGTGCTGGCTTAGGCATCCCCAGCACACTGAATAATGAAAAACAAGTCCAAATTTTATTTTTTTTAAATTATTATTATTATTGAGACTTCAAACAGATAAAATTTAAAATTTGCCAGTTAGTGCCTGACACTCCTTAATCTCCCTACTCTGGTTTGAATGCTGACTAGAAAGCAGGTACAACATATATTCATAACTTTTCAAGTATTGGACACTTGTTCAGACACAAACCTACATCAGCCCTGCACTCTGCACAGACAAATGCACATCTGATCAATCATTTCATTTTTGCTTTTCTCCTGCTGAAGGTGAGGCCACATAAATTACAACAAATATTACATATTTTATTACATATTTACACATTTTTACATATATTATACATATATTGCCTCCACTGATGGCAAACAAATGTACCTGTATTTGATTTGATAACAAGGTCAAATGATTTCAAACAACACCATATATTTTAGTCCTAGTTTAATGGGTTTAAACACACTTAAACTTTTGAATTTATTCGCATATTGAGCAAGAGGAGTCACAATCCTTTCTCAATCATGTACAGTACATCATTTGAGGAAAAAAGTCTCGAAGGTGTGAAAACGGAGCAAAGGAAGGACAAGAAACCTGGACAGAAACAAATATGCAGGGGGAAGGTACAGCATTAGGTGAGAAAAGTGAGTTTAAAGTCTCACAAGGACATGAAAATGATACTTTTTAAAAATCAAAACACAATAAATTATTCTGGAGAGCGAATATAAGTTTTATATTATTTCTATGTGCTTTTGATAAAGGAAAATGCAAAAAAACCAATTTACATTTTTGTAGATCACAACTTCAATCTTCATTTTCAAATGGTGAAAGAATCATCTTTCATGTGCAACTTATGATCTTCATTTTAATGAGGACTTTGATTACTGACAAAAGCATTTGGATTTCTGTTTCAAATATATCTTAAATGTGTATCTGAATTATAAATTGTTAGAGGCTATTTTTTTTTCTGATGGTTCTTTTGCTACACTCTAAGTGAGGTTTGTTAGCAGCATTCCTATAGTCAGGCAACACTATTAAAACTCACCATGTGCATTCCATCCTTATGGAGAAGGGGATTAGTTATTCTTAAACAGAATCTTGACTACAGAATTTTAGTTATTTTTTAACACAGATTGATGAGATCATTAGGTCCATGTTTCTCATGGTTAATGTTACATTTTTATTACTCTATTACTATTTTTTGTATCTATTGTTCCTGTATTATTACTTTGTTATTTCTGTTAGTTAAATTGTATTCTGCTTTTAGTGAAGCAGAAAAATTAATATATTTGCAAAATTGCATTGCACATGAATTCCATTAAGTTAAATACATTTAAGAGACTATACTAGGAAAAAAGCATAGGAAAAAAAAACCAGCAAAAAGTACTTTTTTTCCTAACAATATATTTCACTATTTAATATTACAACAGAATGTCACAAATTGTAACAATAAAAATATTATTTAACCATAGGAATGTTTTCTACATTTAACACTTGCACACCAAGCAAACCAAGCATGAGTTTATTTGAAAACTGAACCATATTATCAGCACTTTAAGAAGAAAATACTTTGAAAATGCAATTATCAAGTATATTTGAATTCTAAAGGTATAATACTAAAACATCTTATCAAAAATTACCAGATTAGATCTCAATGCCTTGTCTTTCAATAATTCTGGTAGAAAATCCATGGTAAAAAGATAATTGATTTTCCAGTATAATAAATGTGGATCTTTGCTTTCTTTCCATGTTATTATCCAACATTGAAATTAAAATTTCCTAGTTCCTCATTTTTATATGTTTCATTAGTAAACATTTTTCCCCATGAAGGCATTTCATTCTTTAATTTTTTTTTCCCAAAAGAGACTGAAACAGGCTCTTACATTTTCTCAAAGAGGAAAAAATACAAATATTTTTAAAAAATCCCTTTAAGAATATTTTTCTCTCTCATTATTTTTTTGGTGGGTTTTCAGGTGATCAGTTTTAGCTGCCTTTCACTACTTTGGCTTAGAAAAGTCAAAATGTCTCCATGCTTAGCACTACAAGTTAGAATAAAAGAATTACTTTGCAAGAGCACTTGAAAAGACCCTATCTGCATTTTAACTGATATTATGTAAATCATAATATAGAAATACAGTGATTAAGTTCCACTTAAAATCACCATGTGCTGTCAAAAGCTCAAGTACCTAGAAATTTAATAGCATTTAAGATTTTCAACTTAATTGAAAAGCACTATTTAAAACCTCCATCCAGGAGGCAACATTCAGACTTAATGTATTAGCTGTAAAATCCTCATCTGCTTGTCAACAGCTTCCAAAAGCAATAAAGAGCATTCAGTTCTCTGTATAAAATAATACAGTTATTATAGTAAGCATTGGAGAATGAAAATATAGAAAATATTTCAAACATTTTCTTCAGCTCAAATACTGGCTTAAAAGGAAACTTTTCAAGTGCCCAGAATTCGGCCTTAGTGTAGTAGCAATTACAATGACAAATAAAATCAAACAAAAAACTATCAGTGTTTTAAACCAGATACCTTGCTTAGAAAAGAATAATGATTTTTTTTTTTTCATTTATCACATGGAAGAGATAAGATGCAAATAAATGCTCTAATACATATTTTATAACATTTGAAATTTTACCTTCTGGGTTTTGTGAGATAATACTATGTAACATTTTGATTCTTTCAGTACTGCACCTACAGTAGCTTTAAAATGCTGTGATTTATGACCCAGAAATGTTTAGATAATTACTGTATGCGCTTTAGCACTCCTTGCAGAAAGGAAATATGCAGGAGTCCTGGCACAGAGCTTAGAGTTCGTAATAGCAGAGCACTAAGTGCCAAGCCAAAGAACATAATATCCAGAATTAAAGACTCAGATGTGAGTGTAGTTCCATGAACCAGCCACAGGATCTTTCACATTTCATGGCTTGGTGGCTTCTGACAGTTCAGCAGACACTTAGAAATATGACCCTGCAATTAAAGGAGCCATCTCGTCATTCCCTAGACAAAAAGCAGTGCTGCAGGCATGCTTGCATTAGATTTACCAATATTTTTTAAAGTTTTGTGCACACCAGGACATCAAGTTCAAAGGATAATTATAGAGCCTGCCACCTCATCCCAGTTTACAGTGCATGCAAACTTTCCCTTCATTTTAAACTTCACAATTTAGCTACTCCAAATTCTTAGAGGTGTGAGGATTACCTGACAAAGGCTTCTGACTTACCGAAGGCTGCTGGTGAGCAGAGTTAAGGGACTTAACATCAAACACTCAGAGGAGTTTAACATACTAGCAGACAAACAGCACAAGCCACTGGCTGTTTAATAAACTTAAACGTTTAAATCTAAGAGTAATTACATTATGAGAAGACTGGAAAAAGAGCAGATAGTTTATTTCTAGTAGCCACTCCACACAAGCAACAAATGTTATAGCTAAAGTCACAGCATTTATATGTAACTTGGGCACTATGTCAACTTTCATCTCTTGGTTGCTGAGGCATCAAACCAGATCAGCAGCAATAGGGTTATGGCAGAGAATGGAAACAGAAAGATGAAACAACAGCATTGAAAGAATTAAAATTCGTAGGGCTGCTGAGATTGAATACAAACATCCTTCACTTTGATGGCAGGGTTTTAGTAAGTACAAATTTGCAGGATTTTGTCAGTTGATGATGATTATTTACGTTAATGATAACCATGTTAGAAGTTGGAGTTTTTTGAGTCTCTGATGATGGTTGGGTCATACAGTATTCAAATAATGACTATATCATGGCAAAAACCCAATAAAGGTGAAAGTAAATTAATCATTTGTTGATTAATCATTTGTTGATAATCTGTTGACANTAATGACTATATCATGGCAAAAACACAAGAAAGATGAAAGTAAATTAATCATTGGCCACTCTGTTGACAGACTGGAGGAGGGGTGGAGGGAATTTTAAAACAGATGACTAGATTTAACTCAACTGGCTCATTTTTGAAGCGTGTTACCAGCTTGCCTCACTCTTTTCCCAGCATCCAACAGAGCAATTAGTTCTAAATTAATAGGTGTAGAACCCAACAAATCTAGCCACCCAGGAAACCAAACATAGTTACTGATGTTCCATTCCCTGAGTCTGAAGGTATTGTGAAGGTATGTAGACTTCTGGTCACAAATGAACATTTTTGTCAGGATACTGGAACTCTGAAAGCAATGATGCATCCTCAGAACACAGAGGTATGGATCATCAACCCTTTATCCCACATACCATAATGCTTCCTACTCCCAACAAGCTTAAAGATTCAAAAGTAGTTTTGGAATAATTCCTAATACTAGTAACTTCAGTGGATTAATATCCTTTCACTACAGGTGATTTCATAGTATCAGGGTGCTCTACAGATAAATGCTGATGCAAATGTCTACTCCAGTTCTTAAAAAGCTGGGTAGAACTGTGACGTGCAATAAATTAGACTTTTTTTGGAAATTTCTGCCAACTGACTGTCTTGAAAAAATAGTCCTGCAACAAAATAGAAAATGTTGCATATTTTTTTACCCCAAGAATTCGTAGCATCCATTGTCACCTCTTGCAGAGAGAATGTATTTCAAAACTGCAAGTAGAAAACAGGAAAAATCAAGGCTCCTATATTACACACACACACACACATTTCCCTTCTTAGCACGTTCGAACAAAACTGCTTATGCCAGCCAAAGATCAAAGATGAAAAGGGATGTCAGCTGGACAAAGCTACATCAAGTTGATTCATGCTGTTCCTGGAAATTTTCAAGGCTTTGCATCTCCCAAGACAAAAAGCTTTCCCATAACATATAAGGCTTAAAATTGTATTTCCCATTATTAAAAGGAACTGGAGACAAGATTGGAGATGCTGAAAAGTCCACTGCAGTGAATACTTGGCAAAGTGTGCTGTAACAACCCACTTATAATGAGGAGGACTGGGATTTTCCTTGGTTTTGTTTTGGGGAAATCAATAGGACATTCAAGAACATAGAAAACAAGTTTGTCTCTCCAATAAGGAGCATGGAAAAATTAATACCACTGCCTATTTTTCACTGTGGTATTTTCAGTGGACGTTCAGTTTCTGACTAAAGATAAATATGCCGTCTGCGGTCATGGAATGTGCTTGTGGAGTCACAGGCTTGATGAATATGGCAAGGTTTCATAATTTTATTATTAAGCATGACACAAATCTTGGTATTGGATTTGTCAGCCTTAAAAGGTATTGCAAGCTGAGAAACATCAATCTATGACAGTTATTGTGGAAATTATGGACTCGATTTGGCAGGTGATCAGATTACTGACAACTGAAGAGAGGAAGATGTGGTCAGACGCAAACTCTTTCATGTGGCTATTTCTGAAAACCACACAAGATTCTCAGTATGACTGGGGGTGAAAATAGTAGGTTAAACCTAGATGGCAGAGCTCACAGGTAGCTGCATTGAAGGCAGAATAGGCCTAAGAGTTATTTGAAAGTTTGCAATGCAATCTAAACTCATCATCAGAGAATTATTAAGGAACAATTACCTGAGATTTAAATCAGTACAAGAAAGTAAAGCAGAGCAAGCAAATATGGAATTTGTAACAGAAATAGCAGTATTGACACTGAGATGCTTAATAGCATACTCTAAATTACTGTCTGTAAACATTAATAATTAAGTTAATCTTTGAATGATGTAGTTGTTAAAAAATTTAAAGGTAATTACAATTTCAGTGGGTTTAACAACTGATGAAACCCCAAATGAATTCCATTTTGACCACCAGCCTGCCCAACAGCCAGAGTTCAAACATCATTCAGGCTTACGGCGAACAAGTTGGACTTTGAAAATTTAAAACTGGTTCAAGCTCATCTCCAAAGAAAAAATTATTTTGTTACCATCTTTTCCCAGAAACAATAGAATACTATGCTAATCAAAATGAAAGAATACAAGGACACGTATATTTAAAGCTCAGAAAACAACGCCGTCCTGGAATACAGAATCTGTGTATAAAAAGGATTATAAATGTCTTCAGACAAAGTAAACAAGAACCATTAGATATCATCCTTAGTTCTTTTAAACCCATGAGTTTTCAGGATTTGTCACTGCACAGATCAATAGCACATGCTTGCTCATTAAAATTCAGTCAATAATTAAAGTTAGCCAGTATATCAGCAAAGCATTAGAGCATCACTGATTGCTTCATGCTTGTTATTGTCAGTACATTTGTGTCATTATTGTAAATTTTTCTGTTATTATTTTATGTCAGCTATTTCTTACACACAAGGTAAAGTACCAGCCCCTTTGTCAAAGTCCAGGTAGTAATCCTTTTAACCAGAAGTATCTAAAGAGGAAAATTATGGACTTATTCCTAAAAAACCTCAAAGAAGTATTTTACTCGGAGAGAGTAATAGCAATACCGGAACTTTTCATCTGATACCGAATGAGATATCAAAAAATATCCACTCATCCACATAAAAGTTTTTAGTCTGTCAAACAGAAAAACACAATAACAAACTAAATGTAGCTGGTAGATGCTAACATGGGACATACAAAGATCTATTGGAGGAAGAAGTGACCTAAAATCTACACAATAATGGCTTGTACTTCATGCTCCAGACCCCCAGATGCCCTTCCCACAGTCACAGGTTTTACAGGCCAAAAAGAACTCTGAAACCTACTGTCAGAAGTAGGTCTACATTTTTTTCAATCTGATTTTAATTTAAGTTTTTTACTGAAAGGAATTTCAGGACTGATTTATAAAAATGTGTTTGAGAATAGAATAATTACCACATGGAAAACTTGTTAGGTAAAAAGAAATGAAAGAACGTGCATATTGAAGAGGAGGAACAGTGAGGGGAGAAACAAAAAGAAGCTTTCAATCCTGGAAAATTTCCATTTGGCATTAAAAAGATAAAATAACAGCTCAAAAACTGAAAACATTTCAAAAATGAATCACAAGGGAAAGCTGGAAAACCTATGTTTAGGTTTTGCGCAGGTTTTTTTACCAATTGGTAAAGAAGTGAGGCTCCTTTTTCCAAGTATGTATTAAAAAAAAAAAATTAAAAATCATCTGTCAATATGAACAGAAATCATTTTTAATGATAGAAAAACTCTGATCATGAAATTTAAAAAAAAATATTCTTAAAAAGAGGTTAATAAACCTGCATATCTGAGAAAGAAGTTTGAAGTTGCTCTATGCAAGTGAACAAAGGGACTATATACAAGATTTGAAGCTATCTCAGTAATATTTAATTTTATTCTCTTAAGGGTCACATTCTGATTTTTTTCTGAACTAACACTAATATATTTAGCAGCACAAGCCAATATACTAAACCACTCTGATTATTTAGAATACTGGGGGGTTTTCAGTGTTATTCAGAAAGAATTTAGAAGGGATGTCTGTCAGTATAAAAGTATACTAGAGATTCAGGAAAAAAAAACCCAAACAGCTTCTCTCATGGTCAACTGTGAAGAAAGGAAAGCAAGCTTTGTAAAAGAATTTCTATCTACACAAATTTCAAATGCATATAGGCTTGAGAAATACAAAAGTAATTTTTCTTATTTTCTATGTTCTTGTTTGAAAGTTGAGATGGTTAATAAAAAGAGCTTTGAAATTTTTCCATTTTCCTTCCCTGCATTCTCCCACAAATTACTTGTGTCTCATGTCAATTTAAGTCAAGGAAAACTTTTCAAAGAGGAAAAAAGAGTGCCACACATTTTCCCCCTCTTTTCCAATAATAAACAACCCCAAACCACTCCTCTACTACAGACATACTCACTTCATACGGCTTAAATGCTTAAAAAGATTGTGACTGGGAGATGGACGTAAATAGAAAGGATCATGGTGAGTTACATTACATTGTTTTTCTCCACTTCAAAATAAATGCAATCAAATAATTTATGTTATTTGCAATTTATTTTTCTCCCCAGATTACAAATGTAAACAGCTTATTCATTTTGTTTCATTCTATAAATAATATATAATATAATAATAATATAATATATAATTAATAATATAATTCTGTAAAACATATTTTCACAACTTGCCAGGAAGCATTTGGCAACAAATAAAATTAGAAGAGAAATATTTGAGAGTTAAGAGTAGAGAACTTTCTAACTCATTACCACGCACTTTCCCACCCTGATATGTTGCTCATAAGCAGTCCTTCACTCTAGCTATGCTACCAGATACTAGAAATAGCTAGTAACAATAAGTAAAAAATTTTAGGATGCTATTAAGAGACTACAAATCCATAATTTTCAAGGGAAATAAAAACCTGGCAAGTACACAATAAAAATGACAACTCTGCAAGGCAGAGAATCAATGTTGCACTCAATGCCAAGCATGATACACTAAACACACATACTGAACGAGTTTAAGTAGTTGCAGTTTTCTGTAGTAATCACATCTTTAAAGCCTGTTTGATTAAGGTATTTCAATAACTAAGATCTAGAGTCTCAAGAGATATTTACGTCGTATTTTAAAACTTGTCCTTAAACACACTTAAATTTTGGTTTCTCCCTTCTCCTTTCTCTGCTTCATTTCCTGACAAGAAAGCCTGATTAAAATTTCTAGACAGGACATTAAAAACGAAAGAAAACCATCAAGTGGGAAGAAGTGGAAGAAAAAAAATAATGTTATTCTTTGGCCCTGTAAAAACTATGGAGATAGTCCTCATTTTAAGTCTTTCAATCATTTTTGGACCCTCACATCAATAATACCATCACACTTTAATTTCAGTAAATTTCAATCTATTATCATTTACGAACACTGAAAATTCTTTCCAGAATTAAAGAAATCATTAACAACTAAGAGTAGATATTTAAATTTGCAAAGGAGCCTTTCCAACAGAATCCTGTCATATATAGGTGTGATCCAAATTAAAAGCTAATTCCACAACTGTATTGCTCTTGAAACTGAGACACTTCTTCTTTAATATCTCCCTTACTGCAACATTAAAAAAAAAAAAATTATACTTATGAAGCTTGTTTCCTTTATATTCATTAACCTTCACATATCTATAATAAAACTGGAATTCTCCTTTTACATTTAAATATTACTGTAATACTGTTGTATGGCAAAATATATTTGATCAGATTTTAATTGCAGTTTCAATTATTCAAGTTTGCACTAATATCAACAAATCTAAAGCAGTAAAGAAGGACAAGTCTTGCTACAAACAACTGCCGTACCCCTCTTTCATTCAAACACTTATGAGATGTGCATAGAAAATTTAGAAATAAAAATATTATCTTGGTTTATTTTCAGAATAATCAGTTTTAACTCAAAATCCTAACTTGAAGAAGAAAAATAAAAATAATTTTTCATTAATATTTTAAGAATTTTTCTTCCTGTTTTTCAATTTTTCAATTCAAGAATTGAATTTCAACAGGCAGATGGTAAATTCCTGCCTCCACTTCTTAATCCTGCTTTACCTTCCTATTCTTCACTTTCTGTAGAACTCAGGCACACATTTCTTTCCTTCTCCTCAGTGAAGACATTTTGTTTGGCTGGTTTCATTGATGGCTTTCCTTCAGTCACTTAGGATTGCATAAAACAAAAGTATGGCTAAATTATCTTCATCCCTAAAATGCTTCTTACACAACGACATCTGCTTTATATGATTTGTCCCCTTCAATAGTACACAACAACTTTTAGGGCTCTAAGGTTATATCATGATATGTATATCTTTGTCACAACATTGTGGAATAATCTGTTCACTGGACATGGAAAAGGAAAAAGCAATGGTTAAAGCCACTCACCAGCTACTTGTTTTGGTCTTGGTGTTATATGGCAAACACAAAATCAATTCAAAATGCCCTAAGATGATACATTCTATAGATTCAAAAATAATGTGTTGGGGTTCCTTTCCATAGGATTTGCTTGTAGCACACATCCCAAATTCACTTTGAAATAAGAAATTCCACTCCCCTCTGAAAGTGTATCCCAGTAACAGCCATTTCAGTATTTGGAAGCTGAACTCTCACAAACATAAAGAGAAAATATTATAAGGTACCTCAGAATGTATCTGAAGATATCACATTATTTTTTTCAGGTATAAAGATTATATTTCCTTTATTCTTTTGTCTTTATTAATGTAAGTAAGTAATAGTGCTGAAATCTAGTAATTCATATGTTATAGTACATGTTAAAATCACTTGTGCTTACAAACACTCCCTTTGGAAAAACAACCATAGTACTACTGTAGCTACTGTTCTGGAGTGGAACTATCACTCTTAAGACTTATACTCGAGGCATTAATCATGGTAACTCTCTTCTGCAACTCAGTGTTCAGAAAAGGTGGTTCTGCAGCCACACAAGGGAAATGTTATATCAAAGAATCTTGTTAAAGAAAAAAGCAGATTAAACCACATTGAGCAAACTTTCACAGCTTTCACAGCACCTGCTTTCAGAACGTGTACCTGACTCTGCAGAGCACAGCAGATCTCGCTGTCTGAGGGCACCACTGGAGAACTGTACAGCACTAAGGTGTTAAGGAAAGATGACCATGTGACTTGAGTATGCTTGACCTGAATTTAATTAATCTCAAATGACTGCTAGAGAGAAAGAAGCATGGAAGAACACAAATGAAAACCATGGTTATGTAAAATGAAACGTCAGACTGAGAAAGCTGCAGAAGTTATTAAGAAATTCTTGCCTTTGAGGCACTTTGAGTTTCAATTTTACGCTGGCATTTTGGCACACAATGACCATAACATGTCTTGGAGTGCGTAGTCTACTTTCACAGCTGCTCACACCTGAAATTATTGTTTTCCTACACAAAAATTTTGCTGAAAATTATATTTGGTGAAAAGGCACTTCTTTGATGCTTATATTTCTCAATTTAATACCTCAATCATGAGACCTCGTAACAAAACTTCCATTGCTGTTAAGCACATTTTTTTGTTAAACTAAGTAAAAGTTAAACTCCATTTCATGTTGGAAGAAAATCAACACTCCGTTAAAATTTAGAATTAACATGAAAGCGTAACTGAAAATTTTCTCTGCCGGATTTTTATAATCCTAGTTCAGTTCATGACAAAAGAAAGACAAGTATATTCATTCCCTTTGATTTCTGAATAAGTTTAAGTATTAAATTTATTCAGGATTTAATCATGTTTTCTCATTAAAAATACAGCTATGCTAGGATTTTAATCCTGTTTTCTCATTAAAAATACAGCTATGCTACAAAACAATTCTATTTCATTTAGATAAACAAGAATTGTACTAGTGGAATAAAACAGAATTATGAATTAGGTTTTTTTAAAAAGAAGTTCCACTGACTTTTAAAGCAATATAGCAGAAATATATATGAAACAAATTCTGTGGCGTATGCTTGAAATTTTGCAGAAAATTTTCCTCATTTCAAAAGGAAAATTTCTTGTTGTGTGCCTGTACATTCTTTCATTCAAGTGATTCTGAGGTACCACCTTTTCTCTTTTTTCAACCTTTAGGCAAAGGAGAACATTTTGTGGAAGGAGGAAAAGTGTGATTTCAAACCACATCTAAAATTCAACTTCTTCCTCATAACGGAAGAACTATTCTGAGTTCCAGGGTGGAGGATGATTACTGACAATGATCAGTGAATAATGGGGTTATCTAAGTTGAAAGGGACCTTAGGGTGTTGCCAGTCCAACTCCTTGATTCAAGGAGGATCAACTATGACCACAAATGAGACTGCTCAAGGTTTTTTCCAGACAAATCTTCCAAACCACTGAAGATGGAAATAGCACTGCTCATCCTCCAGTTCTACTGTTGCCTATCCTCACAAAGAATAGCTCCCTTACATCCAGCCCATCCAGACAGGAGAGGTCTTAGGAAAGAATACTACAGTCCTGCAGCTGTTACTGAGCTCTGGTAGAGTTGGGCTCATTAGCCTCTACCCCTTAAATCTGATTTTCCTCTCTGATTTGTGTACCATCACAGACCATGAAGTTATAACTTGCATACAACTTCACAACAGCAGCATCAGCTTTCCACAAATTTTCTATTCATATATGAAAGGAGAATTGGTGAAAAGAGGAATAAAAGTAACCTTTATTTGGGGGGAGGGGCTGGGGGAGAGGGGTGATGCCCTACTACTTTCCACATGCATCTTGAATTCCAGTATGTGTGACACTAAAGATGTTCTTGATCTAAGAACAATCAAGTCCAATACTTGTAAGGGCTCTCTTCCTTACCTTTCTCCATGATGGCATTTGGATGTATCCTGATTTTAACTCCAAAATATTTGAAAGTAGAAAGGAAGAGTGGAAAAAATAATTAAACAATCCCTCTGCCATAAAGCAACAGAGAACTGGGAAAAATATCCTCATGTTTGTCATACAGATATTCAAGGCCATATGTGGACTGTTGAACTTTGAGTTTTTGATAATATAGTTAAAAAGTTGAACTGAAATTCAAGGATCTTACCAAGTAAAACGGTTTTGTGAATACTATTTTAATGAATAGCATTAACCAATAATTATGGTTAACATTTGTTTAACCATCTCCTGGAGGGAGGGATAAATTTACTTCATTAAACTCTGTCAGGACACTGAAATTTGCAGAGCAGTTTCAGCCTCTCTTAACTCACCTAACAAGCACATGCTGATTTTAAACTAAAAGAGGAGTAATTTGGATTAGATGCTAGGAAGAAGTCCTTTCCTAAGACTATGGTCAAGTACTGGAACAGATTGCTCAGTCGTGGATTACTTATCCCTGCATGTGTTCCAGGCAATTTTATTTCAGTATCATTTACAAGTATCAAAACATGGCAATTTGTAAATATTTCTAAAATGTATTAAATTAGTACTGGACAAAGAGAAAACAAAAAACAGCGCAGAACTATGCAAGTGCACAGATGCATGAAAAACTAGTACCCATATGGGGTTTTTTTTCCTATGCCAATACAGTTATTTTTCATACGGCTTCTATTAATTTAAAAGGATAGTTCTAGTATTCAGATGGAACTAGGTGATAAGTGTATTTGAAATATTTTTATTCTATTGATTAATTTTATGAAGACAAAGCTCTCAGTCCTGGGATGCAGTTTCTATGGTTAAATATCCTAAAAATTTTATATTAAAGACTGGTTTGTTATACTGTTACACAGGAAGAGTGCATCAAAAAGTCTTACCACATAAACACTGTTTTTCTGCTTAAAAAAATGTGACCCTTTAAAACCTTAAGGAAAAAATTATCATGAGCCTCTAAAAGCAACAGGGACATACTAATTTTAAAATACAACCATAAAACCTGTCTGACAATAATAAAGAGATTATGCCAGTTATTATCGGTCCTGTTTCCTACTCATGGCCTAAGAAAATCCCTTAGTCAAATGCCCCCCTATTTGTTTTCTCTCAGTTGCCAGTCACAAAGCTGGTATCAAACCTCATGAAGTTAGACAACCTGACAAGGTAATTTTATGGAAAGAAATTTTGAACTAGGTCACACAGTAAAAATGCCCTAAATCTCAATAATCTTCCCTTTCCACACAAACACCAACTTTAGCAGTCAGAGAGAAGCTGTTAGTAAAGGTTCCCTCCATAAACTTCAGTTCAGGGAACATGACATAATTGTAATTACTCATCTGCTATATACAAATTCAAGTTCAGAGAGTTCTTCAGAGTCTTCTATTTCCCTCTTAATTGGACTTTACTATTCTCTCCTTTTAACAACTCTTCAAGCTTGGGTAGATCTGATTTTGCACTTGTTTGTCTACTGTTCCTCCCTGAACAGTAAGTGTTTTGTTCAAGCTCATGAAGTTTAATTTCAGTCCTGGTAACCAGAGCATGGACAGCATGCTTACTCTCTCATCTCCTATCCCACTTCTACAATGACTTAGATGTAAAACCAAATGTTTTAGTTCTACTTTTTGCAATTAAAATGTAAGGCCCAGAGTCGCTTCCTTAGAGCAGTGGTACCCATTTCAAAACAACTGCAAATCTTGAGATATCTTCAAATTATCTAGATCCCTTTTTCTCATGAAACACTCTTCCAGTTGTAAAATCTCCTTGGTCTGAATCTATCACAAGAATATAAGTCTGCAAAAGCTAATCTAAAAATAAAGGCTGGATCTCCTAGACCAACACAAATGCAAAAAACCAGATTGACTTAAATGCACATCTATTAAAATTTCAGGAAATATCAAGATCTAATCTCTTTTTATATAATTCACTTTCAAGTCCTTTAGGTAATTCCAGTCTCAGACTGGAAATAAGAAAAAAACAGCTGTGTACTGCTCACATTTGTTTTAGCATTAAAAATAGATAAAAACATAAAACGTTGGACATGTACCTACTGGATATTCAAATGGTACAATTAAATGCACGCTCAAAAAATTACAAGCATGGATTATGGAAAAACAAGTCCTTGGATGACCACAAGTGAGTCATCTCAATCTTTAATAACTTACTATTGTATTTTTTCTTACCCTCTTTTGAGGGTAAGAAAATTGATCTTAACAGGTTTTACTAAAGGAAATTCAATTATTTACAAATTTATGATACAAATAACTTCTACCTTGTGTAATTTGATTAAATATTTCTGAATTAGGAGCAGTAATGTTAGCTCTTTAATAACCAACAAACATTCCTTCAAAGTCCTTTTGCAAAATCTGCAAAAATTATTTTTCAAAACACTTCAGAACATTCAAAGCATTCAGGAAACTTTTTCTACTTCAATAGTATTTTAAAAAGTAAAGAAAACAGCAACTACTTGTTGCTCTATGCCGACAGTATCAGAAGAAAAAATTCTAAGGAGAGATTATTATGTTAATATTCCTTAAGGATACTTTTGCACTATTTTTTTTTTTTACTGAGTAAAGATAAGTATAATCACAACTAGTCTGTAAGTTATAAAGATCTGGAAAAAAATTATTCCTGGTGAATAAGCATATATACTCCTAAAAAATAGTCTATAAGGTAGATGAAAGAAGACAATACTTACCACTTACTTCTAGTTCTCATTATAGCTTTCACCTGATGGCAAGAATTTCTTGCTGACAGCAAAGTTTTACACCATAACACCGTTTGTTGTAAAAAAAGTCACTAGAACCTGATTTTAATAATTTTAAATTTAATCATCAATTCTTCTATTTGAATGAACACCCATAACTACTTACTCATAAGTTTTGGAGATCACAGTACAAAGCAGCCTCTATAGAAATACTGTTCTACCACACTCTTAAGAAAGAGCCACATAAAAATTATATCTTTATACCTTATACTCTTCTATACTTTCTAATTTTCATTAAAAAAGATGTGTGCTCACTTTTTTGCTTTCCTGATTTTCCAATGCAAATGCCTCCCACTGTGTAAAAGAGATTTTGAAAATCCATATTCCTAGAAAATTTTACCTTCAGATCTTTTTATTTTTTTTTAATTGCAATTCAAATATTGTTTTTCATAGTCAACACATTGAATACCCACATTTTGCTCTCTCACACATCAGAGAAAATTATACAAAAGTCAGCTAATGTCACCTATATTCTTCCTGAAGTTCTGGTGATTAAGCACAGCTTGAAAAGGGAAGAAGTGAAAATAAGATGCTTAATCCTCTTAGGTTGCCTGTACAGACAGTAGAGAAAGGCATGCCTAAAGGGGAATTGAAACTATGAAACCAAATATTCACATCTTTCATAACTGAGGATGTCCCCTAGTTTAACCTTGTAAGAGTAGGTCAAGCCTTTGTGCAACCCAGTGTCACCTTATTTCTTCTCCCAAGTGGATCCAAGGGGAAGTACTAACAAACTGATGCAATGAGTGCTGAACAAAAGAGAGGTGAATTTATTCTCTCTGTGGATGTCTTAAGGCTATAAAGATAAAACCATTCTTTTATTATAAATTAAAACTGAGTTGAACAGCAATTTACTAGGAGAAAAAAGAAATTAAAGGCACTACATTTGCAGCAAGAATGTTAACTTGGATGTTAACATCTTAAATGTAATTTATGAAAGCTTATGCTCATTTGTTAAATTACTGGGACTCAATTTTCCTGAACACATTTCTTAAAGAAGTTTCACTGATGCCTGCTAAAATAATGAAAAGAAACATATCCTCATTCTCATGAATGAGAATTTATGCATTGCATTGCCATCAGCAGTAATGGAAGCTGTATGCAACAGTCCCAGTGGACAGGAATACAGAGGCATTCCTAAATACACAAAGGAAGTGAAAATGCCTAAGAAATTCAGACTTGAAATAAATTCAGGAGACATTTGTTGTACATTCCGTGACAATTTAATGATCTAGAATGAAAATCTTGCCAAATTCAGATGCCACATTTCCCCAAATCTGCTGTAAAAATGTAACATGTACCAGACTGCTGTACAGAAATCTCCCCAGCCTGGAGCTACCAAAGCAGCAAAAAACTAACTTCTTTCTGCCCTCTCCCACCGTCCTCATTTGCACTGGGCTGAGGTGTCAGGGCAGGACAAGAAAGCCTAAGTTATTCCCAAGGAAATTTTGTTCTCACTCCCACGGCGGCCAATACACAGAAATATTACATGCTCTCCAACTAACAAAAATACGAGGTACTCAGAAAGGAACATCCTCTCACCTAATAAAATATCACAGCTATATGAGATTAATATGCTACACAATAACAAATGTACAATTTGTGAGAAACGGACAACAAAATTTAACAAAGTATTTTTTTCAGGCTTGTTGGGATAGAACGTAGAAGCCAATAAAGGACTTAGAAACCTGTGTGTGCACTTTTCAGGGAATACCAGTAAGCAAGAGTTCTCATAGTTTCCTTATTTTGTACACACAAACTGGCTCAAAAAGCTTGCATTTTAAAATCATAAAAATCAAGACTATGGGATGGAGTCCAAAACAACATATTTTCTGGAAGATGTCATCTTGGAGTAACAAAAAAAAGTCAAAACTAAATTGAAAAGACTTAATGAAAGAAGAGACAGAAGGGGTTTTGATAATGGAACTATAAGTAACAAAATAAAAAGTGTCATGGGTTGCAGTGCAAAATGTAACAAAAAAAAAAGTGTGTATTCAATCACCATCTGTTGGAACTGGGGTGGGGGGTGGCGTAACCCTCTGTCAATGGCCCAGCTGATAAGAAATCAGCGAGAGCAGTTTCTTTATCTCTTCCAGGACCCATCCTCCCTCCAGGGAGAGATCTTCTGTTAATGGGCCATTGAGTCTCACTGATAAAATCACATCATCCTGTTGGGAAATGCTCCATCCAAGGGGGAGGATCCAAGCCTTTCTACCTGGATAAAAACCTGAGATTTGGGACACCAAGGCAGCCTTTTCCACAGGACTCCCAGAGTAAGACCAGGCCCATCTCTCTGCACTGGACCTTCAGTGGAGGGCTGCACCTTTCTACAGGATCACTGCTTCAACAGAGCCACATCTGCCATTCCAGGAGGACTGCAGCCACCATTTAATCCAACTGCTACCAATACCATGACCCACAGGGTGTCAAGTTGTATTCTGACTCTGTCAGTGGGTTTGCTTTTCTGTAATGTTGCATGTTTGTTTTATTTTAGCTCTCTTAATAAAGAACTGTTATTCCTATTACCATATATTTGTCTGAGAGCCTCCTTAAATCCAAAATTATAATAATTTGGAGGGAGAGGGTTTACATCCTTCATTGCAAGGGAGGCTCCTGCCCTCCTTAGTAGACACCTGTTGTTAAAACACGACAAGGTAAGAAATTTCCAGAGCAGGGTGCAATAATAGGACTGGAGGTAAAAGCAATTTGCAGTGAATAAGCAAAAAGTACAGATGAAAGAGCAAATAATTTTTTTAATTCTTTGTGTTGATGTATATGACTTGTTTTTAAGTAAACAAGTAATGCGCTATAATAATCTTTTATCTCCTACAGCAGTTCCATTTTGAAACTTCATGACGTGATTATTACGACTCTGACTAAATGCCTCATATTTAGGTTTCTTCCTTGTGAAATGTTAAATTTTAATATAAAGATATTCAAAAAGCTAAAAAAATATTTTCAGATGTTACTAGATTTTTAACAAAAAAAATGAGAGGACCGTACTGCATTATCACAGAAAATTTCCTCATTCGTGTAACTGCAACCATAAACTACGTAAGATCTATTTCTCCTCTCCATTCCCCCGCAATATTTTCAATTAAAGTCTGTTTTAGAATCTGACATGTTTACCAATTAGCATCCTCTCTTCCATTTTTCAGCCAAATAATTCTTGGGAAGCAGCAACAAGCAACCTTTTTGTCAAATTTTTTTTCCTTTCTATAATAATAAAAAAATCCTATTTAAACATAATATTCATCTTGCTGAGCCAAAACCATAAAATCATTATCTACCTGAGCAGCCTGTGCTAGGTGGGGGCGCTCCCACTGTGTCAAGCTGGATGTGAACCAAAGTGGGGGGGTCAAAAAGCAGAAGGTACATTGGATTTCAATGTTCTACCTCAGCTAATAAATTGGCATGGAGTCACAAACTTAAACACATTCACACAGACACAATTTCAGACTTTTTTCATAGGGTATGTCCTCTAATGCTCTCTTTCTGTCTAGTTACTTTCCTCATTTAAATCTGCTTTTAACTTATTAAACCTATGAGGCATATTGAACATGATAACTGGGTTTGAGCCTGGGTTCCAGATGAAGTCTCATGGGTGTTAATTTACAAAAAAACCCTCTAAAAATCATGGAATTATCATTAAAAAAATAAACCCAAAACTTGAAATCACAGACCAAATCAGAAAGAGACCCTTCAAAGCCTTTTACTGAACTATTGGACACCAAAATCACTTATTTTAAGTAGTAAAATGGTAAAAATTAATTCTAGAGGTTTTTGTCTCTCAAATCATCTGTTTCTTATAGATCTCTTCTATAAAGCACTGCAGACACTAAGGAAAAAAGTATCTCCTGCAATCTCATACTTTATTAATTAATTATTCATTATATTAGTTTCCTAGCTTCAGTCATCCATAAGCAAGTTGAAAATACAATTATCTAGACAGATTTGCAGTTTCAAATAATAAACTGGTATCAAAATATAACCCAAAATCATACCAAGATATTATGGATTTACATAATGTTCATTTACAGAAATATTTACTTTTCTATACAAATAATTGACAATTATTTCTGTAGTGCTCACAAAGGCTTGAGGGTTTTTGCTTTTTTTCTACAGGGCTCCAGATGAATGCTAAATAAACTGGAATATAAAGGATGTATTTTCACCCCGAGTAAGAAGAAGAGTGCTCTAGAGTGATGTATGAGTTGTCCATGAGCTATACATTTGTTCAGACCCAGTCACAGACATTTTGATCAAACTTATACCCTGAACCTTTTTAATGAGAAAAATTATTCCAGTGGCACAGCCAGTAACTGAGTACAAGTGATCACACAAGTAAATGTGCTTATGATCTAAAGACATGCAGGAAAATGACCATGTGTCAAAGAGATGACCCCTCAGAAGTCATCACCGTGAATATATTTAGGAAAAAGAGGAAAAAAGGAAGGAAGGAAGGAAGGAAGGCGCGGAAGGAAGGAAGGTGCGGAAGGAAGGAAGACATAAGGATGCAAAGCAGGAAACTTGTCACACAGGAATAACTTTAGAAATTACCTTTAGCAATGTGCTAAAAAAAAAATCATAGTGAAGTGCAGTTTGATTAATGACAGTAAGTATGGATTCAGACAGAGGAGATCATGTTTAAATAACCTTCCAAAGTTCTTTGAAAACAATTTTTAAAAGGAAAAATGAAGAAAATTCAGTTAATATTGTGTGCTTAGATTTTTAAGGAGCATTTGACAACAGTTTTCATAATAGATTCAGCACCAGATTAACAGCCATGCAACAGGAACATGCTTCTAAGTAGGAAGTTGTGTGAGAAGTGAAAGGTGCATAGTTACAAGTAGATTTCCATAGCTTTGAGAGTTTTCAAACCCCCTTGCTCAACAAGATGCCAAGCTAATTAAGTCCTGATCTTCATAAGAGTGACTTTTCACAATGAGTATTATTAGTAAGTATTAGGATTATCTAATAATATTAGTGTGTATAAGATCACTCCAGATGATCTCCTCTCTAAGTTTTAGAGCCTAAGTGAAAATGGAATTCAGCAATGGAATAGAATTCAGTAATAATGACATGAAATCAGAAGAATGTGTTTCTCATTAAACTTAGCAGCTGGGCAATACATTTAGTGATGTACTCCAGAGAAAATGTGATAGCAGCTACCAGCCCCAAGTGACAGACACACTGCAACACATTCAAAGAGACACTTTTGAGAAGTCTGCACCAAGAAGCTGAAGGTGAGGTGGGGAATTTACTTTGTGTACATCACTGCCAGCTCTGATAGTGCCAACTTCACATCATCCATTTTCCGTCTCTGCAAGATGGAAAGAACAAGCCAAGTGTATTGATGAGATCAGCAAGCTTGGACATACAGCTTTTCTTTGATTCACACCACAGAAAAGGATTTTTTTCCCCCTAAGGCAGAAATTGTATCACAAATTCTGTGAAGGTTGGAGACACTATAAGGCAAATCAATTAGATGATATTTGGGTACTCACACAAGATAAATTAAGACAAAAAAATATTAATAATTTTAATAATGGAATAAAATATTGAGTGAGGACATAAAAAGTGAGTCTGAAAGTCTCACAGAGGTTTTAAATAAAGAAAAGGATTCGTAATACAAATACAGCAGAGGTATGTAGAATTAAGAGTAAATATGGTTTGCCAAATCAATGTTTTTCAGTTTCTCAAGCTACCTCTTGGTAATGTCTGAATCACTAAATAATCACAGTAGAAAACACAGATGTTCAGTTTTGTGTTAGCATACCCTTTTTTCCTCATGTGCAATCAAGACTGAACTTTTAAAAAAAAAGAAACTTCTCTGGCCAAGAAAATCTCTGCTTCTTTACCTTTGGGTTGAAATCTTGAGATAGAATGTATGAAAATGCTGCAGTGGAAAAAGGAAGTTTATATCACCTTAGAAGCTGAACTAAAGCATGAACTGAGAAGGTGAATACAAACAACACAAAACAAGCAAACAATCCTCCCCAAAAAACAAACAAACAAAAACCCACAAAAAAAATGACCCCCCCC
>VYXF01006599.1:469956-480168 GCA_013397295.1 Polioptila caerulea | reverse complement strand
AAAAAAGCCCCCCCCCCCCCAAAAAAAAAAAACAACAAAAAACCTACACAAAAGAAACCCAAATGGCAAGCAGTAAGAATGATCATAAGGAATGATTCAGTACATGACCTTTTATTAGACTAAATGTCACAAATTTCAATCTGATGGTATTACAGAAGCATTTAATCTGTAATATACTACCTGTAGTCAAATTCCTTTTTGTTTACAGATGCTTGGAGTTTTCTTAAAAGGCATCTCATGTAGCACCTGAAAGACTAGAACTCTCATAAAACAAGACCCTGTTTTGACCCCTCACAGATTAAAACATTTGAAATACTTAAGGCTTGACCACACTGTAAGGTTTTATCATAGATATTGCTCCAGGGTAACTGCAGTGTTGAAAAATACCAATGAGTGTGCAAGTTCAGGTACTGACAAGATGTTTTATCACCAAAAGCTAAGGTAACATTCTCATTAAAGAAACTAAAGGGTGGTTATGCATCTTATAGACTTTAAAAGGCCACATAAGCTTTTCTCTTTGGTGAAATGAAAGGAGTAGGATTCAGCCTTTCTGCGCTCTGCTTCTTGAAGTCATGGTCCTTATGTTGACATAGAATTAAAAACATATTATATATATAAATAATATAAATATATAACATACATATACCTAAATATACACATACACTTGATATTCTCTTTGAGTCACACATACTGGAATGACCAAACAAAGGCACTGTTAAGTGCTGTCAACAGAACACACGTGATTAGAGAAGCAACGAGCAATGAGGGCACAGAAAAAAATATTAAAGATGGTGAGTTTGGGACTATCTCCCACCTCATCCTCTTGCCAAATGTTCATTTGATGGAATTCATATACATAGTTAAATTAGCAGAAAAGCATTAAAAAATAGGGAAGAGGAAAGAGTAGGTGTTTTAATATTGAATGCAATCATGCTATACCATAACTTTAAGTTAAATGTACTTTTTATCTGCCTCAATGAAGATAACAAAAGTTGCATGAACAGGCCTTGACCCTTTAATGGGTTTGCTTCACAATAAATTCATGCAAAGCTGCCAGCCATATACAGTAATAGTCAGCACAATATGGTTGGGGAAAAGAAAAAAACCACAAAACAACGAAAACTCAAACTAACAAGCAACCACCCCTCTCCCCCAACTAAAAGCAACTAATCAAAAAACATCCAAACAAAACATAGAAAGCCCTAACCCTAAAACTGCAGCAAGAACTGAGCATCACAAACTTTGAGTGGAAATGTCACTCCTCACACTTTCTAACATTCTGCAGCTTTTCTGTATTATGGAGAAAAGTTTCATACCATTTTCATATAGAATTTGGTCTTGGTGAATTACTTGAGGTGCACTAAAAGCATCAAAAAACTTGTCACAAAAGAAAAACACAAGAAAAGAGGCTAAAAAGATGGACTCAGTGTATATTGATACAAACTTTTAGTGTGCACGTCAGGAAAATGTGGCTCATTCCCACTGCTGGACCACAGGGGCACTTCACAGAACAGAATCAGAGGACAGCTGAGAGAGGAAGGATCAGAGAGTCCAACCCCTGCACAGATCAGGGTCAGGCAGAGCAGGTTGCTCAGGATCCTGTCCAGTAAGACTTTTAATATCTCCAAGATGGAGACCAAAGCCTCTCTGGGCAACCTCTTTTGCTGTTAAACAATAAAAAAACTCGTTTAGAAAAAGACAAGGAGATCATTCATTAACTAGTGTCAAAAGCAAACCAGATTGAACTTGGAGATTTGACTGATTACCAATTAAGGTTTTAAAAAAAGGCAAAAACTAAACTGAAACCAAACTTTTTCCCCATTAAGGAAAATCCTGTCCTGTCCTCTCTTCTTTTGCAGTGTTTTCTCCTTCCTTACACGTATTTTCATGGATGCACCACCAACTTTGCTGATGGGATCACTGTGTCCTGTCCACTCTTCTCACTAAACCCACTTTCACAGGGGATGATAGTGATTCCTCTATCAAAACTTTGCCAATTACACTAAACACATTCTTATGCTGATCTTCAGAAATCTTCCAGAATTCTATTTTTTAAAATCTTTCCTCTTTAAAATCACCTTTAAAAAGGTTTTGAGCTAAACAAGAACTCTGCACATACAGATAATACTTCTTTTAAAGCATTACTTTTTTCAAGATACCCCTTATAGACCAAAGCCTGTAATACAAAAGCTCCAGCTGAAGACCTAGAAGACAGTTCCACAAAGGAGAAAAGGATCTTAAAAATCTTTTCATGTTCACACTTAAAGCTATAAACATTTGCTTGTTTAATATCTCCCAACAGCCAAAAAAAAATTAAGGCCATGAGATAATATGTTTTAAAAGAGTGAATAATTGCACTATAGGATACATGACAGTATTCTCATACATAATTCCAAATGCAGATTTTTCATCCTCTGATTTACAGGAGCCCAAAACAGAGGCCATTAAGACTTATTGGAAACAAACAGTAATAGTAATAAAATTTTCTCCCCCTAGCACAGGTTTCTAACATGAATGAGGAAGAACTTTTAAGATCATAACCCTACTGTGTAATTTATACACATGTGAACACTTATACTATTATTGGTCAGTATTTTCCACCCATCTTCTGTGTTTCAGTGAAAAGTGCCCTAACAGAACTTCTTCAAAGATCCATGAATGACATCTTCAGAAAAGTAATCCTAAAGAGATGTAAATCCCATCTATACTAGAGTACTGTTAGGGTGTAATAAAACACCATTATATATAACTCAGCAAGGAAAAAGTAGCATGAAAATCAGTGGCATTATTCTTAAATATCACTCATCACATGGATATTCTGTGTTTGGGGTTAGTCACAGCAAGCAGCAGAAGCTTAGTATTATGAATAACCTAAAAAAAAAATCCCATATAATGCCAAAACCAAGTTTAGCTAGATGAAAAATATTATAAAATAACATTTACTTTCAGTTCTTCCTCATGATCAATTTTTCTGCAGAAAGCAGGAATTTAGAATAACCTTTGCCACTCAGACTTCCAAACAGAAGGAGAGGAAATATACATTTGCAAAAGGGTTTATTTGAGCAATAATTTGAGTATTAATTTGAAATACAGGAGTCTCTTTGAGTTTAGTTGTAGATTGAGTAAAGAGAGAAGCTATTGCTTGGAAGACTGAAAAAATATAAATCAACTAATGGCAGCCTTTCATAGCACAAAACCTCTGCCACTATACTTTGACTGTTTATCTATATATATATAAACAGATTATAGATTAAGTATAGAATATTTTACAGTTTAGAAATGACAGATCACATTTTATGTTACCATTAGGTATCTAAGACTAATTCAGCGTTAAATCAGAGTTAACAGTAAAATTATTTTATTTTTATATGTTCCAGCATTGAAAGAAAAGAATCAACATTTTAAATGCTTTTAAAGAGCAGTTTTGCATAGATGAAAAATTTAGCTGATATAAAATAAAATGTGGGTCAAATACAAGTGAAGGATTAATCCTGTAAAGCAACTGTAAAAATGTGGCTTTATCGTGAACGATCAAATTAGTAGATATTTTATCTAATAATTATAAAAATAAAAGGCTTTCTAGAAGTTTGTTACTCATTAGTAGTCATGCATATGTATGAATATGCATTATTGCATCATGCCTAATCATATTTTAATAGATTTAATAGAAAATAGATCCCCTTTCTATATAATTTTTATCTACCAGTAAGAATCAAATCAACCATTTAGGGCTGTGAATTCTCCTTTGTCTGGACTGAAACTATTTTATATGTATAAGGTTTCCTGATGTTGTATACTATCTATCCCAAACGAAATTATTCTCTTTATAGTTAGTAAAATGCATTTACTTTCCAATCAGCATCAGTGATCATTCCTTGAGTAGGAGGGCAGTGTTGCTCAGATCTGTCTTAAGTTTCCATCTGAATAAATATGGAAAATAGAAAAAGGCTAGGGTACCCATAGTCTGTCTTTAAATGAATTCATTAGAATACTAGAATGTGTTAAAAGTGTAAAGAAAGGAATAGAAAAATGTTCCTAAAGATGAAAAAAGGTGACAACAAAGGGTTTTTTCATCCTACTTCCCCCTCGCACAGCATATCCTGCAAGTTTTCACAGGTAAAGGAATTTACAGGTTCTTAATTCCTTTAAACTAGAAAATGAGGGCCTGTAGCTCATTACTCATTGCAGGAACTTGATTCCTTCCTATTTCAGCATTATGAGACTCAACACTTTCTCCCATTTCTTATGCATTCTTCATGCCTTCCTGCTGCTCTTGTGCAGTGTTGAAATGAGATTAGATATTTAAAAGTATTCTGCCACTATATCGTCATTAATCCATGAGGAAAACAGTAATTTTATTGCATCCTTGTGAGTGAGGATGAAAATGGTTTAGCTGTACATAATATCCTCCCTCCTATGCCTTACTACAAAAGTCTTTGAAAAGGTCAAATCTTCAAACTGCAATCCACTATATGCACAGCAACACAATTAAATGTTCTTGCCAATCAATCCATTGTAAATTAGGTTACATAAATATTATTTTCACATTCATTCAGCTAAAAAGGACATCACTACTTTCAAATCTAAGATAAGCACACTTTATGTGCTTCCTGTTTCAGGTAAATCATGTCATTACTGCATTTAGATGTTTAGAGATTGTGTGTCGGTCCAGTTTGGGTCTATTTTTCTGTTACTTCTAGAAATCCAGTGTTACATTCTCCTTTTCTATTTCCACACCAATTCTAGCTGAGAGCAGCTCTGGGGAGAAGGACTTGGGGGTGCTTGTGGGTGAGAGGCTGGACATGCCCTGGCTGTGCGCTGGGAGCCCAGGAACCCCCTGTGTGCTGGGCTGCATCCAAAGCAACTGAGAGTTGGATTAAATACTAGGAAAAAACTCTTTCCTGTGAGGGTGATAAGGCACTGGCACAGGTTGCCCAGAGAAGCTGTGGATGTCCCATCCCTAGAAGTATCCAAGGCCAGGTTGAATGGAACTCTGAGCAATCTGGTCTAGTGGGAGGTGTCTCTGCCCATGGTAGAGGGGTTGGGAATGGATGATCTTAGAGGTCCCCTCCAACCCAGACCATTCTGTGCTTTCTAATAAGTCATTTTTTAAAGTATATTAGAGAATTGTTTAGGTTGTGTTCATATCCATATATATACAAACACATCCCAGCCTCAGGGTGATTCTGCTGCCCAAACGGAGCATCTTACACAACTTCAGATATCTCACCTATGTAGTCTTATAAAGATGGCTTAAATCATTCATGTTCCCAAAATACTACTTATTTTGTAAGTAAGAGTTCTCCATTCAACTGAGATGATCCTATCTTTTCTCAAACAGCAGCTGATCATCTATCCCACCAGTTAATAAAGTTTTGTGTTTTCAGAACTCTCACCCAGTGCAAACAGTTTCGATTATTATTTTAAAAGGGCTTTTTTGAAATCTACTGCATAGGTAGAATAAATAAATGTATTTTTTAAAAGATTAGGATCAAGTCAGAATAGTCAAGTTGTGTGGATTCAGACAATCACCAAATAACAGAAAACCATGCCCACACCAACTGCTTTTCATTGGGGAAAAGGCAATTCTTGTTATTCCAGATGAATATGAAACAACAGTAACTATAAAAGTTTTACCAAAAATTATTCAAACTACTCATCCCAACCATGAGAGGCTTTGATTACATAAAACTTACTGACATCAGAAAGTAAAGATTATCCATTGTTTTAAATAAACACATATATATTCACAAGCCCTTTGCTATCACTCAGCAAGAAGTACATGACTAAGAGCTGTTAGATGAAACACTCTCCTACATAAACTCTGTGGAAGGACATATAACAAAAAAAGACAACAGAAATTCAAAAAACTCAAAGAGTTTCCAAATACTGATAAAAGTACTGCTCTGCTCTCCTCTCCTCAAAACTACCTCAAACCTCATAAGGGTTGTTGGTCAGCAGGAGCTGAACATGAAATTAGGTGGGCAAAGGCATCCTCGTTTTTATCAGCCATTGTGTGGCAGCAGGACCAGGGCAGTGACTGTCCTCCTGTGCAGAGCACTGGTGAGCCCACACCTCAAATCCTGCGTCCAGTTTTGGGCTCTTGTGGCTTGTCAAAAGACATTGAAGCATGTCCAGCACTGGGGAATGATCCAGAGCACAGCCTAGCTGAGGGAGCTGGATGGGCTCAGCCTGTAGAAAAGGACGCTCAGGGGCACCTTCTCACTCTTTTCAACTCCCTGACCACGTGAGGAGGGTGGAGCCAGGTGGGGATCAGCCTCTTCTCTCAGTCAAGTAGCAACAGGACAACAGCATATGGCCTCAAGATGCACCAGGGGAGATTTGGGTTGGACATCATGAAGAATTTTTTCACAGAAAGCATTGTCAAGCATTAGAACAGGCTTCCCAGCACCATCCCTGGAGCTGTTGAAGAAGGGACTGGACTCTAGTGGAACTTAGCACTGTGGTTTATTTGATAAGGTGGTGATCTGTCAAATGCTGGACTCAATCTTTTACATCTTCCCCACCTAAATGGTTCTGTGACTACACAGTGATGCAGATGCTGCAATGATATATAAAAGTTAAATAATCTAATTCTGACGCTTTTCACCTATTTTCACTAGAAGCTTCATGGGTGAATAAATATGTCATCCCAAAAAAGAAGAAAGGGGAGAATTTATTCCAAGCTTTAAATACAAATGAATGCAACTATGAGCCAAGTGCCAGGGAATGTGACTACCAGGACAAATCTTTCCAAAAACAATTAAGTTCTTTCATACATACTGTTCAAAAAGAGCAATGGCAAAAACACAATGAGTGAAAAATGGTACAACTAGATGGTGACATACGGTAACTGGATATGTGTTGCTTTAACTGATTTTTTCTGCTCCCCATGGTTTCCATGAAGATCTGGATGAGAATGACTGAATCATAGGGAGAAGGAGATTTACTGAAGCCAAGTACAAATGCTTCCAAAAATATGAGTTTTGTCCACATAAAAATAAAGTGAGAAAAAGGGGGGGCGGAATAAAAGGGGGCAGGGGGGAAGAAAAGGAAACAAAAAAGGAGGAAAGGAAAGCAGGGGACAAAAAATTTAAGTTTATCCCTTTACCTAAGAAGCCAAGACTACAGAGAGAATCTAAACACAGGACCTTAGCAGAAAAGGAACATTCAGTAGAGACAAGGCTACAGTAGAAAAGAAAGAAAAAAGAGTTTGAAACACACAATCTGGGAAGATACCTATGTTACGATCATAATTCAGGCTATGTGCCATTGGTTGCCTCTGAAATAAAAGTTTTAAAAGAAGCTATCAAATAAAATAAATTGGCCCAAAGAATTTTTCAGCATTCACTACAGATTCCTGGGACAATTTACAAATGACATGGTGTAATGAGATACAAAACAGTAATTCATTCTCCCTTGTAATGGCCAGTGTTATCTGTTGGCTTTTAGGACTCTATGTCACTGTTTAATAAATAATTTAAATATACATATCATGATAAATATGGCACTATCTCTACCTAATTAATTAGAAAAAAAAGTTTAAACTATAATATTGCACAGCATTCTGACAAAGCACTGAATTTCAACCCTAATGCACTATTACATGAAGTAATAGCATAATATGTAGCAGAAGTATGTTCTTCCCAGAGTCTTGGAAATGGTCTTTGGAAGCACAGATCATGGTGATGAGATTTCACTAAATTACACTAATAACCGCAGAGTTACCACTAATAATAACCACTTTCAGCTTATAGAGGGAGAAACTATGCAAATATTCCTCATATCTTCTATTCATATTTTTGGTTATGTCTGTATGTACCAATTCTGGCTGAGATAGAATTCATTTCCTTCACGTTGGATTAGAGGAGGCTGTGTGTTGGATTTGTGTGTTTATTATTGCTGAGCAGCATTTACTCAGAGTCAGGATTAAACCACAGAATTCTATTGTCAGTCACAGGAAACAGAGAATAGTACACTTTCATGCAATTTTATTCTGTTGAGAGTGATTTAATTAAAAATAATTCAATGAATCCCAAAATATCAAACGGTTATTCACTGTCATAGAATTATCAATAATCTCACAGAAGTGTTCATAAAATTATCACGGGGAAATAAGTCAGAAGAGGTAGTGCAGTCAAACCAAGACAATCATAGTGATAACATGTTTTTTTTTTAAAAATAGTGCTATTTAGTAATTTGTTTCGTAGCAGATGTTTTAACATCATCACATAGCTGACAATAAGGACATTTACACAAAGTGGATTTCTCCTTAGAGTTAGTATCACCTTTCAATACCTATTGGGGTACTGGAAAGCTCTGCAGGACTGCAGCACTCTAATATTGGAAAAAGTATTTACAGACCCATCAATCAGATGATTCCAAAGCAAAATACTCAACTCAGCAGATTGTCTAATTTTTACTAATGTCAGTCAGTGGATCTCATCTCATCTCAGCTCTAGTTTAGAGAATCTGAAAGTCTACATATAGTTAGAGAATTCAAAATTGATAGATCAATTTCTTTAAAATTTTTAGGATGCTTGCACTATATTTCTAAACATTTGCAAGAGAGAAATTAATATAACTCAAAGTCTACTTCTTAAAAAAATGAGATGATGGACATTTTTTAATTTATTCCACCAAACAGGAATTCTAAAGGGAAGCATGAGGAAGTTTCTAGAGTGGTCATTCAGATCAGCTCCCCAGTTTATAACTACTTTAAATCACCAACACTATCAAAAATTCACTGAGACTTGAGAAAATGCTGAGCTGTTTAACAAATCTCTCTTAAGTTTTTCATCTTAATATTATAATTTATAAAGTTATTATGCAAAGATGATGCAAAATTTCATTATGATAGAATATTTGGAAATAAACCCCAAATTTTTAATGACTCAGGATTTTAGAATGAGTACAAAAATGCTCAAATCAGTTAATGATTTTTAAGTTTTATATTTCATTACTTATTTAAGCAGCCTATTCCACAAGGTCATCAAAACACTTATTTCCAGACTTATGACTCATTTTTATTTCATTACTCGCATTACAAAATCTCACAAATAATTTTAAATTATAAATTCACAATAGTCACACCATATTTTCTAATCAAGTTTCATCTCCATATATTTAACTGCATTTAGAGCTTTTTTCCACAAAATATTATGCCCAAGAATACTATAATTCTCAATTCACAGATTTAGCTTAATTCAATTTTTACCCTCTGTGAATGAAAATCTATGAACAACTTACCCTTATTTTAGCCCTTATTTCTCAAACATGCTGCTGATTGCAGGTGTATGCTTCTTTGGAATTAGATGTATGATGATTTATGATTTCACTTCTGTTTTCTTTCAAATAGTATCAAGAATTTGTGAGTATTACACTATTCACAAGGTTTGCTTACTTTGGGCTTAATTGCAAACAATTCCAAATAGAGGAAAATAAGGGAGATGATGAGAACCTCTTTCCACCACTCTGGTTCCACATCTATTCTTTTGTTCTATAAAAAATAACCTTTATTTTTCAAATATGTGTCATTAGGGCACACCAACACAAGATGTATAATATTGAGACTCCTATTTCAAAGAATGGTACAACTAATACGATTTCTACTGGCAAGAGAAATCGATTTTTTAGTGCAAAACTGTATTCATACAGGAAATGCTGTTGGGTATGTTTAAGATGCCAATAGTTGTATAATTTAAGAAATGCTGGATACGCAAATATATTGTGCATGTGTTTGTATTATGCAGATGCTTGTACCTAAAAATACTGATGCTATGCTACCTAAGAAACTAAAAAGATTAACAGATACATTTGAAAGAATAAATATTTTTAAATTCATTTTCTGATTAATGAATTAAATAACCTCTTACTATATACTATGTGCTGATTTTGAATTCTCTGTCAAAACAAAACTAGGGTGATAAAGTTCCCTTGAAGCCAGTCTATCTTAAATAAGAAGCACTGTTGAATGTAAATAAACTAAGATGAATTTCGGAAACCTACTTGACACTTTAATAGTTAGGTAAATTGCAGATTTCAGGAACACAACATATACCTGTTCTGCCAGATTTTCTGCCTTCAGAACTTCTTGCTATATGGACATAAAATGTATGGTACATCCTGACTTGAGTGAAGCAAACAGGAGTCAGCACTAACTGACTAGCAGAATAACAACCACTGGGTATCAGCCTCACTTCCACTTCTACC
>VYXF01006599.1:453926-469946 GCA_013397295.1 Polioptila caerulea | reverse complement strand
TCCCCTCCCCCCCCCCCCCCCATTCTTTCTTTCCTATTTCTAACCCATGAAGTCTGCAGTTTCTATTAAGATGAAAAGAAAGAGCCATTAAGAGCATCTTCTGGTATTATCGGATGCATCAAAAGCTGCCCTTCATCTTTTGCTTCGCCCCTTCTCAGCTTTTGCAATTTCATCTGTAGATCAGAACAAAAGCAAGAGATCTTTTTCTTAACACTTTTATGCCTACAATAACAAACAGCTTCTCAGCTGCACTTTTTAGCATTACATCAGGCATTTACGCCTTTGTTAGTCTCTAAGGATGCAGTGCTATTTCAAGGCTTGATTACTTTCAAGATTTCAGGCATTGCACACATTAGATTATACAGCTTCATGAATGAAAGATGCGGTAACACAATCTAAATAAAGCCCATAACTTGACTCTGTAAATATCTGTTCTGGTTTTAAATCTTTCTCAGTCTGAGAATACACGTGGTCAATCACATTCAGGTAGGGATGGTGCAAGTTGCTTGCACCTATTACAGTATTTGCTCAGGGAATTTGATAAAAATGTTTTCTTTCATGCAAACTATTTTTATTGCTACTGTTATTTCTGATAAAGTTTAGTGAGCTGAAGGGAAAATGAAAAATAACTTTCTTGTCCTCCTATGCAGGTAGCTTAGTATACTCAGTATGTACTTAGTGTGCTCAGTATGTACTTCCAGACTTTGTGATCAACAGAGTACAAATGAAAGCTTAAACAGCCAAGGACTGCCTTGACATTTCCACTCTCTCTAACAATGAGTTGTGATATGCAAGACCATTTGCTCAAGACACCAGAAGGAGCTGCTAGGCAGAACTACAATATCATCCCAAAATATTAATTTTAACACAGAAAGCTGAGAAATACATTTAAATGTACCTCTCTCTGAAGAGAAGGTAGATTCTTTTGAAATGTAGATTTTTTTTTTCAAATTATTATCATTATTTTAATCTTTTTTTAAGGGTCTGGGGGGAGGGTATACCACTGTTATTAAACACATTTTTCCTTACAAATCACATCCTAGTTTCAATCTGAAGTGATCTCTGGAGGTCATTTCATCCAGCCTCAATGTTATAGCAGGGTGACCTACAGGCCAGGAACTTCATGTATTTGCAATTTTTTTTTTTTTTAATGAGGAGTTCTCACATAATAACATGTATTTTCCCCTTGTTATTGTCACAAGGCAAGGAGCTGTACTACACCTCTTAGGAAATAATCAACTGCTTGGCCTTAAAAATAAATATTACAGTCTCCAAGGGTTGCATAGGAGACTGCAAAACTAACAGACAGTGAACTCTCACCAATTATTCTATTCCATCAAATTCAATAACTACCATAATAACAACATTCAAAGAATGTTCTTAGTCAAATCAATACTTACTTTCTACAGCCTTCCTCTGCCAAAAACAAGTCAGGAGTCAATTTCTTGCTTTAGCTTTGCCACACTTCAAATAACATATATTAGCTGAACGTTTCTAACTGGTTTGGCCAGTAAAACCACTGCCTAGGTAGGTATTCTGATAATGAAATTCTGTGTTTGTAATGAAAACCTAAAAAATAGGCAATGCTCAGCTTGTCACTAAGCACTGACGAAGTAAATTCATCTTTATCTCCAATCATAAAATTTCTTCAAGAACTCCAATGATACCATCTGGCATGCAAAGATAACTTTAGGTTTCCTTCAAGACATCAGAAAAGACAAAGGAATACAACACTGCCAAATAATGTGATTCTAATTTGTACTCACCTTTTTGCTAAGATCACACCAAATGCTTAGGTATACTGAATTTTATAGTTCATGTGTCTTTCCAAACAGATGTTTTGACAGATTTAAGATCAGTTATATACTATTTGTAATGACAAACACTTCAGTATTAACATATTTTCAGTTAAGTAAATTTATCATCTTCATTACCCTGAGAGTTCTCACATTAATTTTTTATCCTTCAGGAAACTCCAGTCATGAGATAACTCAAACTGAAATAACAGCATTCTGCTGCAAATTAGTCTAAATATCACAATTAAAATCCAAGCCTGCTACTGTGTATATTTTAAAAAAAGAACTATGGATTTTTCAGATAAATACGTTTATATTCATCGAACTTCTCTCTAATTTCAGAAAAAGACAAGAGGCAACTCAATGAACAGGTAGTTCCATCTGAACATGAGAACAAACTTTTTTACTGTGCAGTGACAGGACACTGGAACAGATCACTCAGAGAGGGTGTGGAGTATCCCTCGCTGGAGACATTCTACAACCATTTGGACACAATCCTGTGCCACTTGCTCTGGGATGATCCTGCTTGGGCAGGGAGGTGGGACCAGATGACCCACTGTGGTCTCTTCCAACCTGACCTACTCTGTGATTCTATAAGACCTTTCTTCATTTTTTTCCTAAGATATTACATGAATTTTACAACCACCAATTGGTATTGAGTAGCTTCTGTTTAGTTCAGCTTCATTTTCTTTTTTCATTCAAAGGGGATATTTTAGGGGGTGTTGTTTGGTTTTTTTTGTTGTTGGGTGGTNCTCTTCCAACCTGACCTACTCTGTGATTCTATAAGACCTTTCTTCATTTTTTTCCTAAGATATTACATGAATTTTACAACCACCAATTGGTATTGAGTAGCTTCTGTTTAGTTCAGCTTCATTTTCTTTTTTCATTCAAAGGTGATATTTTAGGGTGTTTTGTTTGTTTTTTTGTTGTTGGGTGGTTTTGGGTTTTTTTTTTAAATGGTTGACAGCTTTGCTTCTATAAGAGATGTCCCAAAATCCCTTCAATGTTATTTTTTAAAATAGCTACTACTACACAAAAACTCACTACTGTGACACATCCCTTGAAACAGGATTTTTGGCATTTAAAGTAAAGAAGTTGCAAATCCTTATGTGAACAAGTAATCTAAAATTTTCAAAAGTCAGGTTGACATTTTTCCCTTATTATTACATTTATACATTACATATGTAAACTTCTGGAAATACCTGAAGCTATGTCAGTGATAAACCAGGAACATATTTTTCATACTAACTGTCAGCAAGCGTTTCAGATATAAAATGAACTGCTGATCACTCCTTGGCTCTCCAGTCAAGGAACAGGCTGATGGATAGGAATGAGGGAGTCTCGGTGTGATATTGCTGCCTGTGCACCATTGTGGCAGCGATCGACAAAAGTTATTCCTCAATGCTCGAAAACCCCACAAGAAAAGGGTTCTCTGAGAGATCAGGCAAGGTAGGTAGCTGCTAAATTTCTTCCATCTCCAAGGCAGCAATTAAAAAAAACCCAACGATGCCTTTTTGGGACCTTAAAATACCCCCTCCTGAGGCAGGCTCTGCCAAGCATACAGTCTCTGGGCCTGTCACAACAGGATGTTTCAGCCATTCATTTATGGTCAGGCTGATTTTAATCTCCAACAGAGTCTGCTGTTGGGATCCCTGTCACTCCAGAAATGCAGCTGTGTTATGCCCTTCCACATCTTGATGGCATTAGGGTTCACTGTACACCAGTATTGACAAGACCCTTATGCTCCTGTGGGTCCAGCATTCCAGGCCATGGGATCCACACAGTCCAGTAAATCTGTCTGTCCGTCTCCTCCACCAGGCAGGGCCCCTCTAATACTGATATCATAGGATTCTCCACTTATTTATTGTAAAAGTGGATTAAAACCTCTCCATAGAATCAGAAGTAAAATCATCTTTCCACACTGCCTGATAAACTGTCCACTGGAGCAGGAACTTTCCACAAAGATCCTCCATTTGCTTTTCCCTGTAATTCATGTACTTGTGCCTCTAGGGTTGAGGTAGGCTTTCCATCCCAATTCCTCACATCTGCTGAGTGGTCCCACAAGTAAAACCACAGGGGTACCCTGTGGCAGTACCCTCTGTATTATCTTTTGAGCCAAAAGACACCTGCAGTCAAACACTGAGGCAGGAGCCCAAACAGGTGGGGAGTTGGACATATTTCCTCTGAATTGCTGGAGCTCACAAGACACTTTATCACACAGTTTCTCAACAGTTGAGATGTAGGAGGAAGAAATACTGTTATACTTTGATATTCCTCAAGCTGGTGAATGGCTTCATCCACTGCTGCTGCCGTACTGCCTTTCCAGACTAATGTAGCCAATGGGCTGGTGTGTGACAGTGGAGCATGCTGAACAAATTTCTGCCACATGTATCACATGGATTGGACTTCATCTGGATCTGTCTGTGTGTTGTTCAGGCCATAATAAGTCCTCTCTCACACAGCTAATTCCCCTGGTTATTGGATACCTTTCTCTGGGCAGTTCATTTTCCTGGGCAACATGTAATATCTTCCTTGGAGGGAAACCTTTCCCTCATGATAGGATCACCTCCAGAGGTTAAGGACTTGAGTCACTTCTCCAATTACTTTGTCAATAACTGCTTCCCTAAAAAGTGATCCCTGCTGTTTGTCTTCTCTACCCTCTAACTCAAAATTGCCAGCCCAAATATCCATGCATCGGAGCATCCAGGTGGTAACATGTTCACTGGGATGATGGTTGAAATCTTTTTGTACATCCCACAGCTCACTCAAGGACAGGGAGTCGTGTTCAGCCCTTGTTCTGTCTCTTCCTCCCATTCCTTCTTTCCCCTCTTAGTTCTCCATGACTAAACAAGATGACGTTTTTCGCATTTCCTCTTGAATATAGGGATAGTGACAGCAGACCTGCTGATTCTGTGGCTCAGCTCCAGGGGCTGTCGTGGTGGTTGGAATAGCTACAGAGCCTGTCGTCCTGTTAGCAGCTCCAGAGACCTTCTCCTCTCTTGGAGGGCACTGAGTAGCATTGAGCAAGGAAGGCTCAGCAGGACAGACCCCAGCATGTTGCAGAGATTTATGTGAGTATATGGAATTGCCAGATTCACTTTTTCCAAAGATTTTGCTAGTTATTCCAAATTCTGGTCTTATTCAGGTGCAAAGCTCCAAAACACTGAAGGCACTCACTGTCCTAGGTGCTTCCCCACACCACCCAACAGACCCTGCTACTCATAAATATCCAGCTCCAGGGCAATTCTCTGGCTGATATTCTTAATTAGTTGTTTAACCTTAAAAAAACCTGAACCATATGCAGTAATGTGCTACTTCCTAGCAATAGGACCAGGTTTGTTTCAAGGATATTAAAAAATCTTTAAAATTCTCAAAAGCTACTTTAATCAGCCTGGGGACAAAAAGGGATAAAGCTCCCCTGTAGGCTGACTCTCTAAGGAGAAAAGGTAAAAGGTATTATTATTAACAGTTCCCAGTAGGTGACTACGGATATACAGAGATGACTGGGATACTGAATACATGTACCAGAATAGTTTTATGCCCAGCAATGCTATCATAGCATAAGCCCTTCATATCACTTTTTTCTACTACAAAGTACAAAATGATAACCCTTAGCTGAGGCCTCATGGAGGATAAACATCACCACAGGGAACACACACAGCAAGTCTTAACCCTGAGAACAAGCATAACTCTGAGAGCAAATAAATCAACAATGCAAAAGCAACTACTAAACCTACACAAAGAATGCTTACAAAACATTTGTTTTAACATGCTCTGGTCAAATCTGGCATTATATCAACCCTTTTATCCCCATGCTGGGGGTCAAAAAGGACTGTCATAGTTTAACCCCAGTCAACAATGACACACCCTGCAGTCACTCACTCGTCCCTCCATCCCATCAGTGGACTAAGGAGGAGCACAGGGAAAACAAAACTAAAAGTCACAGGTTGATATAGAATCAGTGTAATAATTGAAACAAAGTAATTATCATCATAAAAAATAGTAATAATGATAGTAATAAAAAGGAGAGAGATGGATAAAACTCAACAAAGAGAAGCGATGCACAATACAATTGCTCACTAACCACTGACCAACGCCCAGCCTCTCCTCACGTAACTCCCACACTTGATATGTGAGTATGATACTCTGTGGTATGGAATATCCCTTGGAACAGTTCAGGTCAGGTGAACAGGTCATGCTCCTTCCAAGCTTTTTGTGCACTTCCTCACTAGCAGAGAATCAGACATGGAAAATCCTTGACTTAGGGTAAGCACTGTTTAGCAACAAACAAAACAGTCAGTGTGTTATCAACCTCATTCTCACACTGAATCAAAAAAAGCATTGTACCAGCTACAAAGAAAAAATTAACTCTATACCAGCCAAAATAAGGACACTTCATAAAGTTTGCATTAATTTGTTCAATCTCAGTAATAAATATTTAATCAACTGTGTAAACTCTGTGACATTAAAAGAAACAGAATAAGTCGGAACATGGACTGAGGTATCTTGGACAGGGCAGAGGTTACTGAAGCTCCATCTAATTCCAAGGCCACTTCTCCACACATTCACATGGGGGCCACTGATGTCGACAAGGGACATCCTGAGGTGACTACAAGCTCTGAACACTTGGGTAAAGAACCTGGAGACCCAGAAAGGGCTCCTGTTCATCCCATGGTCAAGGAAAATATCTTAGTAAGGAGCAAAGTTTTCCTACAGATGAAAGAACCTCAAGATCCAACTAAAACAGGAAAATCCTCTCTATATATTTGCAAACAGGTCTTCCCGTAAGGTCAACCACTAAGTGTTTCAGTTCACCAGTAGATATGTTCCCTAGAAAACAGTCTAATTTTATTCAATATTTAAAATCTTCTAATCAACTTTCCAGATGAATGGAGCAAAATATTAAAGACATATTATATTGCATTCAAAAAATGACAGATACAAATAGTTGACCGAGGGGAAAAGAGAAGATGACAGTAGTTAGGAATTAGAATACAAATAGAATTAGGATATCCCATTTCAAACTTCTTGGCATGCCCTTATATTTATTTCTAATCAAGGCCTGCTTCTTTAATACTGCCGATCATGCAAATTCAGTTTGCTCCATCTGCATTTTCTATTTTTATTTAGAAAAAACCCAATTATTTTCATTTGCATGATACTTTTAATGGGCTTATTATAAATATAAAAATTCAAATTCAATACACAAAGTACAGATGGTTAGACTCAATTTATAGAGACCTTAATCTCATTTTTTATGAAAAATATTGAAAATATTTCGTAACACTGGAAATGCAGTAGTGCATTGATTTCGATGAAATCAAAAAAGCTTGTTATATTTACCATTTCTAAGTGTAATAAATTATCATAGAAGTCAAGTCATCAAAAGTAAAATTTTTTTCTGTATTAGACAAATTTTTAAAATATACTTACTATTCTGTAAGTCAGCAAATCTGATTCTGCTGAGGTCATGCACAAAGGTTAAAGTGACATTTTATTACATAAGTCCTATATCCACCTTTTGAGACAGCTCCCCACAGAAGAAAACAGAAGAGAAAAGCCTGTTACATACATTTTAAGATCTTATTATTACAGTTGATGTTCTACAGCAACGTGGAGAAAAAAAAGCTTTATTAATGAACACAGTTCTTCAAGTTCATGTTTCAGCATTAGGTAGAGTGAGAATTTGTAACTCATCTCAAAGATTTATTCTGAAACTACTGTCAAAAGTTAAGTTTAGACTGAATGTAACTTTTATTTCTTTTGACATTTGCTTGATACACAAAATTACATTTCAGGAGCAGTCAATCCAAAGACTGTATTTCTGTCACTGAAATCACGTCTTTTGATGGAAATTCACTTTTTTGCTGAGAAAGTATCCAAGAAAAAAAATAGATTATTTACTATGGCTCTGTGAATGTCATGCAAGTCTTCTGCTGAATTCATCACAAAGATTTTAATTTGGAAAGGGATAAACTAAAAGTTCAGCATACCTGTGAATACATTGGTCACACCAGAAAATAAAAATAGCAAACAGAAACCTTAAAGGAGCATACTATATTTCTTACATTTTAATCTCTGTGGGAGTAACAGGATCCAAAAGAAATACTGCAACATTTCGATCATAAAAAGTTCTACAAATGGTTGCATAAGTTTTAGAACTAAAGACTTGCTCTGGAAATACAGAAAAATTCTTATGGTGTGTAAATTATCTCAGGTATTAAAAATTTCCTGAGCTTATTTTCATTCACATTTGTCTCAGCTACAACATGTTATCCAGTATAAACCATTGTGGTGTTGCTCTATTAACTAAAAAGACAATAAAATTAAAAGGCTTGAAGGCTTATTAATTTACAAGAGAGTAAACTTGTACTTCTATAATTGGGCCTCCTACTGCACTGAGAGATGGAAAGTAAGGCTGCCTTTAGAGAAGCACAGGCAGGGAGCTCCTGTGGCAGATCCTTCTCCTTCCCACCAAAGCACACAAAAATAAATGCAAAGATAAAGAAGCAAGACTACTCTGGGTCATCCCACCAGTGGAAAAAAAAAAAAAAATTGAGCAAAGGAAAATTTCCTGATAACATGGCCTTGAATTTCAGCAATGTAAGCAACTTTTATTTTTCATGCTCTTCGTATTTAATTTTTTTCATATTTTTATTAAACACTGTAAAAGCATAGCTAGAGGAAACTCCATAGCCCAGGGGATTTTAAGGAAACCAATAAGGAACATTCTTATACAAATCACTAGTTTCAGTCTCAGAAGTTAGGAGCTTCTAATAGTTTCTCATTAGACTGCTGTTCTGCCTAGTGTTCACAAATATAATACCATCTACAATACAGACTCCCTCCTTCTCCAGTCATTGAATAACAAAAAAAATATATATATTTTTTTAAAATCCCAAATTAATATTTATAAGCAGCTTGGGAGAGGGGATTCTGCCCCTCTGCCCCGCTCTGCTGAGACCCCACCTGCAGGGCTGCATCCAGCTCTGGGGGCCCAGCACAGGAAGGACAGGGACCTGCTGGAGCCAGGCCAGAGGAGGCACCAAGGTGATCAGAGGGATGGAGCAGCTCTGCTGTGAGGAAAGGCTGAGAGAGTTGGGATTGTTCAGCATGGAAAAGAGAAGGCTCTGGGGTGACCTCACTGTGACCTTCCAATACCTGAAGGGAGCCCACAGGAAAGATGGAAAGTATTTACACGGGCAGGAAGTGGCAGGACAAGGGGCAACATTTTCAAACTGATATAAAGTAGGTTTAGATTAGACAGTAGGAAAAAATTCTTTACTGTGAGAGTGATGAGGTCCTGGCAGAGGTTGCCCAGAGCTGTGGCTGCCCCACCCCTGGAAGTGTTCAAGGCCAGGTTGGATGGGGCTCTTGTGCAACCTGGTCTAGAGGAAGCCATCCCTGCCCACAGCAGAGGGGTTGGAATGAGATGATCTTTAAGGTCCCTTCCAACCCAGACCATTCTGGGATTCTGTGATCTGCCTCTTACAGACAATTCAATCAAAGTGTTCCTAACCTAGGCTACTGCTCAACACATAATTTTCAGTAAAATTATGGGCAATTATTATAATTTCTCAATAACACCTTAATTCAGCAGCTCTCTTCACATTGTAACTTTTAGATGTGTGTTCTCTTATGCCTCTATTCCCTATTGGCACCTTTTGGTGTCAAGTTCTTTACCAACCAGATGAAATTTTAGAATTCACAACGGGATTTTCTCCATTTGAAAGCCACACAGAACTAAATTTAATATTTAAGAGTGTCCCTGAGGCTGAGGGGTATTTCTTTCTTTTCTCTGAAATGGTATCAGATCACTAAAAGACAAGCTGCTGTTTAATTGTGGTCAGATTAGGCAAGAAATGGTATAAGAATAACAAGTAGTGAAGCTGTTTTCCTACCACTGCAGATGCTTTCTAGATAAGAAAACAAGGACCTCTACAAGTTATCTGCATTATTGTAGGAAGTGGCTGATGTCTCACAGTTGTAATTAGAAGCTCAAGCAACTAAGAGAAGCATTTTCCTGACCTGTAAGAGGATGAGAAAGTAAAAATCTTATTCCCTTTCTTGAGAAGATAAACTCTCATCAAATGGGTTGGCCTTGAAACACATGTGGCTTGTTTGATTTACAGAATTCAGTCTGAGAAACTGGAATTCTTAGAAATTGCTTTTTTTGGGCTATCATTACAGAATTCACCTTATTAAATAAAAACATTTAAGAATTATGTAAATCTCTATATGCACAGTAAGCCATCCAAAACCTGCAAAAATGTTTTACAATTAAACAGGAACTGGATAAATGCAATACAGGGATACATGTTTTTTTCTTAGTCCCTCCCCTGACTATTTCTGCTCACACATACATGTATTCAATTTTATATAATTTTAAAAATGTTAAAGAATCATCATTGCATAGTCCTAACACTTCTACAGATGCAACTAGGAGCATCCATATGTGGAATCTTGGAACTGAGCATTGTAAAAATTTATTATTACTATGGTTTATGACAAAAACCAGTCGTAAATTTTATGATGGTAAAGAAATATTTGTGATTAAAAATCAAACAAACCAAACAAAAAGCGAAACCACCCAATCTATAAGAACAAGTTAACAAAGGTCACATTTTAAAAGAAAATTAATTTAGCCCTGGGGATGTGAGTACAATCTAGGTAGAGATTTAAATTTTGTTCTCTTTCTAGACAGCTGAACCTTGTGTTTGTGACATACTAAAAAAACTTAGTTTCTATGCTGAAAAGGCTTCTGTTGAGTCTAGAAATATCCTTTAGCTGTATGTCCTACAATCTATTCAGATACAGAAAACTACCACCCTTTGTACTATCAGACCTTTTTCCATTATTTCCTCTTTGATTTTTTTTCCATTATTGTGACTGATGGAAGATTAAAACATTTCGAGTACATTAAGGAAAGATCTTCTTTCAAATATTGAACTGACCACCGGTCATTTTCAAACTAGAAATGGGTATATGGATATTTTTCAACCTCAAACTGATCATGCAAACAGACTGCAAGTTTAATGACTTCCTGCCCTTGGAAAAAAATAAGAATTTTTCTTTCTCTGCATGCAGTTAAAATTTACACAGAGTTGGAAGTCAGAAATTTAGTGTTTTTGCCAAAGAACAAGCATATAACTACCTTAATTTGAACACATGTATAAAGTAGCAAATGCTTTACTTACTGATTGTAGGTATGATCATATGATGAAAGAAGTCCTTCTAAACATTACAGTATGTGCACCAATAATTTTCCCAGATGATCCCAGTATCACACTTCTAAATTACTCATACTGGAATCAAAGGATACAAAAATCAAATAATTTCATTTCTAAAACCTTCGTATCACTGCAATGTGGAACTCTCTTGTATGTACCTTAAAAAGACCAAAAAGAATCAAAACCCCAAACCTACAGCCCATACCTCACAAGACTACACAGATTTTCAGTTAGTGATAAAATGGTACACACTGAGCTGCAGCTTTAAATTTAAGCCATTCTTAATTCAACCACATCACAAATATGACTGTAATTGGTACACAAAAGCAAAATGAGAACAAAGCCAAACAGCAGCTTCACATATGCAAGCAATACAGAGAGGATTTCAAAATGAAAACAGAACACAAACACGAGTCTTAGGTATTCAGTGTAATCCCCAAAATATCCATTTAAACTGAGAAGTTGCACGTCACTGACTTTTGCTAAAAAGGCAACAGCTTCTAATTTTTCCAGAAGGGCATCATGGCTTAGGCAGTTGAAATTTCAGTCTCATTAAGGGTACGCATTTACTTCTCCAAAATAAAGTAGCTGCTAAATTTCATTACTTGATATATTCTTAATGAATTCTGAACAAAAAAAAAAGTTTATACACCTTTTAAAGAATATAACATTAGAAACAAAACCCCTAGCACTTCACATTAATAGCAGTGCTACTACAGGGAGTAAAGAAAACTTTGTTTCAACTCAAAGCACCCAAGTGCCAGCACTATATAGAGACGCACCATGAAATACACTTGGATGAACTCCAAGATTGAGAACCACCAGAAATGCAATTGAATGTTTAAGAGTTCATCTGTCTTTCTGACATAGTATAGATTCAGTCCCCCTGATGAAAACATCCTGGCAATCTCAGCAGTAAACCAGCAGTACTAGTTTTACTCTGCTAGTAAACAACTAGAAATGTAAAATTTTACCTCATTGTCCTGTTTTGACTTAGAAGCTAGAGAAAGATAGGAAAAATGCAATATATTTTTAATTGGGGGTATACAACCATAATTCTCAAAAAAATATTACATTTATCCATAAAGATTTTGCTCTCTAAGACATTATAAAATACTAGAATATATACTAAAACTGCCAGACAAGATATGTCATGGTAAGAAATATAAAAGAAAAAAAAAAGAGGAGTTGGTTCCTGCACTTATATTTTGCATGTTTCCTTTGTTAGCACCAGCCTATGAATGAGCCTTAATTACTGTACAAGTAGAATTAATTCCTTAAATACCAACAGGGATGTAGTGATATCTTACAACTGCTAAACCATATGATAGACCACCTTAACATATCTTGAACAAAATTTGATTATACAGCTCTTTTTGCTGGTAGCAGCAAGTGCACAGGTAAATATATATCACTTTATAAGCACTGAGCTGTTTGGATTGGTTGAATTTCTTCAAGATTGAAATGAATGGCGAAATGAAGAAACAAAATTTCATGTCACATCATAGAAAATTTATTAAAGGTCACCCTAAACAGACCTCTACAAAGAGTATCCATATGTTCACAGTCTACTTAGAACATATAAATAATGTTTTTAGGGCTTAAAAGCTAGTTTATAAAATAAGTTCTACTACCAGCTCAGTTGGATGCAAATTGCCTACACAAGAGAAGCAAGAACATGCCTGCAATCAATCAAAATTTGTTTGATTATATTTTTTGTTCTTACCCTAAAAAATTCCTTGCTTTTAGAGGCCAGCCCCTTTTTCACAGATTAGTTCAGATTAAAATAATTGAAAGGGAAAATAAAAAATAATTTAAAAATAAGGCACTTCAAGAACAAATCAGTATAAAAAGAGTTTGAAAAAGTCACTTTCATTCTAAACAGTAACAAAATTGCTAAGAAAAGAATATGGAATTCAGTACAATTTATAGCAGATATTAGAGTCAAAAGAGAAAGAAGTGGCCAAAAGTATAAAAGTACACAGCTGCTGCAGTATTACATAATGAGATTCCCAGGCCAGTTCCAGAAGGGTTATTTTTTTTTTTTCTTTTCATGTTTCATAAGTACTTCACTAGCTCTCAAATGCATGCTATTTGAAGTATTTGCATCTATGATAAAGAAAGCAATTTAAATACTTTATTCAACTATTCCAGATATGTTGTAACAACTGATAGAATGAACTTCTAGTCAATTTTTAGGAAGGAATAAGTTGTAAGTACTACAGAATATTTGCTACCATATATCCCCCCTGCCACCCCCAAGTATTAGTCTAAAAATTGAATTTCAAATATCTCATTGAGTCTATTATTGAGTCTACTTTAAAGACTGTCCTTTCCAAATCTCCTTGGTTTTCTTTCTTCAACATAGCAAGCAGCAAAATTAAATCCAAAGAAGTCCTGGTGTCTCACAGTACTGTGAATTCACACACACACAAACACCCTAACAATCGCTCCCCAAAAATACCAACCGAACAAAGTCTGATTCTGCACCAAACAACACTGATTCTGCCAAAATAAACTCTACTGAGCCATCAATGTGGCTCAAGATATGGAGCTATGCAGAGGAAAGAGGCAGCCACAGGTTTCCTTTAAGAAATCACAGAATATGCTGTGCTGGAAGGGAACCCCAAGGATCACCGAGTCCATCTCCTGGCCCTGCACAGGACAGTCCAACAACCCCACCCTGTCCCTGAGAGCATTGGCCAAACATTCCTTGAGCTCTGGCTGGCCACTCCCTGGGAAGCCTGCTCCAGTGCCTGACAACCCTCCAGGGGAAGAACATGCTCCTATTATCCAAGTCCTTGCAGCTGAGCATCCCCTGATGGCATGGGCCACAGGCAGCTCCCACCATATCCAGCCTGTGCCCATCAGGCCAAGCTGCAAAGCCTGGCAGACACCAAACTCCAGCCTTATCAACAGGGTGAGCTGCCCACTCAGAAATGGATGTTCTGATTATCACATTGTCCCATTCCTCTAAAATACCTCAGGGATGTAACCCTCTTCTCAAGCTCATTTGAATGATTTTCCTCGCCTTGAAATTTGGGCATCACCATTATAATTTCAAACACTCACTAAAACATTAGTGTTTGTATACACACTGAAGGCTTGCAATGTCATCTAATCTGCATCCTCTGTGTCTGGTTAAAGAAATGCCAATGGGGATAAAATTTTCAAGGGTGTCAAAACTGGCACAGCTCTTACCAAACAGAGGTGTGAGTCCCAGATTTCCCCAACAGGAATTTCATACTTTCCTAGTCCTGGTTCCTTATTCCTGCTAATGCACAATGAGAGAGAGGGCAGCTTCATTGGGCTATGCCCCTTCACCCCAAGGTGAAGGACAAGAGCAAGGAGCAATGGGAGGAGCTTTCTTGGCTTTCCCAGAAGGACAATAAAAATCACTGAAGCTAAAAATGGCATAACCTGAGAGAAAATCAGCAACTTGTGGTCTTAATCTCTGAAGCAGTATAAAAACATCTTCGTACCTGGTTTGGACTCAAAATTTCCAGCTAGAATTCTGTAAGGCAAATCAGAACTTTCCCTAAACCTTCAATGTTTCTCATTTTATCAATATTTTGAGATGGAAAATGCTAATAGTAGTGATTTTTTTTTATAATAAAAAACCCCAGCAATCAGTAAAGCAGGAAATTCTTCACTGCTTAAATTTCACTTCCTTTCACGATAGTTTTTTCATATTAGTTACCCTGCAGCTTATACTACCTGATCTCAGAGCTGTTCAGCTAAACAGCTGCAGGGTGAAATATATTAAAAAATAAATCAAGAAAGAAGATTAAATTAGCACCTAGTCTCTATTTTTAGGTGAATTTCAGCTTTATAGCTCTTAAGTAATAACTAGAAATTTATTATTAAAATCAGAAATACATTTTCAGCCCTGAAACTCCTTGATGGATCAAAGAAAAACTGAATCCTTTTCCCACACAAAAGCTTAATGTACAAAGAGAAAAAAACAAAACAATAGAAACTTTGCCTCAGTCAATTTTATTAGATTAATGCACTATGACAAATAAATGTAATATTCCCATATTTATGGCTTATAAGAGAGATTGGTTGCTCAGCTATGTAAACATAATTTGCTTGGTTGGACTTGGTTGGTGTTCATTCATTGGACCTTCCTCTTCCTTCAATTAATTCATATTTTATGCTCTTCACACAACAGAAATACAAGGTGAGCACAACCTATTTAAGACTTGGAAGAATTTTAAGACTCAATGAACAGAAGTGATACATTAACTCTTTGTGTCCCTTGTTTTTTCTATTTAGTGCTTATACCTAACAATTTCTGTGGCCCTTATGCCTAAGAAGACTTTACAAATTCTGTAGTTCTCACCTAGAAGGATTTCAGGATGAGCACTATTTTGACTACAAAAAAGACCTCAGATACAGACAAGCACACATCAAGTAAAGAGAACCGAGCATGGATTTTGCCACAGATAGAAACTTCCTTGTTGTGGGTTTAGTTTGATTTCTCAGCCAATGCACCAAATAACGTCGTGGTTTAGGTTCGCCAATTTGAAATTCCTCAATCAAGAGCAAAGCAGAAGCTTAAGCTTAAAAGTAATAAAACTTTATAAACTAACACTAAAAGGGGGAAAAAACCCTACAAGAATCAGAATGAAACCTTCAGAACACTCTTCCTCCCTCCCCATCTTGTCATTCTTTCCGACTGATGATGTAAAGAAAACAACACTTAGAAATCTCAGTCAGTTTTCCACCACTAAAATAGTCTTTCTTCAGTTCACTTAGGGAGAGAAGCTTCTCTCGTTTGCTATGGAAAATTCTCCCACAAGAAAACAGTTCTCTTATGGTGTCCATCTTCATGAATAATTGCTGCCTGGAAAGTCTGCATTCATGAAGCTCCTCCCAATGTTCACGGTCTCTTTTACAGCTGCTCTTCTGGGCCACATCAATGTTTGGGGTTTATTTTAAAAACAGACTGTTCAAAGCAAAGGTTCTCTTTATCTATCTTTGAGATCATC